>CDMY01001057.1:57957-139109 GCA_001179505.1 Vitrella brassicaformis | reverse complement strand
TGTGTGTGTGTGTGTGTGTGTGTTTTGGGGGGGGGGGGCGAATGGCAGAGAAGATTGTGGTGCGCGCAAATGAAGAGCATCAGGAAGGCAGAGGGTTAGAGGGACGTTGATATCTGCTCTGACATCGGAAGGCAGAGAGGCATACGTACGTACGTATCAATTGAGAGCTGTCCACACGCACGGATGAATCTTCACACACGGATGGTGGCGCATATGTACGCACACAGTGTTCACACACACACACACATATATATACCGTACACGCAGACACGCAGACACACCGACATGAGAACTAACGCGTTGGCTGTTCTGAATTGTCAAGCGCCTCACACAGTCCCATAAAGCGCATGGAAAATCACGCATGGTGGCATGGCGAGAAAATTGGGACGGACGCATATACGCAGCGCTTACACACACATGCCCACATGCACACCCACACACGCACATGCATACATAAAAGGCCTCTGTGGGTGCACAGGGCCTGCCTGCCACAAATCTGTGTTGCTGTGGCCGTCTCGTCTCTCTGTTCTGAGCTCCGGGAGAAGCACGCCACTCAGTGGCAGGCAGTCGCATGAACGCCTGCCACTGCGCGAGATCCTTCCCACCGAGGCAAGAGCAAAGGACGACGATGCCAGATATCACCCAGCCATCCGCCCACCTTCGGCTCACATCGAAAAATACCTTAGAAGCGCCTACCTACGCAGTGAATGGCTACAGATCCGCTCACCCACTCGCCGTGGCCTGCCTGCCTGTCTGCCTCCCCGCCTCTCTCTCTACACCCACGCTGGCCCCCAGCCGTGCCTGGAGATGAACCAGGCATAGAATTCATCCAGGTTGACGCTCCCGGAGCCGTCAGGGTCGAGGTAGGCCATGAGTGCCTCCAGCTCCAGCTCGCTCACGGCAATGTTGTTCTTCTTGAGCCACCCGTCCAGCTCGTTGCGCGTCACCTGGCCGCTGCCGTCCTGATCCATCAGGGCGAACTGCCACTTCACCTCAGCGTAGCCCAAGGGGCCCTCGCCGCCAGCACGGTCGATGGCCCCACACTTGGCCTTCAACTCCTGCAGGACACGACAGGACACACACATGCAGACGGGCGGGCGGGCACATTCGTTCATCAATGCCATTAATGGATGGGCGTGTCAGTCTGGGCAGCACATAGGCACATACGCACCTGGTGGAGTTCCTGCACTTTGAAGCCCGCGTAGATGCCCGTTATGATAGTCGCGATGCCGACCAGGCCCAGTATGGCACCTGCAGTCGATGGATGCATCAAGGACGTGCAGACATGACATGACATGACGTGCATCTGACGGCTTTGCTGGTTGGTGTCGGCTACCTGTGACGGTCGACAGTGGGTTTGGGAACTGTATGAGAGCAAACGTTGCTACAAAAAGGTGAAGCACACCACGGCCGATGCCTGTACACACACACACGCACACACACACGCACACACCATACTCTCGCTGTGTTCTTGTGGCCGTTCAGTCAGCTCCCTCACATCTCTGTGTGAATCTGAACCACTGCTGCAGCCAGTGCCGGATGCCCAGAAATGTGGTCCATCTCGCCACCTGCATCCACATACACGCGCGTCACACAGAGTGGATAGACATCATACAGAATCGCTGCCTGCGCCCACCTCGATAGCGATGATGAATAGCCCGAAGACGATCATGTATATGTTGAGCAGGGCAATGAGTGGACGCAGTGTCAGCAATTGCGTCAGAGCGGTCACCAAACCTGCACAAGAGAGAGAGAGAGAGAGAGAGGAGCGCATCCAATGCAGACATGGATGGATGGATGGTGTCGCGCCCCGCGTGCAGGTAGCCGACCAGCACACAGGGCCCTCCCGCCCACGCACCTGCGAGGACCTGAAGCGTTCCACCCACTACAGCCGACACAGACAGCAGCGCCGGGCCGCCCTTGGCATGCTGCTTCCAACCTGACATAACGTGACATTGCCACGACACACAGGAAGTGAGCGGATGGATGCATGGGCGCTGTGCACGTGTGCAGCGTCCTCTCTCATGACCGGCGAAGTCCCGAAACAGCCGGTGTTCTATCAGCGGCGTGTTGCTCTCGGACATCACGACCTCAATGAAACGCTTTTAAGGACAGATCTCTTTCCTGCTGCTCGGCAGGAAGGAAGCGCTGCGGCAGTGCCTCTGCGCCGTCCTTGCCCCTTTTCGAAGCTCGCATGTCAAAGCTCGCAAACACGCGGAGGAAAGGAAGGAGGGCTGGTGGCGTAAGCAGCGGCGACTAGTCACGCTCATCGGAGATCTCGCCTGTGATTCAACTGGGAGAGAAGAGATCATGCTTCATCGACGGCGGCGGCCTGCCTTGTGGCATGGACACGGACATGCGGCAGTGGCGCTCCTCTTGCTGGCGGCATGTCTGCGGCTGGGCTGCCGAGCGGATGTGCCGGTGATATCTGAGGAGGAAGGGGTGCTGCTGCTGACCGATGGCAACTTCGATGCAGCCATGGAGAGGCACAAGATGATATTGGTGCAGTTCTTCGCACCGTGGTGGTGAGTCAGTCAACACACCGGACGGACGGCAGATCAGATCTACCTGTCTGTCTGCACACACGCCATATGGACGAGCATTGCATGTCTTGGTGTGGTTTGTGTGCTGTACTTGGGGGTGGGTGGTGCTGCAGCGGTTACTGCCGGCAGCTGGCGCCCGAGTATGCCAAGGCGGCCAAGACACTCAAGAGCTCCAATATGGACATACCGCTGGCAAAGGCAGGGACACACACGGACACACCTGCACACACACTAACACACCAACACCAACACGTGGGCACATGCGTGTGTGTGGGTGTGTTGTGTTGTGGTTGTGTGTGCAGGTTGACGCGACGGTTGAGACGGCTCTGGCAGAGCGGTTCGGAGTCCGGGGGTTCCCCACGATCTTCTTTTTCGTGTACGTGTGTATGAGTGGTGGATGGCTGATAGACTATATATGGGGGCCATATGGGATGCCTGTACACCGCCAGTGCATTGACCACTTGTTTGTCTGTCTGCTGTGTGTGCTGTGCTGTGCTGTGCTGTGCTGTGCATGTGTGTGTGCAGGAACGGGAAAGAGCAGGAGTACACGGGAGGGAGGACAGAGAACGCCATCGTGTCCTGGATACAGAGGTCAGTCAGCCACCGTGTGCATATATCGTCGGGCGTGGCGTAAGTCACCGCGGTAGGTATACTCACTTTTGTATCCTTCTTTCAGGAAGTCAGGCCCGCCGTCAGTGCGGCTCAACCAAACAGCGGAGGTGAGGTGACACACACACAGATAGACAGACAGACAGACATGTGCATTGCAATCCACACACACAAGATGCCCAGTGCATGTGCTGCTTTCTCCTCCGCTCTTTCCTCCCTCCCTTGTGCAGGCGCAGGATTACCTCAAGAGGAACCCGTTGGCACTGGTCGGGTTCTTCAACGATGGCGAGGACATCAGCTCATTTGAGAATGTGGCGAGGTCGCTCGAGGAGGTGCAGTTCGCACACACATTCAGCCCCGCCGTCGCGTCACACTACCAGGTGGCTAGTGGGGTGGGGTGGGCAGGGCTGGACACGCAATGCATTGCAATGGAGGCACTCATGCGTGTGTGTATGGGAATGTGTGTGTGTGTGTGCAGGCGAAGGTGCCCGGTTTGTTGTTCATCAAGCCCTTTGACGAGGGGAAGGTCCAGTTCGAGGGTGACTTCCACGACCCTCAAGCTGTGGTACGCACCTACACAGGAACAGACAGTTAGATCAGGGCGGGAAAGACTCACCTACCCATATGTCTGTCCGTGTCTGTGTTGTGTGTCGGTCCATTTCGCTCTCTCAGCTTGAGTTTATTGGTGAGAACAAGATGCCCCTTGTCAACAAATTCACAGGTGATGTCGCCCCAGAGGTACAGAACGCACAGATCCTATGCTGCCAGAGGGAAAGCGGTGGAGAGGCAACGCTGTCTGTCTGTCTGTCTGTCGGTCTGGTGTGTGGCTGCAGCTGTTTGGTTCGGGCAAGCCCATCTTGGTGGTGATTCGCGAGGAGAATGACCAGGGGAGGAAGGCCGAACAAGCGGTCAGCCAGTCAGCCAGCCAACAAACCAATCCGTGGACGCACTCGTGTAGTGCATGTGTCATGTTTGTTTGTCATCAGCTTCACGACGCGTCCAAGCAGCTCAAGGGGCGGGTGCTGATGGCTGTCGTGGGTACGCAGGCTGGCCAGCCGGGATGGATAGACTCACAACCTTACATTACAAACGCACCAATGGGCTGGGCATGTGTGTGATCTCTCTCTTTGTCTGTGTCGTTCGTTCAGGTGTGTCTGACCCGATAGAGCTGCGCTTCCTCGACTACATCGGCGTCAGCTTCGAGGAGACACCCACTGTATGTGCACCTACACGAACACGAGTCCATAGGTGACTGATTTGTTTGCCCCCCTCCTCTCCTCTCCCCGCCAGTTGGTGCTGCTCAAGGACCCCGCGTCCAACATGGTCAAGTACAAAATGGACGAAGCCATCACACGGGAGGCTGTACTCAAATTCATTGGTCGGTGGGTCCCAAGACTGCCTTCCGCAGATGAGTCGCTGGTTGCCATTCATGTGTTGTGAATGTGTGTGTGTGTGTGTGTGTATGTGTGTGTAGATGATTTCGAATCTGCCGACCTGAGCCCCTTTTTGAGGAGCGAAGTCATCCCAGCAGAACAGCCAGGGCCTGTATACGTAAGCACCAGCGCACCACGATACCGCACGCAGTGCATGGCGGCCGTTTCTATGTGTGTCAGGCTGTGGTTGGCAAGACGTTCGATGATGTGGTCATGAAGTCCAAGAAGGACGTGCTCGTCTTCTTCTACGCACCATGGTAGGTGGCCTGACCTGACGTGACGTGACGTGACACTGACTCAGGTGTGAGTCGTGTGTGTCCTGTCGGTCGATGGTGTCTGTCAATCAGGTGCGGTCACTGCAAGAAGTTCAGCGGTATGTACAAGTCCGTGGCGGAGAAGATGAGCTCCGTCGAGAGCATCCTCATCGCAGACATGGACGCCACAGCAAACGACGTATTGGTAGGTACCCTGCATACGCCACGTCCACACACACGCAGACCACACCAGACTCAGTCAGACGCATCCGTCTGTCTGTCTGTTGTTTCGGTCGGTCAGGGTCTGGACATCCAGGGCTTCCCCACGGTCAAATTCTTCCCACAACGGTGAGAGCGCAAGCACGGTGTGTATCTGCCTGTGTGCTGTGTGTCGCCCATTCGCCCATTCGTTCGTCGACCCACGCCTTGGTTCATCCATCAGTGACAAGCAGCATGCGATAGACTATGAGGGCGAGAGGGACGTGGACACCATCATCGACTTCCTCCAGCAACACGCCACGTACACACACACACACACACACACACACACACATGCACCACCAGCAGCCCCGCCAAGCGAACAGTTTACTTACCCATATTCGTTGTCCCCTCTGCCCTGCCTGTGTGATGTGTGTGTGTGTGTGTGTGTGTGTGCAGCATTCAGTTCAGCAAGGACGAGCTATGATGCCCTCCCTGCCCACACACCGGTGTGGTGGATGGATCATGCTGATGCGACACGTGTACATACGCTGCCGATTCATTCATCGGTGTCGTGATGGTGGTGTGGAGTCGTGTGTGGGCCGGCCGGCCCGCCGCGAGTGAGGGACTGTACATAGTCAGACGACGCTATGCTGCCTGCTAGTGATGCGTTTTTCCGTGGCTGCATGGCATGGATGCCCGTATGTGTGAGTGAGTGTACGACGATGCGACGCAGACTTATGTGCGACAGGTGTCTGGCCTGATTCAATATTCACGCTTCCCACCCTTTTTGGCCAAGATGGCAGCTGGTAGACACTGCAGTGCACGAGAACCCAGTTGAAAGATCTGATGAATCTGCACTGGAATGACTTAGGCCCGAAGGCCCGATGAGGGTCTGCCACACTCGCCGTGAAGTGCAAGGTGGTGGCTGGAGATCTCTAGCGCGCAATGAGTCCCTCCGACAGATGCTTCCATTGATTCCGCTTCTTCTATCGTGCGCAGGAACCGTCGTGCACACCGCTTTCCTTTATCATCTGAGAATGGAGTCGACCCGCCGTCCACTTCCCTCAAAGCGGCGGCGTCTGCTGCCTTCAGAGCACGAAGGGATGCCCAACAGTGTAGATCTCAGCATCCTCCATGAAGACAATGCCGTCATTGCGGTCAACAAGCCCAGCGGCCTCTTGTCTGTGCCTGGCAGGGTCATCAAAGACTCGGTTGCGACGCGAGTCAGCAGGCACGTGAAGGCCGATAGAGTGGACAAGTAAGTAGGGGCGATACAAACAAAGGCTGGTCTGCTTCGTTGATTGATTCGTCTGTATGTTGGATGGATGGATGGATCAGGCTGATCTGCCACCGCCTTGATCAGATGACATCTGGCGTCATGCTCTTCGCCAAGACGGATGAGGCCCAGAGGGACATCTACGAGCAGTTCCGAAAGAAAAAGGTGCGATAAGACCAGGGCCCTGCCTGCCTGCTGCCCGCTCATCTCTCTCTCTCCTCTCATTCAGGTGCGGAAGCGCTATGCTGCGGTGGTGGATGGATTGACGCACTGTTGCGAAGGCGAGATCAGGCTCCCGCTGGTCAAAGACTACGCCAATCCCCCGACCTCTCGAGTCGATTGGCGTCTACCATCTGATGATGATAATCGTGCGGACACATCGGCACCAGCAGGGGTCAAAACTGCCAAGAGCAAGAGGTCGATCACTCTGTGGAGGGTGCTGAGGATCTTCCCTGACATCAACGCGTCGCTGCTCGAGCTCACACCCATCACAGGCAGGCAAGGGGGACGCACACACACGCACACACACCTTTTGGCTTCCTGTGTGTGTGCGTATGTGATGGATGATCGAATGGATCGATGGATCGATGACAGGTCGTTCGCACCAGCTGCGTGTCCACCTGAGTGCGATTGGCCATCCCATACTCGGTGACGACTTCTATGCGCCACGCGAGGCGGCTGATCGGGCGCCACGGCTAATGCTGCACGCACACACACTCGAGCTGACGCACCCCGTGACCACGGTGGGTGAGAACACAAGAGGTGCATCGATTGGCACGAGCCAGCTATTTTCGACTTGTTAACCACTTTGTTTGCGTGTTCAGGCGCCTCTCCATCTGTGTGCCGATGCTACAGACATCGCTGAGTGGCTGCGGGGCCATGCATGCTGCGACGGATGACAGACAGACAGACAGAACCTTACATGCTGTGGGGTGTTGGTTGCGCATGGACCAGACTGTCGATTGATTGATGTGCATAACGCGTGTGTGGATGCTATGCTGGCCACGATAACAGATTGATTGGGACCTCTTGTGGGATGGATGGATGGAGGCACATTGAATGACGCAACGCACACGTCACTTTGCAGTCATCTCGCCAGCTACGCACTCATCTGTCCATTCATGTCGCTTTGTCAGGGGAGGGAGGGAACCTGTCGTTGTCTGGTCCGCCGTAAAGAGCAAGCACATGAATGGAGTGCGACACGGTTGGCGCGTGTTGCATCGCATTCAGACGTTTCATCTCCACGGCGGATCAGACAAGCACAGCCACGACCCCGCAAGTCAGGTTGAGTTGCCAAAACCAGTGAGTGTCACAGCAAAACACCCGCAGATGAATGCGGGCCGGCATCCGTGTATAAGTATGATGACTGACGTGCTCGTGGCGCGTGCGTGAGAATATTCTCAGTCAGGTCTGTACATTGTGACCATCCCATCCAACCATGCCATCTCTCTCTCTCTCTCTCTCTCTCTCCTCTATCTGCCTGATGCCTAGTCAAAATGCTCTCCAGTGATCTGGCTCACAGACAGACAGACGGGACAAAGGCAGGCCCGTCAAGCTTCTGGGCAGCCAGGCAGCCCAGCCAGTAGGAAAAAGCAGGTAGGTATCTTGTATGTATGTGTGTAGGTATGTACGCATCGCATCAAAGACGGCGTATCGACAAGGCCGCCTCTCTCGTCTTCATTCATTCAATGACTCTTCATTTTCATGCGTGTCCGTCTGTTCATCTGTGAGCGCTTGTGGTCAAAAAAGCCTGCAGAAGGCAAGGCCCCCACATCCATCTATGCATCATACGCATCAGTCAGCCGTCCAGCCAGTCAATCGCAAACGGAAACAGAAAGCGGGACGAGAGCGGCTGTCTGTCTGTTTGTGCCGAACCAGCCAACCAGAAGGCAAAAAAGGTGGACACGCAGACCATAAGAGAACCGAGCAGCTACGCAGTCAGCACACGCACCAGTACTTCTCCAGACCGACCTGACCAACACACCACACACACAAAACACACACACACATATGCATCCATCCAGTGATTGTGTCCGCCGTCCGCGCACCTGTGAGATGTGTGTAGGCATGATGGTGTGTGTCCTATCGGCCCGTCACTTGGCCTTGCCCTGTTGGGCGACGGCGTCCATTTTCTTCTTGAGTTCCGCCTCGTCCATGAGGTAGTAGTGCTTGATGGGCTTGAGCTCCTCGTCCAGCTCGTAGACCAGCGGGACGCCAGTGGGGATGTTGAGCTTCAGGACGGCGTCCTCGGTCATGCCGTCGAGGTGCTTGACGAGGCCGCGGAGCGAGTTGCCGTGGGCGGCCACCAGGACCTTCTTGTCGCGCATGAGCTCGGGGGCGATGTGGTCGAACCAGAAGGGCAGCACGCGCTCGACGGTGTCCTTGAGGCACTCGGTGAAGGGCAGCACCTCGCGGGGCAGGTGGGCGTACATCTTGTCGTTGCCGGGCCAGCGCTTGTCGGCCTTCTCCAGAGGGGGCGGCGGCACGTCATACGAACGACGCCACACCAACACCTGCAAACAGACACGGTCAGGCACCGCACCAACAGAGAAAGGAATGAGACCAGAAATGCCTGCAACTCACTTACCATGCAACCACCCCTCGCATAACTGACCTGTTCATCTCCATGTTTGGCAGCGGTTTCGGCCTTGTTGAGTCCCTGGAGTGCGCCATAGTGTCGCTCGTTGAGCCGCCAGCTGTTGATGACGGGTATGTAGTGCAGGTCGAGCTCCTCCAGGATGTTCCAGGTGGTGTGCACCGCCCGCTTGAGGACGCTGGTGAAGGCGATGTCGAATGAGTAGCCCTTCTCCTTGAGCACCTCGCCCGCAGCCTTGGCCTCGTTCTTGCCCGTCTCGTTCAGGGGCACGTCAGTCCACCCTGTGAAGCGGTTCTCCTGGTTCCACTGCGACTCGCCGTGGCGAACCAGCACCAGAGTCTTCACCACCATGATTCTCAATCGACTAACGGGAGCGATGGGGGGTGGATGAGATGAGGCGCCCGAAACAGGTCGACAAAGGGCGCACACTCACAACAGAGACGTTCGGGCGCCGACCAGGGGAAAACCGTAAAACTGATCTCGTGAGGCTCGCAGAAGAAAGGACAATTCTCCGTTGTCTTACGTGTTGTTCCGGTGGATCTGTCGGATTTTGAAGCAGTGGAGATCTCTCGTGTACTCGTCTGGTGAACGAAGCAGAGCGGCATGATGCAGGTGGTTGCTTGCCTGTGCGCCGTCGTCATCTCACTCTACTCCCTCGTGGCTGGTGAGTGAGTGCACACACGAGCCGGACAGATGGGAGGCAGGCCGGGATCTGCCTGAGGGGATGGATGGTCGTGTCTCTGTGTGTGTGGCGGCAGATGGGTACGTCCTGAAGGGCAACGGCCCCTCGCTGACTGCGAACAAGCCTGCAAAGCATGCCTCGGTAAGCGCCCAGGGATGAGGATCTTGCGACACACGAACCTTGTCACGCATCTGTCGGCGCGTGTGCCGTGTGTGTCAGGGCAAGGCTCGGAAGGCATCCCGTCAGCCACAGATGAGTCTGGTCGCCCCCTACCCCCTCCACCCATTCCCCACTGTCGCCACAGAACCCAAGAAGGTAACCAGTCCTGTCACTCATGCGCGGAATGCTCATGTGTGGTTGGTCTCTGTGTGTGTCATGTATTTGCAGCAGGAGGTGCCGACGTTTGCTGAGCGTTTGGCGGCGGCAGCGATGTTGGAGTCATCTCCTGACATCCAGCTGCCGCCCGAGGCCATCGAGGACCTCTCAAAGAGCATCCGAACGGGATGGGACGCAGTCGTCATGGTACACGCTGACTGCAGAGCAGCAGCCGCATAGCGACTGGACTCACTTCGGTTCCCTGCCTGTCTGCTTGTGTGTGTGTGGGTGCGTCAGGCGTTTCGGCGTGCTGGTGAGGGCATCCAGTGGTTCTTCGACAAGTACGACGAGCGGGTGGCGGAGGTCGGCCCCCTCCTGGCCGACATCGAAGACGGCACTTTCTAAACACATCTCTTTTCTTACCTTACCCACTCACACACACACGACTGGCTGACCTGGCTGCGTGGCTGCGGGAGTGAGTGAGTAGATTGTAGTGACCACCAGCTAGTTTTTCACCCCTGTAATGGCAAGCAAATGACAGACAGACAGCGCCGCCTTGATAATGGCATGAAGGCAGTCAAGTCAGGAGGGGGGTTGGGTTTTGTGTGGCGGACGGAGGTGGGGGTTGAGGGTCGTGTACAGTGTTGGGTGATGGGGTGGCCGGCTGCCTGTCTGCTGCCTGTCTGCTGCTGCTATTTGTACCTACCATTGACTGATGGAGGGATGGAGGGATTCTTCGATGGTGTACCCAGTTGGCGCGGCTTTTAAGCCCAGGTCTCTCTGATTCCATTCATCCGATGTGTCCCTTGTCGTATGCTTCTCCCTGTGCTGTTCTGCGGAGCATGAGCCCTTGTTTCAGCGGAAGAGCGCATGATGGCGCACGAAGACAAGGAGCGCATGGAATGGACGCGAGAGGCAGGGAGGCGATGCTCGTGAGACCATTGTATGGGTGGTCGTCTTGACTGACTGACTGACTGGCGGTCTGTCCCGTGAATGGTGATCTCTTCCTCCTCCATGTGTGTGCTTTAGTCGGGCGCTTCTCTCTCATGGCCGGAGCGTACGCTCAACTTGCCCTTTCGGCGAGAAGGGAGGGTGGGCCGTCCGCTTCCCTGGTCACGGGAGCACGACCATCGCACACAGAGGGGGATGATGCTACACTACATGTGACGTCGACAGTTCAACAACGATTGACGATTGGATGCCCACCCAGTGCATAGTGCATTCACTCATTCAGTCACCCATGAATCGGTCCCCGTACGTATCATCGCATCCGTCCCGTCCGTAGCCCACAGTCCGTGGCTGGGCTGCTATGCTACGGGCGAGCGAGTGCACGCCATGGCTCCACCAGAAATCCACCCACGTCAAGCTGTCATTGTCTCAGCCATGATGCGAGAGCACAAACAGGCACGCACGAGTCACTCACTACACACACAGAGACACCAAAGAACCAGCCATCCAGCCATACGGGGAACCTTATGCATGCGTCTCATCTCCACCACACACGGCTCCACACCCGCGACACAGCCGGAGAGAGAGGGAGAGAGGCCGGCTGTGTCACGTGTGTGGAGCCCTGTGTGTCAGAACGAGTGAGACGGGCGAGAGAGAGAGGGAGTACCCATACCCCATGCCCATGCCCCCGTGGGTAGGCGAGGCGCCTACAAACACTCTATCTGTCCCGAGAGAACCCTGCTGTCTGTCCGGCTTTCTGCAAGCAGCCAGCTATGACCACAACCACAGTCACCCCAGAGACACATGCATCACGATGCAAGCAGACAGGCATCTAGTTGGCAGGCAGGTAGGTATCAAAACCAAAGAGGGAAAGGATGGATGGCAAAATGTCACAGAGGGAGGGTGGGGGTGGACGGTATGTATGTATGTGTGTGTGTGTATGGCCATGGGAGGCTTCTCAGACAGACGGTCTGTCCATCCATCTAGGTAGCTATCCGCGCAGTGCCTTTGGGAAGGCCAGGGCGCCGACAGCGCACATATAATAGGATATGCAACACGCACCACGCTCCCACGCACACACGCCCTCAAACTCGTCACTGACTCACTGCACCCACTTAGGCAGGCGCTCGTCGATATCGATCCACCACCCGACTGTCTGTCCGACTAACGAAAAACTGAGCTCTCGTCTCGTCTCGTGTCTGTCTACCTCTTCACTGCCTCTGTGCATCCATCTCATGTCATCTCTCCATGGGAGTGGGGCCGCTCCTCTCCCTCTCCTGCCCCGCGCCGCCCTGCCCCTCGTCCGTCTCCATTGCCGCCGGCATCCGCCCGACCGGCCGATGTGCCTGGTGGTGCATCATCGAGTGCCCGGGGTGGCCCATGTGGTGCCCCCCCATGGACTGGTGCATGTCCCCCATGATAGCGTCCGTCTCGCCAGTGGCCTCAAACCGGTCTCTGCTCCCCATCTGGATGGTGTGGCCAATGCTCTGCCCAAAGGCGGGCCCATAGCCGTACGGCCCTGCCCTGCCGGTGCCCATCGGCGGCCTGTGTGCATGGTGTGATGATGCAGACGAGGACGACTCGCCGAAGAGCTGCTGGGCGCGTCGAGAGTGCGGGAAGAGGTTCTTGCGCTGCGGCGGGGGTTGGGGCGGTGGCGGGGCTGCGTCTGGTGGGAGGGGTGGTGGGGGAGGGGGGGCGTATGGGGGGATGTCGGTGAAGAAGCTGCTGGCTTGGGGCGGCCCGGGTGTCCATGGAGGGTGTGCGAGGTTGGGGTCGTTGAACCATGGGTGGCTGAAGACCTCTGGCAGGGTGATGCGCGTGGCGGGGTCGACTCGCAGCATGCGACCCATGAGGTCCAGCAGCTGGGGAGAGATGAGGTGCAGCCGGTTCCACTTCTCGAGCAAAGGCTTCATCGAATACCTGATAGCACAAGTCACACACGGGTACGGTACACGCCACATCCCTCTCTGTCTCTCTGTGCTGACTTTTGTATAAAAGCGAATCGGTCGTCGTTGAGTGTCGCCTGCTGCCATGGCGGTGTGCCCAGCGCCATGATGAACATCATGACCCCACACGCGAAGATGTCCACAGGCCGCCCGCGGTACGCTACCGAATACATCTCAGGCGCACGGTAGTAGGACTTGCCCGCACGACCTGACAGCCATGGCACCACGAACCACACATGTGATTCTCGAAGGTGTGCTGCTGATCTTCACTGACACACCGGTGAGGAGTTTGTCTTTGCGCTTTTCGCTTTTGCTGTCAAACAGCGGCACGGCCTGTCCGAAGTCCACCAGCCGGACAGTGTCGTCGCTGTGCAGCAGGGTGTTCTCCAGCGATATGTCGCGGTGGACGATGCCGTTGTCATGCAACGTCTTGACCGCGCGCAACACCTAACCACAGAGCAGAAGAGACCAAAGAAATCAAGCAGGCAGGCAGGCATGTTTGCCGTCCGATTTGGCTGGCTGGCTGGCTGGCTGGCTGGCAGACTGACTCACCTGAGCCATGTAGTACTTGGTGCGGCCCTCGTCGAGCATCTTGCTCTCGACCACAATGTTGAAGAGCTCCCCCTTGTCTGCAAGCTCGGTGACGAAGTACGTGAAGCTGGCGTCACGGAACACCTCAATCATGCGCACTATGAACTCGCTCGTCGTGTAGCGCGTCAAGTAACACGACACACTGACACACACATACACACACACAAACACGTGCTCAGCCGCACCGTCTTTGTTGTCCCCTGTCTGTCGTGTTGCTCACTTCACTCACCCGATTTCGTTTTCGGCGTTTTCCAGCTGGTGCGGCCCCCTCCTCTCGACGTTCTCGTTCTTCATCTTCTTAACCACCACAAGGTCCTTGGACGGCTTGTGCATCATCAGCAGCACATCGCCGTGGATAGCTTTGGCCAGCGTCTTGACGAGGTCAAACTGCTCCGCTGGCCACTCCTTGCAGTTCACATAACTCGCGAACTCCCTTGGGTGGCCGACGCCCACCGGCAGAGGCCCCTCCTCCTCATGCTCAGTGACACCCGCACCCGCCTCGGCAGGCCCAGCGGCGGTGGATGCGGCCTCCTTCCAGCTGTGAGGCGGGAAGAGGTGCATGAGAGGGCCCTTGTATGATCCTCCGTCCTGCGACAGGTTGCTGGCCATTTGTGCGGTCGATGTGGGGGCGGTTCTGCCGCTGGGTCCATCCGGCGTGGGGTGGTGGGAGGGGTCAGAAGGAGGGGATACACACACTGAAGCCGAAGCAGCCGTGGCGCCGGAAGTAGTGCGAAGGACACCGAAAGACAACCAAAGATAAAGATCCCACACACAACGTGGTGCAGGCCGTGATGATCTGTTGACGTCCCAGGCGCCTTCTTCTTCCCTTCTTCTGACGCGATGAACTCCTTTTGTCCAATTTGGTTTCACGCCTTACCCCTGGGGGCCTCCGTCTCAGCTCACGTCACAAGCCCTGCTCTCCCGCACTCACCACCATCACGACGGCATCCCGTCACGGTGATGGCTTCTGCCAATCCATTTCTCTCTGTGTCCGCGCCCCCCTTCCATCCCGAAGCCAATGGCATCCACATTGCCGAGGCGAAGGAGGGCATACAAGCGGATGAAGGGGAGCAGAAGAAGGTGCGGCCACAAGATTATGCGTCAACACGGCGGCACGACGAAGGCCCCTTCATGATATCCACTGTATCCGAGTCCCCCTCGGCCGTCACCCTCACGTGTCCGCCTGACCACCACGCCTCGAGCATGCACACCGGGGAGGCCAGCGACTGGTGGTACGCGCCGTTTGACGCAGCCCACACGGAGAAATACCTGCACCTCTCGACTATGGTGGAGGGCATCCACAGACACTTGGACGAGGCTGAAGACCGACTCGATGCCATCAAGCGGCGGAAGCATCGGGAACACTATCGGGAGATGCTGCAGGCCATCAGGAACAAGGGCAAGGAACGGAAGCGGCCGAAGAGAGCCACAACAACGGCACTTGTGAAGGTCGACAAGGCACCTCCCGCCCGGCCGCCGTCTTCCCAGAGCGGCCAATCGCACTCCACAGCCTCGCAGCCCGGCTCTCGGCCCGCCACATCTCAGCAGGCAAAGCAAAGGCACGAGTTTCCTCGCCGCGAGTCGGCAGCTGTGGCCGTAGAGGCGGCCGATCAGATGCGCGAGAGGGCGGCCCTGAGGATCCAGACTTTTGTGAGGGGCAGGCGGTGTTGGCGGCGGTGGATGGTCACCTTGCGGTGGCGGTATCGGCCGCTGATGGACTGTTGGCTCGACTGGCGCGCCTACTTCGTGGCCGGCAAGTGGCACATGAGGCGGCTGGTGTGGCTGACATGGCGGGGATGGACATGGGCAGTGAGTCGGGCCAAGGAGGAGAGGCTTGGGCTGACCACACAGGCCATAATGGACACCGGTGGGTAGGAAGACACCACCAACACATGATACCGTCATTGCGTCCATCTTTTCGTCTCGAGCAGATGTGCGTGGTCGTCGGCTGCCCCGCCGTCCCCGCCATGGCATTGGCTATGTGGGGCTGCAGGATCTGACGGACTACCTTGAGGAGGAGGGACACGAAGACACACTTGCCGTGAAGCCACATGAGGAGAAAAGCGGCGATCAAGACAGCGGCGACCAAGAGAACTTCGATGAAAGGGTAGACACAAAGGAAATCATTCGCCACAGAATCTTCTTCTGTCTTTCGTTGCGTGTAGGTGCAAGAGTTCAAAGTGCGGAAGCAGGTCCGCTTGCGCGCTGACCGCGAAAGCTACCTGGTCCGCCGCCGATGCCTGCGCGCTTGGTACGACGAGACGCACCAGCTCAAGTGCAACCGAGTACGCCTGGTCAAGTCGCTCAAGTCGCTCCATAACGCCCTCTACGTCCGCACACACGGTGCATCCTACAGAGAACACGAGCTGGCCGAGAGGAGCTTCGAGTTCTGGAAGAGGGTGACGCGTCATAAGCGGGCGCTGAGGGCGGGGGAGGTTGACGTGCCGGTGTACAATGAGGGCTTCGACTGGTGGGATGGGTACGCCAGGCTATACCTGCCGATGGAGACACACAATCGGGCCTTCATGAAGAGGGTCGTTCGCAAGTGGAGGAGGTGAGGGAAGTGTCCTCTCATGTCACACACGTCTCTGTCTCGCTGTACCTGCCTGCCTGTCTCCTTCAGTGTGTGTCGGTACTGGCAATGGAAGAAGCGGAATATGGAGCGTGCGGCGCGGTTCCGTCAGGTCACTCTGATGCTCCACGCATTCCAGGGCTTCAAGGAGGGCACCATCACAGAGGTCTACACATACAAGGTCAGCAATTTCCAGCCCTATCAAGAGCACCCCCGCGCCCACACATATGTTCGTATGTATGGTGGTCACTCCTGCAGACGCTGGGTCAGGTGATGTGCGTGTGGCGGCACTACCACCACCGACGGCGCCATCTGCGGCAGGCCTCGGAGGGATTCATACGCCAGACCAGACAGCGCAAGACGGCTGCACTGTTTCGGGTGTGGAAGCTCCAGAGAATCCTCAGAGTAGGTAAAGAGATACACAAACACCGATATGCGACCAATACATACACTCATTGACTCTCCACTCTCTTGCCACGCTGCAGCTGGAGCTGCAAGTGCGTCTGTCCCAGAAGGGCTCATGTCTCCTATCCGCCGTCCTCAAGTGGCTTGCCGCCTCACCCCCAGTGCACCTATCCTCATCCACGTCTAATGGGCCCCTTGATGACAACGCTAATGGTGTCTCTGACGACGCCGAGGGCAACAACAGCAGCAGCACCAATCGCGAGAAAACAGTGGAGGAGTGGCGTGGGATGTATTACTACGCCTGGCTGGAGGTTCGTGCGTTTCGCTGCTGGGCAGGGTTCACCAAGCGCCGCCAGCGGTGGAAAGTCCTCTTCATGAGCCACAAGGAAGGGCTCTTCAAACAGGTGAGTGACCCACCTAGCGAAGCGTGCACACACTTCTCCCTGTGTCCGCCAGACGCTCCGCAAGACTTTCGATGCGTGGCAGCGCGCCATCAGCGACGAAGAGAGCTCATCCACAGCGTCACAGGAGGCCAGGCAGGCCGACAGTGCCCTGCTGATCTCCAACCTGCCGCCGCTGCTCAACGCCTCAGAGCAGCGGGGGCTGTTGTTGAGCAGGACGACCGCCCCACCGGTGTGGATGGAGACAGTGAGGCTGTATGGCATCAAGAGCTACCCCACCGAAGCGTTGAAGCAGCACCAACAGGCTGGCGCTGGCAGAGAAGAGACCGACACAAAAGCGCTGAAATGGAAGGTACGGATGGTCAGGAAAGTTACAGAGGAGGTGTGTTTTCACTTTTTCTGTTTGCATAGCGCTGGGATACAGGAGAGTTCTCGAGGTTGGTGCAGTCAGACATAGACACTCCTCGGCTTCTCGCGCTTCCGCCTTTGTTTGATCTCATGCACTCATACGACCTTATCAAGGTACTCACTCACTCCCACATCATTGTGAATGCCTCCCTACCTTGATGTGTACTCTTCTTCTTCTTCAGTTGGTCGAGCGCATCCGGCAGGGCGGCCACCGCGAGCTGTGTCTCCGCACATCCCCCTCCAACGACACCCCTCTGCATGTGGCATTGAAGCTCGCCCTGCCCGCATACCCACGAGACCCTCGCGTGCACTCCGAGCGACTCGCTCCGCCCTTCTCAAACCCGCCTTGGCGGGCCGAAGGTCCACACATGGCGACGAAAACCGAAGATTCGGTCATGTCATTGTCCTTTGTGTGTGCGTGTGTGTGTTTCAGATGGGAGCAGTCATGGCAGCACTTCAGCCATCAAGGGCCGCGTGCTTGAGTGGCTGACATCCGGTGGCAAGCCATTTCGGCGGTGGCAAAGGCGGCCCACCCAGAATGAGGTGCTGCGGATGGTGGCGCTGCTGATCACCATGGGCAGCTCCCCCGACGAACAACAGGACGCCATGGGCTTCACTTGCCAGGACATTGTCGAGTGAGTGAGTGAGTGAGTGAGTCTGACGAAGAAGCCCTCCCGGCAGGCCAAGCATCTGTTTTCTTCTGTGTGGGATGTGTATGCAGACGCCTGGAGCGTGTGCATCTGCAGGACACTCGTGGCGACCGAGTTGGCAGAGGCCAGTGGGCTTTGTGCCTGCCGGCCGCCCAGCGGTGGACGCCCCCTTCCACCCCTCGCCCAGAGCGGCGGGCGTACTGGCGCAAGGTGCGTGCGGCCGTCAGGGCCTTCTCGTGGGTGAGACAGAACAGGGACGAACGAGACGAGCGGCCTGTCACGTCGCCTGATCAGGTGAGACAAGAGGCCTGATTTCAGAATGAATCAAGTGCATGCTGAGTTGTTTGTCTCGTGATTGGCAGGGTGCCACGCCAGTGGCCGTCCTCACACCGCGCAGCGAAGGAGAAGGCTTGCCGCGAAGTGTGCCTCCATCACCCGGGACCTTCCAGCGCTCGGCGATCAGAAGGAGGTCACGACGGCTCACTGACATGATCAAACAGATCCAAATCGCACCGATCGAAGCGTAAGAGACATACGCATACACACACGGTGCGATTATCCATGATGTGGTTGCTTCATTCAGTGAGGCATCGAAGGAACCAGAGGGACCAATGGCGCCGAAGCGGCTTCAAGAGGAGGTGCAGAAGCTCACACTGCGGCGGACAAGCGATGAGTTCTATCGCAAGCTGAGGCTGCTGGTGTGCGAGCCCCATAGCCAGAGACTCAAAGAAGCCATGACTTACTGGCACCCTCAGGCAGTCAAGTGAGCCAAGCAGAGAGCCAACCGCCGAGTATCGTCGATACTCCCTCTGTCTTTCTCTCTCGTTGCTTGTCAGGAGCTGCCTGGCCGATCGTCAAGAGCTGATCCTCTCCCGGCTGGAGCGCGCTGGCATCGAAGACCCTCACATATGGCAGCAAATATACGTCGACCACCTGCACAGGGAGGATCTCCCACACCCCATCGACCGCATGCTACCATCCGTGATTGAGAGTCGCATAGTGCTGAAGCCCACCCGCCACCTGCGGCTCTCCCGCACGGCCACGCTCTACCGTTTTCAGCGCATGATGGAGCTGTGGAAGTTGCTGCAGCGGACGGAGCGAACAGCTCACGAGATGGGCGAGGGCACCGACTGCGTGTGGCGTGAGGACGAGGAGGGGGAGGGCGATGTGCTTGGGCGGCGAGATGTGGCGCGCAACTCAGTGGTGGAGGAGAGGCTGGCGCATATGGTCAAGGGTTACCATTCACGACGCGACATGCAGAAGAGGCACTCGCTGGACGTAAAGAAGAATCACCTCATGTGGATGAACAAGACATTCGAACAGCTCGTCGATCCGAACGAGGTGGGCAAAGAAGGACCATGCCTTCCCGACATACACTTCGTCTCTCCTCTCTGCACTCCTCGACGCAGAAATTCGAACGTCCCTTTGGTTTTGGCCTCTTCACTCCGCATCAGACGCAGACCAGCCTCTCACCCACAAAGGCATTCCGCCCCAGCCGTGCTCCCTCGGACATCGTGACCAAAAAGGAGGAGACGCAGGCGCCTTTGCATGAAGCACTCGGCATCACCCAGATGGTGCATATTGCGATGGTCAATCGTTGGCGGATCGTGCAGCGACATCTGGAACGGAGCAGTCTAGCGCTGGAGGGGGGACTTGAAGGGCCGCGGACGATCAAGGAGTGCCAGAGGAGAGAGCGCATACTCGACATGCTCACGGGGGGCGAATGCAAGTAAGAAAATGCTTTAGCAGCCTGCGATCCGAACGCTTGTACACGTCAGCCTGAGTGGCTACACTGCAGATGGGGTGTGGTCGAGGAGCTCCGCCCGTCGCCCGCCGATTGGCGCCGCATCATCGACATCCTTCTGGAGGACCAGCGGGCTGACGACCAGCAGCAGGTCATCGACGACACCCGCGCACGCAAAGATGCACAGGAGGCGGCGAGACATGATCAGGAGAAGCAGAGGCTTCAAGATGATCTGATGGAGATCAATGAGGCCAGGGACAGGACCAGGGAGGTCGTGAGTGAGGTGCAGACCATCGACATCGACACACTGAGCGGCCTCGAGTCAGATGAGGCTGATCAAGAGCCATGGACAGATGAGGACGAGGAGCAGCTGTCGAGCGGCGCCGAAGTAGAAGAGGAGACACAGCAGTTGCCGCCAGAGCAGCCAGTGCTGCCGCCACAGCCTGAGGCACCGCAGCCGCCAGCTGCTGTTGAGGAGGCCGTGCCGGCCCCGAGTGAGCAGATCGATCAAGTGATGGAGCAAGAGGAGCAAATCGCAGGGCAAGGGATGCAACAGATCGAAGTGGAAGCAGCAGAAGAAAGGGAAGAGGTTGCAGACGCCACAGGTGCGGCGATCCGTGCTGAAGGGGAGGTCATCGAAGGAACTGCTGAACCAGAGACGATAGAGCAAGCCGAAGAAGCCGAAGATATGCTGGCTCCCTCTGTCGTCGAGACCATCAGGCTGCGTGTCGGGATGCCGGCTGAGGGTGAGAAGAAGGCAGCTACGGAAGAGTCACGCCCCCATTCGGAGCCGTGGAGCATGTCACGCAAGTCCTATGAGGTGGTAAAGCCAACACCACTCGAGGAGCAGCCGGTGCCGCCTGCCGTCTTGGCGGAGTCCGCTGCTGCACCACCGGATGAAGAAAAAGCAGAGGCGGAGACACAGCCAACCCCACCCATGCCGCCACCGACAACGCAAGCCATGCCGAGGGAGGACGCACAGCCCCAGCCCCTTGCGACTGAAGGCGCAGCAGAGCAGCCGCCAGTACCTCCCCCTTCTGTGAAGGAGCCCGTCCCACTCAAGACGATGAAGACCATGCCACTGGACAAGATAATCGTGGAGCCCTCAGAGGAGGCTCCAGCTGGGCAGGTTGACGAGGCTGAGAGAGAGAGCGTCGAGGACGCCGGTCAGTCAGAGGTTTTGGAGGGTTCTGCTGAGCCAGATGAAGGAGCCGGCGAGCAGGAGATGGAGAGCGTCCCGGGAGACGAGGTTGATGTCGCTGTGCCTGCTGACGTCGAGGCTGTTGATCAAGGACACGAGGGGGCCGCAGCAGCAGCACCTGAAGATGCAGTACAAGTCGTCGAGGAGGCAGGCAGCCCCGTTGGCGAACAAGAGCTCTTTGCCGAACAAGGAGGGCAAGATCTCACACAAGACACCACCCCTGTTGCAGTGGCTGCAGCTGACGCGCAAGAGGCGACAGAGGATGTTGACGCCGAGGTTGAAATACCAGTGGAAGTGGATGAGCAATCAGTACAGATCGGACATGAACATGAACATGCACCGCTACCTGAACCAGGACCAACAGAGGAGCAACCTACAGCCCCGCCCGCCCCGTCTCCCGAACCATCAGCACCACCACCCGATGAAGCACGTGAACAGCCTCCAGCGCAGACAGCTGCACAGACAGTTGACCAGCCTCCTTCTTCCCCTTCCCCGCCGGCAAAGCCCGTGCCGGCGCAGCCACCTGAAGAGTCAGCTGTCTCTGCGGCGTCCGAGCGTGAGAGTTCATCAGCGTCAGAAGAGTCAGGCAGCCAAGCCGAGCAGGCAGTGGAGGAGTGGCGTTTCAAGCTTCAGCGAGACCTGTCGTCAAGCTACCAGCGCATATCGGACATCGGCTCGAGACAGATACCCTCGGCAGCCGATCAGCCGGGCACATCTGTCTCCTCTGCCGCTGCGTCGAGCTCACACGGCAGGGCATCCTCCGCCTCCCGTCGATCCCTCACCGTCCCCGCCCCAGTGCCCCTTTCGGCAGCAGTGGATTTGCCATTGCCGCAACTTCCGCAGTCACCGACAGGAAGCAGAAGAGGTTCGATCGACATCGGTCAGGCGCTCGAGAAGCTGGCAGCTACCGCAGGCGCTATCCATGCAATCGGGCCGACTGGGCTGAGCGGAGCTGCCCTTTTGAGATCCCTCTCGCGACGACGGTCATCAACGCGGTCACCTGTCGGGCGAGAGGAGGCAAGACGCTCAACAGACACAAGCATTCGGGAGAGCTCTCCTACCGCCCTTCTGCGAGCGGTCGTGGCTGCCGAGGAAGAAGCTCGTCTGCCAGCAGCAGATGATGTTGCCAAACCTGCCAAACCACACAAGAGAGCCGTCGCTGAGGCGTCCATGTCCATCCCAGCATCGATGAGGGGCAGCCCCCGACGGGCGTCGCCAAAGGAAGGAGCGCGCCGCAGGCCTGTAACCACCACCCGGCAGCCTACATACACTCGTTCCTCAAGCAGCAGCTCTGCAGCCTCAGCTACCTCCGACACAGGCGCACTTGGACAGAAGAAAAGGAGACGCTCAACGGACAAGAAAAGGGAGAAGTCTCGAGACAAGAAAGTTCAGAAGCCGGTGGTCGAAATAACGGTGCGGCCGCGAGCAGATGCCGATGACTCCCTTGCGACCAAACAAGATACCGAGCAGGAAACATCTACTGTTCCCGTGTGTCAGTCTCAGGAGACACCGGCTCTGGCTATGATCGAAGGGGAGAAAAGGCCAGTTTGCGAAGTCGAAGAGAAAGTGGGATGGCCTCGGCCGCCTCCCACTGGGCTGACCTTCATCACCGACATGGGCATGGAACCGTCCGTGTCGGTGGACGATTATTCAGCTGTCGAGAAGGGCCCCCGCCGGCCTCCAATCACCATTTCAAGCATGTTACCCTCCATCGACAGCTCTACGTTTTCCTGCCGTCCCGCACTGGACAGCAGCATGAGCCAGCTAACCTCACTCATGCTTCCATGGCCGCCTCTCCCCCTCAGTCTCTCCCTCGACGGCCGCCCATCGACCAGACCACCAGTGCTCTTCGGCCCTGTCGGCTCACGAGCCAATGTATTGCAGTGCCTCAGGAGGAAAGAGGAAGAGGAAGGCCTCTGGCCTCTCCCCTGTATTGCCCCACAAGAGGATGACGGCGGGATCTCACGATCGCCATCATCGCCAGCCCTAACAAAAGCGGTCGTCCGTGAGCGGCATCGGAAGACACCGAGCCAGCTGAGACGACTAGCGGGAGACAGGGAGGTCAGCAGCACCAGCGGCACAGAGGACGAGACATCTGAGATGGGCATAACGGGAGCCAAATACGGCCCACATTTCGGACCGAGGTGGAGAGTGAGGCAACCAGCGGTGGCAGCTGCCTCGGATGAGGAAGGAATGCCCAAGACCTCTCATTCACTTGCCAGCCGATCCCTCCGTGTACCACCACCGGTTCCCAGAAGGCCCTACTCAGCCCCGCCTGAGCGCCTGGTCTACTCGGACTCAGGACGGAGGGCGCTGGGTGTCTCAACGCCACGGAGACAGAGGCCTTCCGCAGGCGTGGCAAGAAGCGCTAGAGAAGGGGAGCTGAGGCCACTTGAGAGACCGGAGATGGCTGCGAAGGGGAGACTCGTAGTTCCGTATCGACTGCCTGTGCGCCGTGCCGTGAGGACGAGGTATGGCGTGCGGACCACCACTCCGTCGCATCCAGTACCTGCATTCCGAGCGACCGCGGCAGAGCCGACTGCAGTTCAGGGTGTGTTTCGCCAGCTCGAGGACGCGTATGCTGTCAAGGGATTCGCTCTGCACTCTCAATATGAGGCCCCATCATCCCATCCACCCTTCCCAGAGCGGCCTCCGACTCCTGCTGAAGAGATGAAAACCCTCGAGCCGCCCCGTGTGAGCGCACCTGAGTTCCGGGAGGCGCCGCATGGGCGTACTTTGACCACGCCCTCTTCTATGTCGTCGCGACCGGTGTCTCGGAGCACATACCGCCACCCGCGATATGAGATCACTCATTTTAACTTTGCGTAAGTGGCCTCTCCCTTTGTGCACGGGACCGTGCTCTTAACGTACGCATGTGTGTATGCGTCTGGTCTCAGAGGCCGCCAAGCGGCCGAGACATCGTCGAGAGGTCTGTTGGCCTTCTTGCGACGGGCAGCGGATGTGTCCAGGGAGGAGTCACGAGCTCGAAGTAAAGATACCGCATGTCCTGCACAGAATTGTCCGCGGAAGACAGAGACGTGTCCCTCTGTGTTTGTGTACAGCCCAGCCGTCTGTTCTTGTGAAGCCCTCCTACAAACTGCCTGAGGTGACCGTCACGCCTCTCCCCTCGCCACCGCCACCGCTGAAGGAGCCCACTCTTGAGAGCATCCCCTCCTCGGCCGACCTGCCACTGCTGCCCCTCCCACCAGCAGAGCCTCCCAAGAAGGCGGCTCCCCTTCTGCGGCCCAAGCTGTCCAACGAATGGCGGGCTGTGGCCATCACGCCCGCCGCTGCATCCAGGTCGAAGCCTCTAGGGGTCGCAGCGGCCCGCCCAGCGACCGTTCCTGAGATGAAGAAGGTTCCGTTGAAGGTGGCGGCAGGTCTCTGCGTGCGACCTCCTGCCGTGCCTGCCTTTCGCCCACCGACACGCGAGGAGCCCATGGAAGCAGGCGTTGAGCCAGAGGCAGCTGAGCCATTCACTGAGCGGCCGGGAAAGTATGTTGTTGAGACGGCAGCGCCGACGCAACGTCACGTCACTCCCTCTTTGGTGAGACGGCGGACGGTGACGACACCGACGAAACGACATGTGACATCGGACGAGCAAATGGAGCAATTGTTGGATGAGGAGGAGCTCGCAAAGTCGCTTGGTGTCCATGTTGACGAATGGAGGAGGCGTCAACGAGTCCAGAAGGAAGCCACGATGGCTGGTGCTGGTGAGACACGGGCTGCAGAGGTCCGACAAACGGGGGTGGAGACACCTGTGGCTCTAGAAGATCGGGACAGAGGTGAAGTGCCGACTGGAGAGACGCCACCTGTCCCTATGCCTGTTGAGGAGAAGCGAGACATCACCCAAGTAGAGCACCCTGTTGTCCCTTCTGTGACTCCTGCCATCCCGACTCTACCACAAGCTGCCCGACGGCCTGAGCAACAAGCTGTCAGCGAAGGAAGATTTGAGGCACCAAGACCAGCGGCGGACTTCAGAGTGCCAGGGCAGCTGCCAGAAGGGCCCGTCGAGGCGGAGGCACGCGTGGAGACAATTCCCCTCCGACCCATCGCTGCTGCTGCTGCTGCTGCTGCACCGACACGACCTGAAGAAGCTGCCATCGATCTGGATGTGACAGCAGAGGAGGCGGTGCAAGAGACGAGAGTAGCTGCCGAGATGGCACGGCCCACGACGAAGATGACAGATGAGGAAAGAGCCCGTGTGGCGGAGGAGAGGGCCAGGGAGCGTGAGAAGAGGAGTATCGAAGAGAAAAAGAGGCGCGACGCCAGGAGACGAGCCATGCGCCTGGAGCGACAAAGCGAGAAAAGAGAGCGACGGCAAATGCGCATTGAAGAGAAGGTCAGCCCGCCCACATGCAGTCTGGCAACCGGCCCCACATACACTGTCAATGACAAATATGTGTGTAGGTCCAAACAGTCATGGAGGCGAGGCTGCAGCGTAGGGCCAAGCTCAGGGACGATCGCGTCGAACAGCTGTAAGCACACAGACAGCACTAGCATGTCTCCATCTGTGAATTTCTTCTCCATGCCCTCACCTTTGGACCATGCAGGCGTCGTGAGATGGCCATCCGTCGACAGCTGCAGGCGCTCGCAGACAGTGCTGAGGTCCGGGAGGAGCGTGAAAGAGAGAGGCAGGCTCGGGATGAGGAGCGGCGCGTGCGCCGGACCAAGCGAGCACAGCTGCTGGGTCTCGCCAGGGGCAACTCACTCGTCATCAGCCAAGTCAGCCCACTCGACAGCCAGTACTTTAAAGGATCAGGGCAATTACAATAGTGTCTGTGCATCTATCCCAGCTGGGTGTGGAAGAAGAGCTGGAGGCGACATCGATGGCCCAGAGGACAGGCGCCCTCCCGCCGCTCCTGCAGATGAAGGAGATGGACCACACCTTCCTCAAGCTGCGACGCGAGCGCTTTTCCCAACACCCCTTTCCACCATCGGACGACCAGGAAGCCGCGACAACGATCCCATCAGAAGGGCCGCCGGAGAGTGAGCAGGAAGACGAATTGGCTCCGGGGGGCGTGCCTCGGAAGGGCATCTTCCAGACACTGCGGCGATGGCCGCAAGGCGCCGTCCGGCCATCCCCGTGGAACTGCTACTTCTCATCGGACACATCGGCAATGTCTCGCCCGACATCAGATACCTCAGAGGGTGCGGCTCGGCCAGGAGGTGAGCGCGTGAGCAGTACGGGACGAAGGTGGATGCGAGGTGCGATGCAGCCGGGAGAAGGGGCGGCTTTGACAGCTGCGTTCAAGAAGCTATACCAGCCGGAGCATCTTGCCGGAATGGCGGAGGGAAAAGGGGGAGACTCATTGCCTGCTCTTGTCAAGCGGCCCTCCCGGGTGCGCATCCAGACGGTGCAAGACGGTCATCCTACGCCTCTGCCGGCCGATGCGGCAGCCGTGGGTGGCCGTCGTCGGTCGAGTCGCCGGTCGACTGTCCGAGGTATGGCACTGGAGGCTTTGGAGCAGCAGAGAGGGGGGACAGAGCTGTTTGAGAGGCCTCTGCTGGCCATGTGGGGGTTGCGATAGGTACATAGATAGGTGACGGATGTCGTATGTACATACATAGGTCGATGGTCATATGTGGCATGCATCGTGCTGGTAGCTAGATGTCTGGGTGTCTGTCTCTCCAGAGTGTGCCAGACCGGTGTCTGTCGCTGTTTGTCTGCCCGTGCACTCACTGTAATACGTGCATGTGTGCATGTCTTCATTTTTGCATTGCAAAAGACGTTCCTGCCCATTTCTGTGCGCTCGGCTGCCTTGCACACACAGGAATCTCACCCTCACCCCCGCCTTGCCCTGTTCAACGTAAATCCACCCTGTTGCGAGCTGGAAAGTAGTCGACCAAGAGGGCCTCATTATTCTTAGCTGCCATCTGCCATCCCTACCGGTCTGGCCGTCCTTATCCAATTCGAAGGATGCAGCGCCATCAGTCGTTCGTCCCTCCACCCAGCCCGTCGGCATCGCGGGTAAGGAGAAAGCACCACACAAAGTACCACACCATGGCCAAATGTACGCTGTTGTTGTGCAGCCTCTGCAGCCACCGGCCGCACGAGTGCCGAATGCGCCCACACAACCAAGGTGATGCATCACTTCCTCCACGAAAACGCTCCCGCATGGGTAAGCTGCTGTGGTTGTGTTCCCGCAGGCCTCCGCTGGTCAAGTTATCGCCCAATTTGAGGCCATCCCAGCCCCCCTTCGCCCTTCCTGCTCTCCATCGCAACCCATCCCTCCCGGCAGGCGCCTTCCCGTACACGCGCATCCCACCGCCACACACACACAGCCTCTCCCGAGACCAATCGCCGTTCAGGGGATCTTTCCCCAGGACCGGCACGCACCCACTGCCCATGCCAGGGCCGCCAGCCGGCGCAGCACCCGCACAGGTCCACACTGGCCCGGGGTTGGGGCAGAGCGCTCCCCCGGCGTCGTTCAGCCCGGCGCCAGGCCGACCCCCCATGCATCCCCCACACATGCCATTCGGCGCCCAACCTGGCGGCAGCAGCCCGTCATTCCCCTCACCGCTGCCCCACCCCATTCGTCCTCACCATTTTGAGGGTGCCCACGGCCACCATGGTCACCCGGCACGGCTGGTGACGGTCGGCGCTGCCGCCTTTTGTGGACCGTATGGGGCTGCCGGTGTCAATCTGAGGGCCCAGCCGAGCGAAGAGTATCATCGCATGATGGAGATGAAGGCCAGGCTCGAGGCGCTCACCAAACAGGCGCCGCCGCAGAGGCCGCCCGGCTCCACACTGCGAGTCGTGACGACGCAGCTCAGCCCCAATCTGCCACCATATGCGGCCCCGGTCGCAGCAGCACAGGAAACTGCGGCCAAGAAAGAGGGCGTGGGTGGCGGTGGTGGTGGTGCTCAGCTGTTGAGCCCTCCCCTGGTGCCTGTGGTGCTGTCTAGTGAGTCGAATGAGGAGCAAGTATCATCGGACGGCGGCAAGGAGGGAGAGGGCAGGGGAGAGGAGCGGGACGGTGATAGGGATGGTCGTGCGGGTCCTGGTGTTGGTCTTGGTCTTGGTGGGGGCGGTAGATTGGAAGAGAGGGCGGCACCTGCTGCTGCCGCTGCCGCTGCCGCTGTGGCTGCAGTTGGCGAGAGGAAGGCGCAGGCGGAGAGGGAGAGGGAGAGGGATGGGGAGGTAGCGGTGGGAAGGGCAGCAGTGGAGAAGAGGGACAAGATCGAGAAAGCCGTCACAGAGGTATCACGCATAGACCACGCCCATACGCTTCCTCGACTTCTGTCTTTGTGTGTGTGTGTTCAGATGCAGGGCAAGTTAGATCGTTTGCAGAAGAGCCTCAGCCGCATGGAAACAGAGAAACTCTCACTGGCAGCAGAGGTCAGTGACCACACCAGAGCAGCAACACACCACAACACCCTGAAGAACTACTGACGCTGTGGTGGCATGTCCATGTCAGGCCGAGGAGCTTCGCCGCAGCCTGGAGCTGGAGCGCCTCACCTCATCCTCGCTCCGCGCCCAACTCGCCCTCTCGCAGTCCATCCCGCAGAGCCCCGCAGCAGCATCGCCATCCCTCCATGGGCCCGGTGGGGGCAGCAACCTCCACTCGTCACTGCGGGAGCTCAGCATAGGCGACGACAGACCGACGGGGGTCCATCGCAGGAGCACTGGGGGTGGCCGGAAGAAGGACAAGGAGCACCTGCGCGTCAGCCATGCGAGTCACACGAGGGGAGGTTTCAAGGGGTCGCGGCCTGTGGGTGTGGGTGTGGGTGTCGGGAGAGGGGGGAGGGGCGGCAGCAGGGGGAAGAAGGGGCGGGCTAGCGACGTCCCTGCTGGTGTAGCGGCCGAGGAGGATGATACACACGGTGGGACGGACAGAGAAGAATCACATGAGGATAATATTCGTCCGTCCCCCCGTGTCTGGGATCGTGTGTGTCAGATGTGGGTGATGCGTCAGTGGCCCTCCCCCCTCCATCGATGCCGACACAGCCAACACACACACACGAGCAGACTGCGCCAACCACCACCACCACCACCGCTGCTCCAACCATGCCCATCGCAGCCACTGACCTGCCGCCACTGCGGTTCATCATCGAAGGCAAATTCGACATACAGCCGCAGGTCAGCGCATTCACAACACATCAACCGACACACAGGTCCTCTAGTGGAGTGATATGTTCAGGCTGACTTTGCGCCCAAGGCTGTGCGTGCGGAGCCGTCCGGTGCGGTGGAGCTGCTGCGCCGCAGTTTGGCGTGGGTGTGCACCAGGGGCAGGCGACTCGACGACAATGTGCCCAACCAAGACGACTTCGTCCTCCTGCAGACGTACGACCGCATTCATGGCCGCCACTTACGGAATGTGAGTGTCTGTCTGATGTGTGTTTGGTTCGTTTCTTCAGTACTGATGGTGTGATGCTGTTTGGTGCCTTTGATGGCCATGGGCAGTGCGGCCAGGAGTGCGCTGCATTCGTCCGACAGTCGCTGCCAGGTGGGGACACACATAAAGCCGCCATTTCTCGGCATGCCACGTGTGTCCCGCCATTCATGTGTCTATGTGTCGTGCCTCACGTGTTGTGTCCGTGTGTCATCAGAGTGCATCCTTGGCCTGCCGGAGTTCCGCGTGGATCCCGGTATGGCCTTCCGCAAGGCGTTCAACATGGTACAGGCCAATCTGGCACAGCAGGCATTCGACCACAAACACTCCGGTGCGCAGGGAGGGGGGAGACGACACACAAACCGTGCCCTTGAGGGGACTGACGGATGTGTGTTTGTGTATGTGTCTATGTAGGTGCGACAGCGGTAGTAGCTGTGATAACTGAGGCACATGCCCATGCGGGCGGGGGCGGGCGGCTGGCCACCGCCCATGGTGGTGCGCCGGACGCCTCGCGATTCCTCTGGACGGCACACGTCGGCGATTCCAAGTAAATGAGACAGACTCACTGTGCATGTGTGTGCCTACATCCGTGTGTGTGTGTTGTCAGGGCTGCCTTGGTATCGGCGTCGCCAGCAGCAGCAGCAGCAGGTGGGAAAGCGACTGATAGCGGTTCAGACCTACAGGCCAACGCAGGGGGTACGTAACCGTCATTTCACGACACATTGGGCACGGAACTCTCTGCGGCGGATGGCTTCCCCCCACTCGACTCGCCTGTGCAGCCTCTTACAACGTGACGGTGCTGACATCGGACCACAAGCCAGACCGGCAATCTGGTGTGTCACAGAGCTATATACGACACACAGCACACACATACGGCCGGTTGTGGCTTCGCTTCCCTACCATGGCTGTTTGTATGTGTGTCAGAGGCCGAGCGTGTGAGTCAGTGTGGTGGTGAGGTGCGGCCCTCGAACACGGGAGCCATGAGACTATACGGAAAGGGTCACTCACACACACACACACACAGGGGCGGGAGGACAGGAGCGATGTGTGTGTTTGTGGTTCTGCAGGCAGTCCAGGCCCTGCTCTCGCCGTCACGCGAGCGTTCGGAGACACTGCAGGTATAAGCCAACCGACACAGAGGCGTGCATGCAGAGGGAATGTGTGGGATTCCCTCTCTCCTTGGTCCATCAGCCACCCGTTGCGGCGTGACGCACGAGCCTGAGATAGCATGCTACCCCCTCAAGTGGCACACCAGCACCACGCCCACACCCACTGATTTCTCACTCATGCCTGTGCGCGTGTGTGTTGTTGTTGTTGGTGTGTGTCGCAGGGATAGTAGTGAGTCGATGTTGGTGTTGGGGACGGACGGCCTGTGGGTATTCTGCTCGCCTGAACACGTCGCTGTGCAGCTGCTGCAGGGGGGCGTCTCAGCCATACACCAGGTACAGCACACAATCGCATACCCCACCCCAATACACACAAAGCACCCGGGAGTGTGTGTGTGTGTGTATGGCGTTCATTCCCTCGTTAGGTGTGTGCTGAGAGTCGGCAGCAGTGGGCTGACAATTCTTACAACAGGACGGTAGACGACGTCACGGCCATTGCTGTGGCGCTCTGATCGAATCCATACGTGGGATTGATATGCCATACTGTGAGTGGGTACATCGAGTGGGTCAGTGGGGGGGTGGGGGAAGGACAGTAGCTGCCTTATTGATTGCCGATGGATAGATCCCTGGATGTGTGTGAATGAGCGTCTGGGTGGATCGATTCGTGCCTTCATGCATATTCAGTCATTACGCATCCAGGCTTTGTGCCCCGTCCGTGCGGCCACCAAAAAGCAGCTCTGTCCTGTACACACACGATCGAGCTGGTTTGGAATGGCAACATAAATCGTGACCACACACAAACACACACTCACGCACACATACGACACACACTTCACAACCAACCGCCCACAAAACCTCATCAAAATCCGTCCCCCTCCATCCCTCCATCCATCCCTCCGCCCCTCGAGCACCCACGCACACATAGACCATCATCACAGCAGCAGCATATGTGTGCCGACGATGATGGCCTTCAGCAGCCATATGCACCCAATCGTTATGGCTATCCCTGCACACACAGACACACGTGGAGTGGCCAATCGAATGTGTGTGTCAATGAGAATCGCTTTCTCCTTCCTTCCTGACCTGAAGTGATGTAGGAGAGCTTTGCGGGAAGGTCCGGCCGGTTGAAATTGCGGCGCAGCCGGACACTCGTCTGATGATGCACACACACACACACGGAGAAAAAGGGTCACAATACGGGCACTCGTGCATGTGTCGATCGCCGGCTGAGCTCACCTCTCCGATGATGGAGGTGAATGCACTCATCGACACGCAGCAACCGAGGCAGAACGCCACTAAATAAGCCGCTGATGTGGCCCTGATGATCGATGTTCATCATCACACAATACATATGCCGCCCGCCACTCCATGTGATGGGCTGACCACGAGGGCAGGGTGAGTGCCGGGAGGACGCCCAGGAAGTGTCCGCTTCCCGAGATGCCATGCACTATCCCAGTCCCTATCGTCGCCACACTCAATGTCGATCCAATTCTGAGAAAAACACACATGCGCGCATTGGGTGTGTGTGTGTGTGTGTGTGTGCACAGCAAGGCAGGCTTTCTTGCGGTGCCCACCTGACGGCAGCATTGGGATCATGACTTGAGCTGGACTCCTGGCCCTCCTTCGACAGCATCGCTGTGTCTTCCGCTACCGCTGCCGATGTGTCCTGCAGCCCCGACCCGTCAGCCGCTCCATACGCCTGTACCCATCCATCCAGCACACACACGACCACACATATAGCCATCCACACAGACAGAGAGAGGGAGAGAGAGAGAGAGAGAGAGAACGAGGTCATGAGATACTTACCCCGTTGGTCTTTGCTGCCTCAGTGTGGTCCTGCCTCCCCTTGTCCTTGCCTACAACGACACACCCACACCCATACACTCACTCGATGCATCTCTGTCATGGGGGCGGTGGGGAGGCCGTCGGTGTGGTGCTTGCGGGGGCCGTCAAGCTCACCGTCCGAGTCGGTGAGAGGTGTGGATGTGGAGGCCACGCCCGTCAGTGCGCTCTCGGGGTCACGCTGAATCAAAAGGGGAGGGAGGAAGGACGAAAGGATATCATCACATCCGCTGCCATCGCTGCAGTGCGTGGTGCTTGCCTATCTCCATTATCTCACCTTCCTCTGCTGCATCTCGTATTCCCACTGCCGTGCAGTCATGATGCCGATCAGACCGATGATAATCAGGATGGTACCGACGGCAAAATCCATGTAGCTGAGGCCCACACACACACCAGCCACAACCATTGAATCGCGTGGCGATTCCTCTTCTCTGAGAGAGCGATTATTTGCTGCGTATGATTGTTTACTCGGAGAAGACCTGCACCGCCAGCTGATCTTTGAGGAGGTATGCGAGGGCACCCAGCAGCGCAGCACCGATACCTAGAATCGACAGAGAAGAAAAGAAAGCACGTACGAGGATCGCCAGAGTGTGCGCCTCACCGTGTCCGCATCCCCAGTTGAATCCCACCCAGAACGACGAGAACCACCGTTTGTTCACACACAAAGGCAGCAACGCCCCCAGATGATCAGCGCCTGGCCACACAAGGCACACAACAGCCTTACAGCGTATCACTCGCATCTCGGTGATCTATTTTATCTATCAGGTGATGTGCCACCCTACCTGTGACGGCATGCAGTCCTCCTGCCAGCCCTCCCGCAGCCATGGCTATCCACAACCCCGCCTGACCTGCCATCTGCACCTGCAGCGCCAGTGAGTCTGCATTCGCTACTGAGGCGTACAGCAGCACCATCCACCCAGGCAGCAGCATCGCAAAGCGCCGCCTCGCCTCCATTGTTATGGGGGAGAGAGAGGTTCTCTGCAGAGTGGAGGAACAGCTGGGTTTGCCAAAACCCGCGGGGTTGAAACCCTGACCTAGGGGGTGCGTCTTACCAGCAGAGTCTGTCGGTCTATCCAGCAAACGCATGCCGTGGTGTCACTCAGAAAAGGACACCTGGCCACACGGCCAGCACATCGCAAAAGGGATGGATGGGTGGTCTTCTACGCATTGTCAATCTATCTATCTCTCTACCCGTCGAGACGCATACGCCAAAAAACACATCATCATGATGACGGAACGTCATATGTGCACCGCCCTCTGCTCATTGTCCTATCCATGTGTGTGTCAGCTGGGACTAAATCATGTCTGTCTGTCTGTCTGCCTATGTGTCGGTGTCTGCTTCACGCCTGCCACTCCCATTGTGCTGACTCCTTGTCTTTTGCCACGAACTGGCCGGTCTCGAAGTACCACCGGGCTGACGTCTCCTTGGCTACGCGACCCACATAACCCTGACGGACACAACAGACACATGCACACACACACAGACAGACAGACAGACAGACACAGACATTCACAAGAGACCATGCCAGCGTTGCCACATCCATTGATTGTGAAGCCTGAACGGACGTACCTCTTGTAGTGAGCTGTGTGGTCCCACGATCTTGATCTCCCCGCCCACCCCCCTCGCTGATGCCCCTCCCTCCTCTCCATCCCCCTTGTCAGCCGCCCTCCCTCGATCGGTCTCCCTCGTGGCCTCCTTCTGTTGGGGCAGTGTGACTGTGGGAGCCTCACGGTCCAGGTGGGCCGAGCCGCCCTCTGGCTGTGCGCTGTTTGCTGGCTGGCCTATGGTGGTGTGAAGTGAGTCCTTCAGTTGCTGAAGGGCATCTCGCCGCTGCTGCTCCTCCTCACTCACCTGACAGCCAACCAACCACAACACGACCTTTGTGCAGGTAATTTGCGGATGTGTGTATCAGTGATCGGCTCACTGACTTCTGTCTCTTGGGTCGGCAGCAGCATGTCCATGGCAAATGGCGGCGGGTTTTCGAACTCCATGCGCCGCCGCCGCTCGACCACCTTACGCCGCTCCACCTCATCTCGCGGAACCACCTCCACCTCCATCCTGCTCGCGTCGAATGCCTCACCCTGCCCCTCTCCTTGCCCACGCTGCTGCATCTCCTCAGGAATGGGCAGCTCAGAGGCCGGCAGCAGATCGCCCGCGTCGGTGGTGCGCATGACCTTCATGCCGTCAGGTGGGCCGGGCAGATCCAGCCAGCTGCCGGGCTGCTGCTGACCAGACGAGGGGAAGGATGACGGCTCGGCGAATGCACGGCCAGGGGGAGGGGGGGTGTCGACGTGGGTGGGGCCGATGGCCAGAGTGGTGTCGGTCGTGTGGCTGTCCAGTGCGGCAGCAGCGGCACCGTGCGCCTCTTGCGTGTCTTGTGGCTCTTCGCTCTTGGTGCGGACGAGGGGGAAGCTGCTCCTCGCCTCTGTCTCCACCTGAAGGCAAGGCGAGCAGCAAATGATACCGCGAGTGACGGATGGGGGCGGGCACTTTCCAGTTGTGAGGGCTCACCGTTTCGCTGACTGGCACGTCCATCCTTGAGAAGGTCGGCTTAGGTGGGATGAAGGCCAGCACTGGCGGCGGGGCCTCCTCCTGCCCTTCTTCTTCTTTTCGCCTCAAGTGTTCATCCATCCTGGCGTCAAAGTGATCCCTGACCACCTGAGTGCGATGGAAACAAGAAACGTGAGCAGCGATTGATTGGTGCATTTGTGCCATTCAGCTCTCGACCTTCTTGGCATGGGAAACGACCTCGTCACGTGCTCTGCCATCGCTCCCAAGAAAGGGGATACGAAAGCGTTACATTTGCCTTGCGTGTGCGTAGGAATGTGGCTGTGTCCGACCTCTGTTGAATCTCTGCCCGGCCCCGGTTCATCATGTCGATCTTGTAAGGTTTCTGATCGACACACAACAGACAGCAACAGATGCCACAAATGTATGCCCCCGTCCAACCGGCCCACCCACTCACTGTCTGTGTATGTTTCGCTCACCACTTGTGCCTCCACTTTGGCGAGGTCCTCTCTCCGCCTCTGCTCGGCCTCCTCTTCCTCCTGCATTTCCCTCTCCATCTCCGCCTGCACCTCCTCCTCGCTCAGCCTCGACCAACGCTCCCACTTGGCGCGATCCGCATCCATCACATAGGCGCCCTCACCCGCAACAGCGACTTTGGCGCCCGCTGGTGGCGCTGCGGGTGGCTCAGCAATGGGCTCGGGAGGCTGCACAGCTGTGGGTGGTGTCTGAGCTGCTGTACGGGGTGACTCGGGGGCTGATGTGACTGGCGCAGACGGCTCTTTCTTGGCCTCGAGCTTTTTCAGGGGCGGGGGAGGGGGGGTCTCGGGCTCGACCCATGGGGCTGACTCTTCTTGTTGTGCAGCCTTCATGAGTGCAGGGGGCACCTCGACGCTCTCATTAGCAGCCTCCTGCGGCGGTGGTGCAATGACCTCGGCTCCACCCGCTGCTGGGGGCGGCGGGGTGGTGGATGCCGCCGTTTCCTCAGCCACCTTGATGGGCTGCTGTTGCTGCTGCTGCTGCTGCTGCTCTTGAAGCGTCGCTCGCTCGTTCTGTATCTGCGCGTATCTGACGGCCACGGCAGCGGCGAAGATGAGTGCCGAGCCGACGATGGTCGTGCCCGCGAGGATGAAGGGCTCGCTGAAGTCCAGAGGAAACTGGTCGGTCTGCGACAAAGGCATCTGGACCAACAGAACAGCGCATGTGTCGGTGCGGCCTGCATGCAATCATGCGCACCTGTGTCAGTCCGGCTGCAGCAGCAGGTCCACTTGCAGCCATCATGCCCATTAAAATGCCGCCTCCCACAGCCAGCCCCTCTCTGAGCACATCCTTATTCTCCACAGGCGCCTTCATAACAAGCCCAGATCTGCCTCCCTCGGGAACCGTCCTTTGCCCATCTGCCATCCCATCAGTCGGTGGTGGCCGCCTCTGCGACGCATATAGAGGGGAGCGGCTGACGCGCACGTAGGTGAGTGTCTGCGGCCGCCGAGATGGGAGCGAGGCGCCGATGGAATGAGAGATGAGAAGGTGGAGCAGCAAGGTAGAAAGGAGAGCCCTGCCCAGAGATCGGCGTCTGGCACGCGTCATGGCTTCGTCCAACACAGTCTGTCCATGCGGGCTTAGCTCGCAGATCTGCGCGCTCAAATTGAATGGGATGCTACAACGTCGATGCTACACGCGGTCCAGATCTGCTTTGTCACGGGCCTTTGGACAAGATCTCAATCACTCCGTCACTTCCAGCCCAATCACCGGTGCAGGACGATGGCAACCAAGCGCAAGAGCGCCCTCAAGGGCGAAGGAGCCGCTGCTGCTGGTGAGGAGCCGCCTGCAAAGTCAGCAAAGGCGTCGAAAGGCAGGGCGGCAGCAGCTGGTGCAGATGGCGCGAAAGACGGCAGGAGGCGATGTGACTGGCTGACTGGCAATGATGCTCTGTACAATGCCTATCACGATGAGGAGTGGGGAGTGCCCTCGCGGGACGATCAACATCTCTTTGAGAGTAGGCCACAGGCATGCACGTCAACGGGTCGGTGCTATCGTCACTTGCACTGGCGCTTTCTCTCTGTGTCCGATGGATGCAGTGGTGTGCCTGGAAGGGGCCCAGGCTGGTCTCAGCTGGCTGACCGTCCTCAAGAAGCGAGATGCCTTCCGCGCCCGCTTTCACGCCTTCGACATCGACAAGGTGGCAGCCATGTCCGGCGCTGAAATCGAAGCGGCCCTCCAAGACGCGTCCATTATCCGCAGCAGGGCCAAGCTGGATGCCTTTGTGGCCAACGCCAAGGCGGCTCAGAGCATCCAGAAGGAGCATGGGAGCTTGGCGGCCTACCTGTGGAGCTTTGTCGGCGACAAGCCGGTCCAGAATGCTTACAAGAAGTTGTCGGAGGTGCCGTGCGAGACGGCGGTCAGCAAGGAGATGAGCGCCGCGCTCAAGAAGAAGGGAATGAAGTATGCGGGACCGAAGATAATGTATGCGTTCATGCAGGCGGTAGGTATGGTGAACGACCACACTGTGGGGTGCTTGCGGCACCAGCAAGTGAGGGACATGAGCAACTAGCTCTTTGTGTTGACAGCTCAGCCGCCTTTTTATGCTGTGCTGTGTGTACATCCGGCAAGTCGTTCGGATTCTGCTTGCCAGCATTGTGTGCTGTGTGTACTATGTGGCCTATGGTTCGGACTCTGTATGTTGATCTGCCGCTAAAGGCACTCTGGGTGAGGCTAGAAAAGCTTGTCAGCGAGCTGAGATGAATTCGTGCGTCTGTATGTCTCACTAGTGGATTGAGAGGAAAAAAGTCCATTCACGCATTCGTCCCTGTTTTCGTGTGTGCGTGCCGGTATCAACACTTGACACACACGCACGACAAAATGTGTCGACTTTCTCCATCGCATTCCACAAGAGAGTAGTACGAGGCAGCTGCGACTTGGCGCCTTCACCACATTGAGTGAACGACCGCATTAATTATATCACATGTGACGTTTTTGATCACCCCCCCTCGTCCATCACATCTCGCCAGTACTTGATGACGTCAATGGCCCGCGGCGTCATCTCTGTGGCGAAGTTGACCTTGGTCCCCTGCCTGCTTCTGCCGCTCTGCAGGGCCACAATTACGCGACGACCTTCGTCATCATCAGCGGAGGCATCCAGCCACATGCCACTGATAATACAGACAGACAGACAGACAGACAGTTGGACAGTGCGCGTCTCGGCTGCCACAAATGACGTGCATCTGTATGTAGTACCTGCCAGAGTTGCCTTCATCTGCCCAACACATGCGGAGAAACGAAGGAGAGAATGAGACACGGCTGACAGTGTGTGCCCATCTCTTCTGCTCACCGATGTCTGCATAGTGCAACAGCCGTGAGAAGCCGTTGCCACGCCGCACCTCGTCGCATTCAGGGAAAATGAAGATGGTTGAGGTCTCGGGAGGCTCAAACTGATTGACCGGAGGCACCCTCCACATTGCTTGTCTGACTTCTTCCGTGTCCTTGTCCTCAGGATACCTGCACGCACCATCACACATGCAGCGCGTTACCCACGCAATCACCTACCGCATTAAGTCTGTGCCTGTATGCCCACCCGGCGAACTCAAACCCCTGTATCGCGCCGATAGGGCGTATCTCGTCGCAGAAGGACCCGATGTCGAAATCGAAGCCGTCAACAGAATTCCTCTCCAGTTTCACGAGGGCGAAGTCATAGGCGGCTTCTTCCTCACGGCCAGACGGCTCAAACACCCACGGCAAGAAGACGCTGGCTTCCAGGACCTTCACGCAGTCGAAAACCTTCTCGGCATCATAGCCGGCGCAAAACTCGCCAGTGCCCGGCGAGAAAATCCAGTTGTCTGCACTCACTCATACACATGCAACGTGAAGATCGGTCGTGTAAAACATGCCTTCGCTTACCTTGTTTGTCTATCAGGCAGTGGGCATTAGTCAGCACGTAAGTGCCGAACACGATGTTGCCGGTGCAGTTGACCACTTCGCCCTGGTCCAATTTGGGAAGCCGCAGCAGGCCGACTGCCTTCCAGGGCATTTGTGTGGAGTCCACTCTCTCTCGGTCGTCGGGGTCGAAGCAGTGCTCTGGGAGGGCCGCTTCATCATCGTCTCGGCGGCTTGATGTCTCCGGACACGCCTGCTCCTGTTGAGAGGTGTTGTTCTGGCGTCTCGCGAATGTCCCCGTCACGTGTTGAGGATCGTTAGCATTGGCACACTCGTCACCATCAGCTGACGTCGATCGGCATGCCATCGCACCCTCAAGTGGCGCCGTGCGGTCATCGAGCAGGTAGACGTCGCTTTGGCCTCGTATGAGATATGATCCACCCGCTGGCCGAGCAGCTCTACGCTTGTCAAAGACCGCTGCTGAGTGTTGTGTTGGTGGTGCTGTCGTCCGGTCGATTCTGCCGAGATAGGCCATGTTGGACCCTTTGCGGCTGAGGACGGCCGGCAGCCGGCCGTCTGGAGGGGGCGTCAGACGCCTGCAACACACCACACGTGGCGATGACACAGTGAGGCACGCCTATTGAGTCTGCTCACCTGATGGCCGTGATGCCGTGAGTGCATCCCTCCCCCGTGACGTCAGCTTCATCCACATCAGCTCCCTGGCACAGCGCCAGACAGAGGCTCGCGAAGGTGTGGCCGTCGACAGAGCACACGGGGCTGGAGAGCACCGCCCGCACAGCAGACGATGACCTGGCGAGGGGCTCCGAGCTGCGCAGAGTGATATTGTCGCAGTTGCACACCTCCTGCCGGAGCCTCAGCACACCTCGCCGCGTCCCGTCGCCCTCCCATCCGCTGCTGGCTGGTCGGGCTCTGCCGAGCAGAGCGCCAGAAAGTGTGGCAAACAGTACAACAAGGGCCTTCATCCAGCTGACCTGTCAGGCTGTACAGTGTGGAAACGGCCAGCAACGGTCATGAAGTCGATGTGGCGTCTCTATGTGTTTGGGCTGTCCATTAGCAGCCTACATGTCATCTGTGTAGCTGCAGACGCTCGCCGGAGCCCTCGTGATGTGGAGAGCGGCCTTCTGTCACGGAAAGTGCCTGAGCCCCCGGGCGATGATGGCGGGGGGCAGGACAAGGATGAGGCGCACGGCAAGACGGTGAGATGGAAACTGTTCACTGAATGTCAATAGAATGCTTTTTTCGGGTTTTCAGGGCAATGGCCGATCGGGGCAATATGACCGTCACAGAGCTGCTGAGGAACGTACGTGCGCTTGAGAGTTGCATCATCGGCTCTTTGACATCTTCTCTTCCTTACAGCCTTTGCCACGGAGCAGCTGCCTTTGTTTTTTTGCCCTTTCTTCCCGTACATCACCGCCCAAGGCTTGCCGTTCAGGTCTGACAACGTGACCAACACCATCGAAGCGGGCACGAACCAGTTCATTGCCGTTGACCTGGTACGATTCGCAGTCGACTTGCAGTGACTATCTGCTTCTTTCATGACCTGTGCCATCCATGCAGGTGTTTGCGAGAAATGCTGGGTTCAATCAGATTATGGTGGCGGCGAACAGTCGGGAGGGCCTGGCCGATATCATCATCGAAATCGACGAGTGAGCGACAAAGCATACATCAAGCAACAATAGTCTTGTCTCCTGGTCATCTATCAATCCAGGGAGCCATTTGATCGCACAAATGTCGCCCAGGACGATTCAGACTCCACTACAGAGGCTGTCATAGTGGTGCCCACAGACAAAGGCAGGTATCTGGACATCTTCATCGAGCCAAAGGGAGACATGCCGTCAAACACGGTAACGAATGTCAGCGACTCAAACGACTGACCTTCTCGTGGGCTGCAGGGAGTGGTGATTTACCATGTTACTGGTTTGTGCGCTGTACCCAACGATCCGTACCTCATCCCTGGGTTCAACATTCCCGAGAAAGAGCCGCTCTCTGACACTGATGTCGATGCTATGAGCGTTGATGAGCTGCTCGATCTGTTCCGCGCCGGTGAGGAGACTGACGATTTTCTGGCTGACCTGGGTCTGGAGGCGTTTGAGCTGTCTGTGACCGACACCATTAAACAGAAAATGTGGAGAAAACAGGTACGTGAAGGCACCAGAATGACCGCCAAAGCCTACCTATTCACACAAGGTGTGTGTGAATGTGTGTGTCGTCAGGGTGAGGCAACCGTCAGCCCCGCAGCAAAAGAGGAGCAGCAAGACGGTGAGCAGACACACACATTGAAAATGGGCACATGCTAATGGTGTGTTTTCCTGAATGCAGCGATTGATGCCCTTCGTGGTGTCTACGGCTGCCCAGTGAGCCACATTTTCCCGTTCGATCCGACGGGGAACACAGCATTCACAATCCAGCCTGGCGAGGAGAAGCGGATTTTTGTTGACCTGGTGCGAAGGGACAACACAAAGATTGTACCTCGGCTAATGAGACACCTTGCCTTTGTTGGTGTGTTCGTCTATGCAGGATCTGCCGAGACTGGCGGGATATCCATTCGTGGGCGTTGCGGCAAGCTCCATCTCTGGCGACGCTGACATGTTTGCGACATCATTCATTTTTCCCTATTTAAATGACACGTACGATAGTGCACATTGTAGGGATAGAGGGGGTGATAGAGGGGCTGACAGACATGCATTGTTGATTGTGCTTGCAGCGTTTATTCCGCTTTCTCTGACAACCCTACCGCCAACCCTCCCGCTGATAACTATGAAGATAGCATCTTTTTTCCTACACAGGAAGGAGACGAACTCGGGATTTTTCTGTTCACCAAGGAGGGAGTGAATGAGACTGCCAATGTGGTACGAAATCAACAATCTTATAGCCTCATTTCCCACCCGTGCCCCCACTTTTTGTTCAGCGTGTCTTGCTTGTATTTGTGGACTATGACTGCTTCTTTCCCTTCTTCAATATAACTGGCGGTGAGTAGGTATATGAAGCTATTGCATGAGCGAGTATCTTTGTATGTCTGTCAGGGCCGTCTGGTCTTGATGTAACGATCGGAGGGGGATTGAAGACAGACGATGACGATTTTGAGGAGCCCGATCGACCACGGAGGGATCGCGACGACGATGACGATGATGATTTCGGGAGCTTCAAGACGACCAGTGAGAAAAATGCGGACGCGGCGAGGAGCAGCTCACAGCCCGCTCAGGTGCGACAGAGGGAGGTCAGGGAGTAAGCAAGCGAGGGAGACAGCATACGCTCACGCGTGTCTTTTATCTGTCTGTGCACAGAGCGAAGCCCACGTCCACTCGAAGGAAGACCAGGAAGATCAGAGACAGAGTAGTACACGATAATGCTCATGGGCGTGGCACGCGAAAGGTTCCTTTCTCGCTCTCCCTTGTGCGTGCGCGCGTGTGTGCGTGTGTAGCGTACGAGCTTGATTCTCTTCCTGGGGATCTGGATTATTTTCCAGACGGACTGATTCTGGGGATTCTCCCGTATTCGCCTGCATCCAACTGGATTCGAGGAGGGAGCAATCACTTTGTAGCTGTCGATTTGGTGACGAAAGGGGACCTTTGTTTCGTCCAATCGATCTGCATGTCTTCTGTGTTTTCAGGTCTTCGCGAGGAATGCTGAGTTTGAGACGATCATTATCTTAACGGACAGCATCAAAGGCGCTTCAGTATCTATGATTGCCACTGTTGATGGGTGAGGTGAATTGATTTCAAGAAAAGCCAGCCAAGCTGCTATATTCGTGTGTATTTAGTGAAGTTGTAGGTACAAGCCAATTCCCTCAGGACGGTTATGATAATGTCTTCGAGAGCTGCGTACAAGTGGCGACCGCTGAAGGCACCTTTTTGGATATTTTCATCGTCGTGCCGTTTGTGGACAACCCATATGTCTATTCACGCGACACGTATAAATACGGGTATATACCGTATTATCCCGGTGGATTCCCATCGGATGCGAATGTGGTTCGTAGGAAACAAAAGCACGCTACAGAAAGGATGCCCATATTATTCTTTGCAGCAATTGCTTATGAAGTACCAGTCGGATGTAGACCCTTCTATTTTCTGCGACGGGCCGCTGAGTGTGTCGAACTTTTCACGACGTGGCACATTTGCCGATGGGCTGATCGATTGGTCTCGCGAGACCAAGAAGGGCGACAAGGCGTCGGCTGATGTTGATCTGGACGCGCTCGAGCTGCAGGAGACGGACCCCGCCAAACAGGACATCGAGGGTAGACAGGTAAAAGGAAAAAGGGATGGCATCAGTGATCGAGGGAGGGCAAGCAGTAATAAAGCGAGGGCACATAAGTAATAATGTCTATGCGTATACAGGCCATTCCATCTACCAATGCATCGGCCGCACGCGAGCAGCTGGAAGGTGAGGGAGACAAATGGGAGGACAGGCAGGCCACAGTCGACGTCCTGCATGCCCATGCAAGCCCTCCCTATCTTTGCGTCGATTGCAGGTCCTCCTCGCGGCGTGTATGGCTGTCCTGTGACCCAAATCAACCCATTCGACCCAACAAACAATACAGAGTTCCTCGTTGGCACGCGTCTTTTCTTCGATCCCTATGACTCCTTTACTCCTGAAGAGCGCTTCAAGCGTTTAGTAGTTGATTTGGTACAGACACATCTAGAGAACCATCCATAATAGGCGTTCTTTGTGCCTCTAGGCGGGCCCCCGACGCTTCAACTATCCATACATCATCATCGCAACCAGTTCCGTCTCTGGCGATGCGGATATGTCCGTGTATTTGGAAGGCAGGAGGAAAGACAAATACGAGGATCGTACCGTACCAATTAGGTGGGAAGGATATCGATGGGTGCGTATATTGATGTGTTTTGCCTCTTTAGGGAGTACATTGGTGGCTCAAAGACATATACAGAAGACCGACCGTCCGGTGACTTTTTCGAGGACTCGGTATTCATCCCAACAGACATAACAATCAGTGGCGGACAAGGTCTTGCCTTGGACGTCATTCTGTATCCATTCGGTGGAGAACTTTTTGGCCTTGACAACACGCTAGCGACGACGAATGCCGACGTGGTCAGCACCGCTGACGAAACCATTCGAGAGGTACCCACTGTCTGTCTGCCCTTTGTTGTGTCTTGTCTAGCGTGTACTCATAATTTGGTACGACTTTGAGTGTCGCATTCCGTTCAAGATCGCCGTGACAAGTAAGTAAGCTGTGTCTCCTGTGGATTGTGTTTTCGATCCATGTGCTTGACGTGTACAGACCCCAATGCTACGGGCATCGACGTCACACTGCTTGGGGGCATTGACGATTCGAAGAATGACGGGGAGTACGAAGAGCCGCGCACTGAGTATGAGTACGACTTCGGAAACCTCACTGATCTCTTCCCGGAACTGGATCCTTTTGGCCGGCTAATTGAGGAGGGCGATGGCTCTGAGATGAAAAAACAGAAAGGACAGGGAGCCAATGATAACGGTCGAGAGGTCGTGGAGAAAAACCCGCTGCCGAAACAGGTACGAGAGAGAGAAGTCAGCAATGAGCGCGTGAGTGAAGTTTAAGAGAGGGATCACTGGCTAGTGAGAATCTATGGATATCGATTGTGTGTCGATGAATAGAATTCATCGGACGGAACTCACGTCCACACAAAGGGAGAGCAGGAAGGTCAAAAAGCTTCTATCCCCCACTTTCTATCCCCAGTGAACGGAGAGTGTTCCTAGGTCCGTTCACTTTCCCTTCCTTCTACTCGTGCAGGTCCAACAGTATTTTTCCCTGCATGCCCCATCCTTTTACTTACCAAAGAGAACAACATTGTCAGGAGCGGAAAAAGCCAAATTGTCACGGTCGATTTGGTAGGGTGCATTGCAGGAATAAAAAATGTTGCTGGTCGTACTCATTCCTTTCTTTCGCACAGGTCTTTGTGAGAAACAGTGGTTTTCCTGAAGTCCTTATCGCCACGAATAGCATTGAGGGCCCCGCAGCATGGATTCTCGTCACAGTCGATGGGTATGCTTGATGAATGAGCTCGATAGAATAATCAAGTCGTGAGCTGTCTTTACGTTGACAGGCAGCTGGCAGGCAATAGCACTGAGCCTCAAGACGGTGATGTGGAAGCCTTTGAGAACTTTGTCCGATTGCCGACCGCCGAAGGCACCTTCATGGACGTCTTCGTTGTGTCCGGTGGAGACCGAGCGGATAGCAGCAATGTGGTGAGTGAATGACTAGCTAATCGTTGGGTCAAGCGTATAGTGAACGTATGGGCATTGCTTCCGCTACCTCGTGTGTGCAGCAGCTTACCATCCTCCTGGTTAATGGTGTCTGCTTCCCCTCAATCGATATCCCGGGACTCTTCCAGCAAATACCGATAGCCAATGCCATTGTTGAGGAAAATCAGCGAGAGACATCCATGTTTAATACCTCACAAGACGATGTCGTTAATGCCGCTACGTCCATCGATGGGCCGATCGATTGGTCCCACGAGGTCAAGAAGGGTGAGAAGGCATCGGCAGATATGACGTTGAACACGTCCGAGGTGCAAGAGAAAGACTCCGTCAAAGAGACCATCGAGAAGAGACAGGTAAGTAATGGACGCTGAACGAATGCGTCGTGTCCTCTACGTCTATGTGTACGCAGACCATCCCACTTACCAAGCCATCGGCGTCACGTGAGCAGTCTGAAGGTGAGGAAACAAAACAGTAGGCACCCCGTGACTGAAGCGTGTGAACCCTGGTCCTGTGTACATTGGCTGCAGCCCCTCCTCGCGGAGTGTATGGCTGCCCCGTCACCCAAATCAATGCATTCGATCCAACAAACAATACCGAATTCATCACGCAGATTGACGCAAGGAACTGCATAAGTTTCGATCAAGTACGGACATGCGGATTGACTGGAAGAATCGCCTGCCGTGTATTTGTTTTCTTCTCATGTGAGTGCAGGACTTGGCTTTCAATCTTGGTTATCCTGCAATTGTTGTTGCAACCAGCTCTCGTTCTGGCGATGCTGACATTGTTGCCGATCGTGCTGCCTCGAAGGCATACACAGAAGACCCGCCAGACGACGACTTCTACGAAGATGCGGTTCTCGAGAGTCCTCTATTCAATGTTAATATCAACGATGAGGACGTCGACCAGACTCTAAGGATATGCTTTGAGGCTTTCAGAGACGCAGCGTTTTACAATCTCAGGCCAACTACTGCCAACGTGGTAGGAGAGGCACAACGTTCATTCTCCTTGCGCGCGTTCATTTGCCGTTGCTGTTGTGCAGCGTGTCTTGATTATCTTTTACGACTATGAGTGTCACCTGCCGTTCAACATCACCTCCACACCAGGATTCAACCCACGTACGCACCATCCCAATCAGCTGCTCCCCTTATGTGTCGCATGCGCGTCTTCTCTTTTGCAGGCCCTTCTGGAGGGATTCTTTATTTTTCCTACCCGACAAGACTACCACCGCCAGGATCCGGCGAGCCCTCCACAGGCATTCCCTTGCGAAGTGCGGATTACGAGTTCGATTTCGGAGAGTTTGAGTACCTGTTCGACGACCAGACAGACTGACTCCGTGTAGTGCAAGTCGGTGTGTCTGTCTGTGTGTGTAATTTTGTGATCTCTGGATTTGGAGACACAGGTCTTTGCCTGCTGTGAGATGTGAGACACACTTGTGACATACTGCGTGTTGAACTAAGTTCATGCGATCAATGAAGCCATCCAAGTCATCCACAAATCGTGCACGATTCACGCACCGTCCCCATCCATCTCGTTTCCCCCTCAGTGTTGTCGCCTGCCCGCCCCCCATGTCCCTCATCATAGCCGCCAAACAGTGGACGGCTCACTGTCCTCAACACATCAGGCGGCACTCGGCCGAGCTGCTGCATATGCGGCGGCGCACCTCCAACACCTCACTCAGTCTGTCGCCCTTCACCGACCCGTCCCCCGGGCCTCACTTATTCCCGTTCACACTCTCACACAACAAGCCACCGACTGGACCGACACCACCAGCGACAGCAGGAGGGGAGGAGAGGGAGGTTCCCCCTTCGCTCTCGGCTCGCTGGAGCACTTCACCGCCGAGCAGATAACACCACCAGCTCGTCACGCTGCACGAGAGAAAGCACACAGACAGAGAGTGTCCGTTGAGGCCCTGTCTTTCGTTGAGCGGTGCGTACCGCCTTGCGGATGGCGGGAGTGGGTCAGAGTCAATCATTATCAACGCGTGGGCATACTCGCGGGCCACGGCCTGGTTCCTGTTCAACATATCACCCCTGCACAGATGAAGAGGCATGAACCAAGGGATGCTTGTGTGTGGCCTGGCCTGTCACACACACATGGCTTTGGTGGAGGTGAGCTCGAGTGTGAGTAGCTTGGCCGCTTCCTTGCGCACAGCGGAGTCCTTATCATGCAGACGAGAGATGATCACTTGCAACACAGCAGCAGCACGGGCCGTCAAACACCCCTGAGAGACAGAGAGCGACAGATGAAGGCCCATTTGCTAGTGTGTCCCCTCTCTGTTTGGTGTCCCTCTCACCTCTCGCGAGAGGAGCATGCATGTGGTAGTGAGTGCCTTGACTGCCGCCAGCCGGACGTGCTTGTGGGGGTCAAGCTCATGTGACTGGTCACACACTCCGATGGAGGTGCTGCCAGTCACAAGTCGTGCGACTTCAACACCGTAATCGCCACTTGCTGACACACATACAATCAAGGGACAGCACACATCGATGAGGGGACGACAAGACGGGGGTTGCATTCGACTGGTTGTCACGCGCACGCACACTCTGACGTGCACCCGTTGTGACACATACACAGAGAGACAGAGAGACATGGCAAGGGTGACATTGCTGTGTGTCCGTCTGTCTGTGTGTCCACCGACCGCATTTGGTGCACGTTTGTGTGTCATTGCTGGCGGCCGCTGTGCACTGGCTGTAGCATGACTCACACATGCAGCACGAACAGGACCTGCAACAGACAGATCACACATGTATGTGTCTCGGGCAAGATAGAGTGACCCCGCCCGAATGCACCAGAGGAACCTTGCTCGAGTGACGTATTGTTTGTTGTGAATGCAGATGTCACACCAGAGAGGGATGAAGCCGCTCGACGACGCACAACAGTCCTCGAGGGCCAGAGATGATGAGCCATGGCCATCCATCATGTGTCGACACGATCGCTCGCTGCTGCTGTGTCTCGCTGATCTGCTAGTGATCGATGGATATGTGTTGGGTGACTGTGTCGCCGTGCTGACTGATCGTCGTGTCTATGTGCGTGCACGTGTACACGTCTGTCATGCTTGACCACGCTCAGCCACTGAACAACCACCAATATTAATCGGTCCGTATTGATTGTAACAAGTTCTCAAAATCTCAGCGAGAAAAACTGCCGCAGGCAGCGGTCCCCAATGGTGTCCCCCTCTCCATAAACATGCATATGTCCTGGCTGCACACACGCATTCATGACAAGAAAGTCTCGAGACTGATGAATGCCATGCAGTGAACCCAGCACCCACATATGCAGACTCTTACCACATATGTAGCCACCCACACCCACCCTGTCGCACACCAACACCAACACGAATACGAGAGCAGGGCATGTTTGTTGCAGCTCCCGCACACACACATGCACACACACACACACGTAAGCTCTCTCACGTGAACACATACAGCGCCACAACGGTTTTTGCGCACCAACAAGCAGGACGCCCAGCGTACGTATGCTTGGCGTCACCACACACCTACACCATGTCACAATTTGCCGTGCCCCCCTCCCACTGCCCCCGCCCGTCCGCCCGCCAGCTGTGCACACAGCACGCCACACACAGCTCACAACACCTCCACAACTGCTGAGAAACATACACCAATGACACACCATCCGAAGCATCAACATCAAGGGAAGGAGGGACCCAGACCGCTCGTCCCCTCTTGACCCCAGTCCAGAAAGCAGAGAACACACACCCAGCACCGACACCGCCCGCTGACATACCGCAGCGTCTTCATTCTATCTGTATATGGCTCATGCACCTCTCTCAGACAACACAGCACCGCATCGCATGCACAGCTCCCCACCACCCCTCCCCGTTCCCCTCCCCCTCCCCAAGTCAGACTGTCTTTCTCTGTGTGAATGCAAACCCCACCAAAATCCCGACGGCCAGGGTGCAGACGACTGCCAGGCCACCGATCAGCGCCCCACCCCTCTCAGTGGCCACTGGTGCGGCCACTGGTGGTGCTGTGGCCGTGGATGCGTGTGCCGGCTCCTCTCCACTGGGCTTGTTGATGACGGTGAGGGGATGGTTGGGCGTGTCCTTGGCAGCCCAGTGAGGGAGGCCCAGATCGACGGTGTCGGCGGATACTGTGGTGACCTGGATTCGGTATCAGGTGTTGTTGAGCATGCCCATAATGCTCCATGTGGGGACCATGGGCATGCTGTGCATCGCGTCATCCTGCACCCATTTACCCGAAGATAGGCAGCCGAGGAGCATGCCATCTGTCTTTGGATTGTGTGTGGATGCGTGTGCCGACCCTGTCTTTGGATTGTGTGTGGATGCGTGTGGGTCGGCACGTCGCTTACCCACGCTCTGAAGCAGATCTGGTCCGTTGATGGCGTCAGCAGCACCTCCGTCTCCCACAGGGTCCACTCGTAGGCGCGGCCATACCCTACACACACGGAGACAGGAAAACGATACACACACTGCCTCCACCCACCACAAGAGGGGCTGTCAGTGCCATGCATCGTACCTGTCTCAGGTTGGCAGGTGATGGTGGCGACTTGCTACGTCTTGCCGCCATCGATGGCACCTCAGGTCTGATGACGCGGTGCCCGCCGCCCGAGTAGGCGTAGCCCGAGAGCTTCAGGGGCTTGCTGATGTCGTGCGTCTGCTGGTGCAGGATGTTGGCAATCGCACTCAGCAGGTCCAGAGGCGGCTCGCAATTGAAGGGGTGCTTCCCAGTCAGCCGCACGAACTCAGGCCTGCGCTTGATCCTGTCACGCACACACACACACACACACACGCACACGCACACACACAGAGACTCATGCTGGCCTTTGTCTTTCCCTCCTGCTCTCATGAGTCTCTCATGCATGTGCGTACCATTTGTCGTCAGGTGTGTGTCGGGGGTGCCCGGCATCACCTCATCGCCCTTGGGCATCCGAATCGTGTAGTAGCTGGCAGCGCATCCGTCCGTCCCCGTCGAAGCTGTGTCGGACATCTGACGTCCAAACACGCAAGCCTGTGATGGGGTGCGTGCTGTGCGTTTGTGAGGCAGATACGTCGGCTCGGGCCGGTGGCTGGAGCTGCACGGGCACACACCAAACAAACAGATTCACCCCCACCCTCCCCTGCATCCATCCATGCCATCCCACCCTCTCTCTGACTTACCTCTTGAGAGGCGTTGCAGACGGTGCGGGCGCCGCGACCAATGCTGTCGCTGATGCTGATGGTACAGCCGAACAGACAGACAGACAGACAGGCAATGTGTGTCTCAGCCTGTCTGCGCTCAGATTCTGAGCGGCGCTGTCTTGGCAGGTCGTGAATGTCCCCGTCACGTGTTGAGGATCGGCAGCACTGAAACACACGCCACCATCAGCTGACGTCGACCGGCATGCCATCGCGCCCTGCGGTGCCGTGCGGTCATCGAGCATATAGACGTCGCCTTGGCCTCGTATGAGATATGATCCACCCGCTGACCGAGCAGCTCTACGCTTGTCAAAGACCGCTGCTGAGTGTTGTGTTGGTGGTGCTGTCGTCCGGTCGATTCTGCCGAGATAGGCCATGTTGGACCCTTTGCGGCTGAGGACGGCCGGCAGCCGGCCGTCTGGAGGGAGCGTCAGACGCCTGCAACACACCACACGTGGCAATGACACAGTGAGGCACGCCCATTGCGTCTGCTCACCTGATGGCCGTGATGCCCTGTGTGCATCCCTCCCCCGTGACGTCAGCTTCATCCACATCAGCTCCCTGGCACAGCGCCAGACAGAGGCTCGCGAAGGTGTGGCCATCGACAGAGCACACGGGGCTGGAGAGCACCGCCCGGACGGCAGACGATGACCTGGCGAGGGGCCCCGAGCTGCGCAGAGTGATGTTGTCGCAGTCGCACAGCTCCCGCCGGAGCCTCAGCACACCTCGTTGGGTCCCGTCGCCCTCCCATCCGCTGCTGGGTTCCTGGGCTCTGCCGAGTAGAGCGCCAGAAAGCTGGGCAAACAGTACAACAAGGGCCTTCATGACCCTTCAGGCTGTACACCGTGGAAACGGCCAGCAACGGTCATGGAATCGATGTGGCGTCTCTCTGTGTTTGGGCTGTCCATTTGCAGCCTACATGTCGTCTGTGAAGCTGCAGTCACTCACCGCAGCCCTCTTGATGCGGAGAAAGGCCTTCTGTCACGGAAGGTGCCTGAGCCCAGGGGAGATGATGGCGGGGGAAACGACATGTACAGGGCAAATGAGGCGCAGGGCAGGATGGTGAGATGACAGTCCACTGAATTCCATGGAAGTTGCAACGGCAGCACAAATGCTTCTTTCTGATTCGCAGGCAGACGGCCGATCGGGGCGACACGGACCTCATGAGGAACGTACGTGGGCTTCACTCAGCCAAGATACGCAAGCACGCTGATTCAGCTGTCAGCAGTTGACCTCTCCTTTCTTGCCGCAGCCTTTGCCACGGAGCAGCTGCCTTTCTCTGTTTGTCCGTACTTCCCGTTCATCAGCGCCGGACGGCCGCGGCGATACTACGCGGATGGGACCCCCAGGCGCGATCCGTTCCTCACGGATGATGAGAACGTGACCAACATCATCGAAGCTGGCACGAACCAGTTCATTCGCGTGGACTTGGTACGATGCGCAGTCTATGGGCAGTCGGTAGCTTTTTGATGTGACTTTCATGCAGGTGTTTGCGAGGAATGCTGGATTCAATCGGATTCTCGTGGCAGCGAACAGTCAAGAGGGCCTCGCCGATATTGTCATCGAAATTGACGAGTGAGCGACACAGCAAATGGCAAGTAATGACGCGCTCTTCTTCTGACCATGTATCATTGCAGGGAGCCTTTTGACCGCACAAATGCCACGCAGGACGGCAGCCCCTATCTTCCAAGGTGCCGAGGAGTTTGTTCAGATGAGTGCATTTGTGCAGAGGAATTTGTTCTGGTGCCCACGGACAAAGGCGAGTATCTGGACGTCTTCATCGAGCCGAAAGGAGACCTGCCGTCAAACACGGTAACAAATGTCAGCGACCCAGTACGACCCAGACGACTGGCATTCTCATTCTGCTCGGCCTGAAGGGAGTGGTGATTTACTATCTTACTGGCTTGTGCGCTGTGGACTTCGATGTGTACCTCATCCCTGGGATCAACGTTCGCGAGATAGAGTCCATCTCGGCTGAATCTTCAAGGGACGGCGATGCCGATCCAATAAGCGTTGATGAATTGCTCGATTTGTTCCGCGCGGGCGAGGAGAGCGACGATCTGTTGGCTGATCTGGGTCTCGAGGCGTTCGAGCTGTCTGTGACCGACACCATCAAACAGAAAATGTGGAGAAAACAAGTGAGTGAATGCATCAGAACGATAGCCAAAGCATGCCTATCGATGCACGGTGTACATGAATGTGTGTGTTATCAGGGTGAGGAAACCGTCGCCCCCGCAGCAAAAGGAGAGCAGCAGGACGACGGTGAGTGGACAGACGGCCGACAAAAAGGTAATGCTGGTAATGTGTTCTCGTGATGCAGCTGTTATTGCGCCTCGTGGTGTCTACGGCCGCTGTCCGGTCTGAGCAGCAGAATGCATCATCAAAGCGAACAGCAATGTAACGGTTCTTTACATGCCTTAGGTGAGCCACATTTTCCCGTGCGACCCGACGGGGAATACAGCATTCACCATTCAGCCCGGCGAGACGAAGCAGATTTTTGACCTGGTTCGAAGAGACAAGATTAGATTGTGCCTTAGCCAATGACACTCCTTCTTTTGTTGGTGTGTCCGTGTATGCAGGATCTGCCGAGAGCGGCGGGATATCCATTCGTTGTTGTTGCGATTAGCTCCGTCTCTGGCGACGCTGATATGCGCGGGGAGGCATTCAGTCAGGACTACAGGGATGGCCTTGTTGACGGGTACAATTGATTAGATATGGAGTGCACGTGTCATTGGACATGAAGTGAAGATGTCTGCGTCTTCCAGCCTTTATTACGCTCTTTCTGAGAACCGTCCGGCTGACAATTACGAAGACCCTTCCGCTGATGAATATGAGGATAGCATCTTCTTCCCAACAGACGAAGGCGATGTAATCCAGATTTTGCTGTTCACCAAGGAGGAAGTGAATGAGCCCACCAATGTGGTACAACAGCTTCCACAGCTTCATCTGTCGCACATGCACTCATTTTTTGTGTGCAGCGTGTCTTGCTTGTCTTCTACGACTATGACTGTGACAATTACTTTAATGTCACGGGTGAATGTGACACCTATAGGAAGCTACCGCATGAATGAGTATAGTCTTTCTTGTTTTTCAGGGCCGTCTGGTCTTGATGTGACGTTGCCCAATGATGGTGACGATGACGATGACGACTATGAGGAACCCGATAGGCGACGAGCAGGGGATGATGATGATGATGATGATGACCGCTTTGAGACGCGCAGTGAGAGAAGCCAGGAGACGATAAGGAGCATCGCAGAGGTCGACCAGGTGCGGCAGAGGGAGATGAGTGAGCAATTGCAGACAGGCAGCAGACATTCAGACGTGTCTTTCTGTCTCTGTGCACAGGGCAAGCCCTACGTCTATGCGGATGGAGAGCAGGAAGGTCGGGAGTGCGTATGATACTTAGCAGCTGTCGTGCAACAACGATGTCTCCCGCTCTTTCCTTGTGTGTGTGTGTTTATCGATTTGTAGCGTATGACTTCGATACTATCCGCTACAGGGCCCCCTTTTTCTACAGTACTTTCGAGGGACTGATTCTGGAGATTCTCCCGTTTTCGCCTGCGTCCAAGTGGATTAGATGCGGGAAGAATCACTTTGTCGCTGTCGACTTGGTGATAACACGAGACCTCCTGCGATTGATCTGCATGTCTGCCTGTGTGTGAATGGCTTGCTTTCAGGTCTTTGCAAGGAACGCTGAATTTGAGGCTATCCGTATCGTTGCAAGCACCATCGAAGGCACTTCAGCACACATCATTGCCACTATTGATGGGTGAGGTGAATGAAAGAGAAGGGAAGGGAAGCCAACCCAGGTCCATTTGTGTGTTCAGTGAAGTTGTGGCTACAATTGAAGTGCTGCCTCAGCCAAGGCGGTTTGAGGGCTGTCTTTCAGTCGCTGAAGGCGACTTTCTGGATGTTTTCATAGTCGTGCCATTCAGCGAGGATTCAGGACCTCGTGACCCACCTTATGCGAATGTGGTTGGTATAAGACGAAGGGACAAGGAATCTTCCACAAAATATCACTGGATCCTCTCAGCAAGTGCAAATGTATTATGAAAGAAGCTGGAGGAGATTGTGCGACGAGCTGTATACAGTCTCGAACTCTACAAGACGTGACACACTTAGCAACGGGCTGCTCGATTGGTCTCGCGAGGGCAAGAAGGATGACGAGGCGTCGGCTGACGATGGGCTGGACGCACTCAAGCTGCAAGAGACAGACGCTGCCAAACAGAACATCGAGAATGGACAGGTGACTGAAACATACAGCGAGCAAATCAGTGGGAGCAGCGAGCAGCAACAAAGGGGCAACTCACACATGGACGCGTAGATTGACAAATGTCATGTCTCTTGTCGTGTCTCGCATGTCTATGTGCGTCCAGGCCGCTCCGTCTGCCAATGCATTGGCCGCGAGAGAGCAGCTGGAAGGTGAGGAGACTAACTGAGTAGACAGGCAGGCCACAGCTGACGTCCTGCATGCCCATGCAAACCCTTCCTCTGTTTTCGTCGCTTGCAGGTCGTCCTCGCGGCGTCTATGGCTGTCCCGTCACCCAAATCAACCCCTTCGATCCAACAAACAACACTGAGTTTCTCGTTGGCGATTTCGCGGAGTTTCCTGGTACGCCCCAGCGCTTCAAGCGCTTAGCAGTTGATATGGTATGGTGAGGCTCAGACAATCCCGGCTCAACACATTTTGGCTTTCTATTCATTCAGGTGAGTCCTAGGAGCTTCAACTATTCATACGTTGTCATTGCAGCCAGTTCCGTCTCTGGCGATGCGGATATGTCCATTTTCGCTGAGGGCGAGGAGACGAGAGATTTATTCGGGAATTTCATTTCTCCCAGGTACATGCACTTGCATTGCATTGCATTGCATTGCATTGCTGGGCGATCGTATATGCATTGCATTCTTAGGGAGTACATTGGTGGCTCAAAGGCCTATACACAAGACCGACCGTCCGATACCGTTTTCGAAGATGCAGCTTTTATTTCAACGGATATTAGAATCAGTGGCGGACGAGCAGATGTCCTGGACGTCATTCTCTATCCATTCGGCGGAGAGCGTTTGGCCTTTGTGGAGAATGACGTGGTCAGTAGCACTGGCAACATATTAATTCGCCTAACTGTCTGTCTGCCCTTTGCTGTGTCTTGTCTAGCGTGTGCTCATCATTTGGTACGACTTCGAGTGTCACATTCCGTTCAACATCGCTGTTACAAGTTAGCATGCTCTGTCTTATGTGGATTGTGCTTTCTATCCATGTCTCTGATGTGTGCAGATCCCAATGCTACGGGCATCGATATCACACTGCTTGGAGGCACTGACGATCGGAATGATGATGACTATGAAGAGCCGCGAAGTGAATATGAGTATGAGTTCGGGAACCTCACGGAGCTTTTGGTGGATGATTACGGGAGATGCAGAGATGGAGAGAGAGAGAGAGAGAGAGAGAGAGTTTTTTATTGGGGAGGGCGATGAGTTTGAAGCGAAAAAAGAGACAAGCCATGGATATGAAGCGAAGAGTCGAGAGGCCTCAGGAACAAGCCCGGTGCGGGAACAGGCGCGACAAAGAGAAGTGAGCAATGAGCAGAAGCTTGAGAGAGAAGGCAATGAGTAGCCAGACCTGCAAGCAGGGAGAGAAAGCGCTGCCGACATGCACGCATTTTCTTCCGTGTCGATGTGTAGAGTCCATCGGCCGGAACTCACGTTCACACAAAGGGAGAGCAGGAAGGTAAGTAAATTGTTTCAAGCTCTTGTGCTTCGTTTTACATGCAGGTCCATTACAAGCAGGTCCAACAACATTTGTACCAGTATTTTTACATGCCCCATCCTTCTCTTCACCGAGAAAAACAACATTGTCAGAAGCGGCAAAAGCCAATTTGTCGCAGTCGATTTGGTAGCGTGCGCTGAATTGTAGGGATACTGATTTTGTTCAGCGTTTCGTCAATTTGTGTCCTTTTCTTTTCGCACAGGTCTTTGCGAGAAACAGCGGCTTCCCTGAAGTCCTTATCGCGACGAATAGCATTGAAGGCCCTTCAGCATGGATTCTCGTCACAGTCGATGGGTGCGTTTGATCAATGAGCTCGATATCACAAATGGATTCGTGGCTGTTGTTTATGTCGACAGGCAGCTGGCAGGCAATAGCACTGAGCCTCTGGATGGTGATGATGAAGCCTTTGAGAACTTTGTCCGACTGCCGACCGCCGAAGGCACCTTCATGGACGTCTTCGTTGTGTCCGGTGGAGACCGAGCGGATAGCAGCAATGTGGTGAGCGAAAAGCACATATGAAACATACGGTATTGCTCCCGCCTCCTCGTGTGTGCAGCAAGTCGTCATCATCCTGCTCACTGGTCTCTGCTTTCCCGATTACGACATCCCGGGTCTTTTCCAGCAAACACCGGCAGCCAATGCTATTGTTGAGGACAATCAGCGAGAGCAATTCATTTCCAGTGCCTCACAGGACGATGACGTTGACGCCTCTCTGCTCGTCGATGGGCTGCTCGATTGGTCTCGCGAGGGCAAGAAGGATGACGAGGCGTCGGCTGACGATGGGCTGGACGCACTCAAGCTGCAAGAGACAGACGCTGCCAAACAGAACATCGAGAATGGACAGGTGACTGAAACATACAGCGAGCAAATCAGAGGGAGCAGCGAGCAGCAACAAAGGGGCAACTCACACATGGACGCGTAGATTGACAAATGTCATGTCTCTTGTCGTGTCTCGCATGTCTATGTGGTCCAGGCCGCTCCGTCTGCCAATGCATTGGCCGCGAGAGAGCAGCTGGAAGGTGAGGAGGCTAACTGAGTAGACAGGCAGGCCACAGCTGACGTCCTGCATGCCCATGCAAGCCCTTCATCTGTTTTCGTCGGTTGCAGGTCGTCCTCGCGGCGTCTATGGCTGTCCCGTCACCCAAATCAACCCCTTCGATCCAACAAACAATACGGAATTCATCACACAGATTGGCGCAAGAAACTGCATAAGTCCTCGTAATGGAAAGGTACGTCTGGACGTGCACATTAAAGTATAAGAATCGCCTGCTGTGTGTGTGTTTTGCTTTATTCTCATGTGAATGCAGTCTTTGCCTGATGAGCTTGGTTACCCTGCAATCATTATTGCAACCAGCTCTCGTTCTGGCGATGCTGATATTGTTGCCAATCGTGCTGCCTCGAAGGCATATACAGAGGATCCGCCAGACGACGACTTCTACGAAGATGCGGTTCTCTTGAGCCCGTTGACTATCGAGGTGTGCTTCGAGGCTTTCCGAGACGCAGCATTTTACAACCTGAGGCCATCCACTGCAAACATGGTAGGAGAAGCACAGACTTTATTCTCATTGTCTGCACATTGATTAACGATTGCTGTCGTGCAGCGTGTCTTGATCATCTTTTACGACTTTGGGTGCCACCTGCCATTCAACATCACTCCCACACCAGGAGTCGAGCCACGTACGCACCATCGCAATCAGTTGCTCCCCTCATGTGTCGATACGCACTTTCTCTTCTGCAGGCAATCCTTTCGCGCAAAGAAGACTACCACCGCCGGGCTCCGGCGAGCCCTCCACGGGCATTCCCTTGCGAAGTGCGGATTACGAGTTCGATTTCGGAGAGTTTGAGTACCTGTTCGACGACCAGACGGACTGACTTTGTAGTGCATGTCGGTGTCGGTTTGTGTGTGTGTAATTTCGTGATCTCTGAAATTGGAGACACAGGTCTGTGTATGCTGTGAGATGTGAGACACACTTGTGACATATTGCGTGTTGAAGTCATTTCATGCGATCAATGAAGCCATCCAAGTCATCCACACACAAGGCATGCATGAGTCGAGAATCATCCACATCCATCCCATTTTCCCCCTCATCATTATCACCCGCCCGCCCCCCATGTCCCTCATCATGGCTGCCAAACACCGCACAGCTCACGGTCGTCAGCACATCAGGCGGCGCTTGGCCGAGCTGCTGCATGCGACGACACACCTCGAACACCTCACTGTCGCCCTTGATACGTCATCGGTCAGATAAGCCGGCACAACTTGAATCATCCAAACGTCCATGAATGTCGCGTTGCGTCGTGTCGTGTGCATGTGTGTCTGTGCGTGAGATAGTGAGTGTTGACGTGAATCCTCGGCTGTGATCGCGTGTGCGGTTGGGTGTGGCGCTTGTGCATGTCCCCATTGTTTTGTCGGCCCTCTGTCTGAATGGATGTGTGATTTGGTGGGGTCACCGTGTGTGACGATTGACCGACCGATTATTGCTCATACTCGCTGCTGGTGTGCTCGCTCTCGGTGTACATTAATTACACGTAGGACTGACTTTCAGGCTAGCGCTTCGATCCATGCCATGCTTGACTTGCCAATGCTGCATGCGTCAATCGGACATCAAGATCATCACCACAACGCATCCGTATCCCTCCTCATGAAGCCATCACGCGTCCTCAATAAAGATCTGACTGATGCACCAGACTGCTGCTCTAAGTCTCCTATCCGTCTTGGCAGCAAGGGGGGAGGACAGCAGAAGGCGGCCGGCGGGACCGCGTCGGCTGTGGTTCTTCTCAGGGGCGGCCTCAAAGTGACCCATCGTGAGATCTCCCGCATGGCGGCCATCGACCGCGTCATGCGCTCCCAACTCATATAACTCATCAGTAGGTCATACAGGGGGTAGTAGAGGGCACCCAATATGCCCAAATACATAGCTCGCTGCATGACACACATACACATACAGGCACAGCAGCAGAGAGGATTGATGTCATGATGTCATGAATGTGTGTGTGTAGGCAAGCACCTGTGCGGCCCCTCTGTACATGGCCGCCAGCCCCTCCTTCCTCAGGATCAGCCTAAAGGCCGTCCCCACACCGACGCTGGAACCCGGCGTGCCCCTGAAGCTCGTCTGTACACGCGTCTTGACCACGTCTGCAGGGGTCGACAACGCGCCTGCACACACACACACAGCGCAGCACAACAGCACACCACGCTCTCTGCCGCTGTCCTGTGTGGTCTGTGTGTGCCGTGTCATTCTCACCAGCGAAGGCTGATGATGCGGCCCCCGCTGCAATGACGAGCAGGCCCTCGAGTAGGTTCTGAGGTGGCGGCACCTGGTACTCGTAAGTCACCTCCTTGTGACCCCACCGCCACCACCCAAACACACCGTGGTTCTCGTCATCACCCGCAGCAGCCTTCGAAGACGCTTTTTCGTCTTCTGTCGGCCGCTTGGTGTCATTTCTCGCCCTCACCCTTTCCGGCTCCACTGGCGGCCTCCCTATCAGCGAGTTTGCCGAGTAGGAGACCTTGATGGGGTACTCAAAAATCTCGTCGTCACTGCCGTCTGGGGGGCTGGCTGGGTCGGGGATCCGCAGCCGCACCTTGAGGCTCCCGCCCAGCTGCCTCCCCTTGGAGCGGGCCCGCCTCTCGGCGATCTGCCTTTTCAGGTACTCGTACACCGACACCGAGATGGCGAAGTAGGGCAGGTCGCGGATGATTGTGGCGAGGTTGCCGCGATAGAGGCCCCCGATGCCCTGGCTGCGGAGGAGGTCGCGGCACGCTGACCACGTGTTGGTGTTGAGGCCAGCCTGATAGATAGATACACTCAGACAGAGAGGGGTGGTGTTGAGGCTATGAGTGTGGTCTCTTACTCATCCATTCACCTGCAGTCGGGTCTTTGCGAGCTCGAAGGGCGCTCTTGCACTGGCCGAGACCACCATGCCAAAGCTGGCGGCGAACCATGCAGGCGCGCCAGCCAGCCTGCAGAGCTCGTAAGACCCCATCTTGATGGCCGCGCTGGGCATGGCGCTGAGTGCCGAAGTGACGCTGCCGCTGTAGAGCCCCTGCAGGACATCCCTCGTCCGGGGCTCCGTCTTCTCGCCTCCATGTGTGGCGAGAAAGTAGAAGACCTCCCGCATGCTCTGCCCCTTGGCCTCCTTCTGAAGCAGCACCTTCACCGTCTCCAGGGGGTGCAGGCAGATCGTCACGATGCCCGAGCTGAGCCCCCCTGCGATGATGGACTTGAGCCACAGGAACTGGGCTCGCCGACGCAGGCTCTTGCCGCTCTTGGCTGACCGAATTGCAGCGACCTCCGCAGGGTTGCTTGCGGGAGTGGGAACCGTCGCGAGTGGTCGTCGGCGCCGCCACGCAGAGATCCGTCTTGATGGCTTGCACGGGAACACTCTCTCGTCGAGGCGGGATTGCCGACTTCTTCTGATGCCAGCCGTCCCTTGCGGCAACTCATCGCCCTTCCTCCTGCTTCTGAGAAACCTCTCGAACAGAGCATCTTGCCTCGTCGCACCAAAGCCCTTGCGAGAAGCTGCTGGCATCGCCGCCTTCAGCAGAGTCCGATGCTTCACCGAGGCCGCTGGACGCGCCAATAGCCAGATGATGAGATGCAGGATGCTCCATACCAAAGAGGAGAGGGAGATGTGTGGCCGTCGCATCTCCCGGTGTTCAGGATGGCCACAGCTCAGCTTCATCTGCAGTCAGCCGTACATGTGTGGACGAGATCTGTGGTGTTGCTCAAGTCCTCATCGGCTTAGGGTGAGCCGAGTAAAACACATTCGGGAGGCCTGAACGAACTTGGCCTATTTAGTCCTCTTTCTGCTTCCGAGGAGTCAAGGCTACGCAAGCAGACAGGCAGAAGCCACGCACACACATGGATCCACGATGGTCCACCCGACAAAAGTTCAAACAAGACAGCTCGGCCAGGCACACCATTGCCCAGCGCACGCAGGCACACCATTGCCCAGCGCACGCCCCATGCTGGCCTTCTGTGTGCAAGCGGCCGGCCTCACTCTAGCTCCTTAGACTCACACACGACTGCCTGCCCCGTGGTTCTCTCCCTGCTGATGCATGTATGCACTGAGGCGCTACTGCGTCACACAGCGAGGGGAACGGAGCAACTAATCATGTATGCATGTTGTGTGCACGTGCATGAGCGTACCAGGAGCGACTCAGCGGCACGACTGGCCTCGCCACTCACCACACACACAAGCCGCAACATGCACACAACAGCACGCGACCGACTCAGTCTGACTGACTGACTGACTGTAGTATAGATCAGACATCCACACACGCATGTACTGTATTGATTACGACTTACATACACCTCACAGGCATCCGGGCATCCGGCATCCGCACACCCACCCGGTGAACACACATACGATGAGTGGGCTGGTGAGAAATAGGTGAAAGATAGCTTAGGCACGTAGCATGTGGGACAAGGGGGCAGCTCGACCGAATGCATGGCTGACTGGAAAAAAAGAAGAAACACACACACAGACACACACGCAGACAAGGGCGGAGAATGTCAACCAGGCATAGGGATGCATCCACAGCACACATCATCCACACGTGGAGGTGCACATTACGAACGTACGTACGTGAGTGAGAACACGTGCTCAATTGGATGAACTGCCTTGAACTAAACACAGACACAGGTATGTAGGTATGTGGTGGGTACACAAGCCCAATTGACACTCATGCAGCACGAAAATCTGTGCCCTCGCCAGCAAACGCGTCGCCATCGCCGATGGCTTCGGCTATGGGGGCTGACACTTCTGCGCACGTGTGCACGAAACACGACACACACACACAACAATCAGCAGGCAGATGTCATGCACTCGCACTCGAGCCACGACGCCGCGTGCGTGTGCGTGTGTGTCTGTGCGTACTTACCGCCAGCGTCCATTGCCAGCTGCAGATGACGCACGTGCGCGTCACCGCCTGACAGATACAGACACTAGGACAGCCAGTGAGTCAGTGTGTACATCGGTGTCCGAGGCCTGCACATGTCATGCAGGTACCTGCGTTGTCGCCAAAGGCTTTGTCTATGGCAGAAACATCTGCTGCGCACAAACAGCAGTCAGCAGGCAGATGTGATGCACTCAGGCCACGACGGCGTGTGTGTGTGTGCGTATATGCGGACTGACCAGTGATGCCGATGGTGTTGGCAGCAGCTGCAGACATACGACGGCGGTTCCCTTTCCCTCCGTAGCCCTTTCCGTAGCCCTTTCCGGGCCTCTCATAGCCCTTCCCCCCCTTCCCGTAGGGGGTCCCCCCCGGCCACGACGCGTACGTCCCCCCCCCAGTGCTGGAGACGGCGCACCGCATCGCCTGCCAAATGCACACGAAACAACAGTTACTCTCACTGGCCTTCCTTCACTCGGCGTTCGAGAAGCGCCCTCTTTAGGTGTGCCCTCAATAATGTACCTGTGGCCTGATTGTCCGTCGGACCGCACATGGCGCCCAGCAGCGACACCAGCACGAGGGCGGGGAGAATGGCCGACAGCAAACGCATCACAGCTGGATGGACGGAAGGATGAACGACATGGTGATGAATGAGGGGACTGGACAGATCTCAAGAACATATGGAAAGGTTTCTCGCCATCTCCGTCTCGAAACTTCTTTTTCCGCGGGTATCCGCGCTCACGCCTCTCATGGATTTCATTCATCCACTGGAGGCCGGAAGATGCACTTGCCACGCGGAGAGACGCAAGCTGAGGGATCCCCATCCCTACACGGCCACGAAAAACTCTCTGCGCAATCGCAGAGAGTTTTGGGGTTGCGCAGAGAGTTTGATGCGACAGGTGGTCCACAGCTCATTCGGCCTTCTGTGTGCAAGCGGCCGGCCTCACTCTAGCTCCTTAGACTCACACACGACTGCCTGCCCCGTGGTTCTCTCCCTGCTGATGCATGTAAGCACTGGGGCAGCTACTGCGTCACACAGCGAGAGAAACGGAGCAACTAATCATGTTGCATGTTGTGTACGTGTGTACGTATGTGTGTATGAGCGTACCAGGAGCGACTCAGCGGCACGACTGGCTTCGCCACTCACCACACACACAAGCCGCAACATGCACACAACAGCACGCGACCGACTCAGTCTGACTGACTGACTGTCTGTAGTATAGATCAGACATCCACGCATCCTTGCATTCGTGTAGGTATAAAGAGACAACACAACCCATGCACACATCCAACACGACCATTCAGAACACCGCCTAGGGGGCATGCCAATAGGCAAGCGGTGAAGTACACACATGGAGATAAAAAGAAGCAAGGGCACAAAACCGGAGACCGCCCTAGTGGTACCCTCACACGCGGATCGGACCTATTGGTTGAGGACGTCCTTCTTGGTTGACAGGGCGATGGCAGCCGCCTCGCCGATGAGGTCGTCGGGCACACCGAGGTCCTTGAGCGTGGCAGCCAGATTCTCCATCACTGCAAACACACGCACCGCGCATGCAGCCACTGACACACGGATGGATGGGTGCCTGGACAGCCAGATGGCTTCCATCTACCTACCCGCGTCAAAATGCGTTTCATCCATGCCTTGAGAGACTGGCTTCTTGTGCGCCTCTCGCATGCCTCTCTCTGAAATGCGGCACAGGACAATACAAAACACAGCAGCAGTCCAGCAGTGCAGTCACCCGCCATTTGGCCACAGTTCGGTAGGTGCGTACCCGAGTAGCTGCTCGATCCCCCGAATGCAAACGTCAAGAACTTGCCCATGTGAGAGCGCTGTTTCTTCATGTCAGTTTCGGAGAAGAATCGTTTGACACGGTCGTCCTGAGACCAGCCAGCAGCACACGCACGTCAGAGCCTCCGCCATCAACAGGCGGCTGCATTGCTTGGCTGCTCACGGCAAGGATCTTGGTGTAGAATCTGTCGACCGCGGCCTCGACTGCTGCGGCACCACCTATCCGCACATAGAGTGAGTCCCCGGCAGGAGACCGCTGCGCACCAACACACACACACACACACAGATGGATTCCATTCTCCGCTTCTTCCTTGCACTCACATTGTCGGGTTCTGTCATTCCCGCCTTGAAACTCTCCTCAACGTCTTGGTCGCCCCTTGCTGACACCTGCAACGCCACTCCTCTTGTCAGCCGCAGCTGGCGCTGCTGCCGAACCGTCTGATCTGCCGAAGGGAATAATACCCGGCTGGGCTGTCGCAGGTGGAATGCAGCGCCACTACAGATGAAAAAGAGGCCAAATAGCGGAGCCGCCATGCTTATTTTCCGAAGGTTGCGTCCTTGGCACCTATTTTCCCCGTAGATTCCTCTGCAGCTCGCAGGAGGAAGAAGGGAAAGCCGCTACGAAGAAGGGAAAAGAGAGGGGACGCTGCTGGGTGATGAGTCCAGCTCGGAGCCTGGGACATTTCATATCTCGGGACACTTGCACTGCCCAACCCAGATCCCTGATGACGGATCTATGGATCTATCCATTGCCAAAGTGATCTGGGCATCTTCTAGTAGCCTGTGAATGCAGCACCTGTCCTTGCTGATCTGTCTGCTCCTGCTGCCCTTCGCTGCTGCAGACTTTAACTTCGTCAGCTTTCGTGACGAGCTTGAGACGAACGGCCCCAACAACTTCCACCTCATCGAAGATGCCACGTTTGACTTCTTCAGCGGATCATTCGAGGTACGTTCAGCGAGGGTGATTCATTCATGAATGGATGGTGAGTGTGTGTGTGTGTGTGTGCAGGAGACCTGCCCGCGCAATGTGCCCTACGGCAACACGTCGGAGCCCTTCTTCTTCACACAGCTGCGTGTGCCGCCCTCCTACCCCTTCCAAACCTACCTCGCCCAAGACTACCTCGACAACCCATTCGCAGCCAACGTCACCAACAACAACTTCGTCGCCTCATACATCACCACCGACTTCTTCCCAGATGATGACTCGGCCGTCGTGCCGCATGACCGAGATCAGTTCTGCCACTATGGCCTCAGAGTGGTGGCCCCATCGGCCTCCAAGCGCGCCATCGACGAGCTGGCCTGGGGAGCGGCTATCTACCGATTTCGCCAGCTCATCACCTACGGCTTCTCGACCCGCTTCACCTTCATGCTGCTGCACAAGTCGGTGCACTGCACTGCGGCGTCTATGCCATCGAGGTGGTGCTTCGACAGCGCCCAGCAGGGGTTCGCCTTTGTGCTGCAGAACGTGCTGCTGACGGATGTAGGCTCTGGGGCGGTGGCCTTCTGGCCAACAGGAGAGGACGGGCTCGGCTATCGGCTGACGCAGGGACTGGCTATTGAGTTTGACACGTACAGGGACGCTGATGCGATGGACCCGAACGCCAACCATCTGTCGGTGCAGTCGAGGATCACGGCCGCCAATCAGGACAACCATGCCAACGAGATACACAAGGGGAGGGACCTGCCAGACCTCAAACAAGGTAGGTGAGGGGCACCAATGCACACAGGGGCTAGGCAGACTTTGTGTGTCCTTGTTGGTCCTTGGCTCTCTTCAGGCACTCACGAGGTGTTTATATCGTTCAGCCGGGAAGTGTCGTTCGACGATCTGCTGCCCACCTCCACACACATCACCCGGCTCAACCCAGAATGGCTCGACAGCTGGGCAAGGGGGGACCTCGGGCTGCTCATCGTCACCGTCGACGAGATAGAGGTGACCACACACACCAACACAGCAACATATAGGCAAGAATACTTGCTCTCACTGCAGGTATTGCGTGTGCCGGTGGACATCAACAACATCGCTGACCCCAATCCCGGCAACACCCTCACAGCCACCTCGTCTCAGGGCGGTGACCTGCTGCCAGACGAGAAAGGCCCCGGCCGCTCCTACGTCGGCTTCACCGGCGCGTGCGGCTCCCCCGAGTGCTTCGCCGTCGACATCCTCTCATGGCAATTCACCGAGACGCGGGCATGCCCGGCATCAAACATCACGTCGTGCGAGTCCACATCCAGCGACCCACTGGACGAGAAGATACACATCCAGAACGCCGCCCGCAAGGAAATCCGCATCGCCGCGCACTTCGAAGGCGCACCGCCGCTGGATGGGGTGACGTGCAAAGGGGGCGAGGTCAGCTGGGACCCCCTGCACCCCTACTGGCTGGGCTGCGTGAGGGAGGTCCGCTTTCCTGCCTCGACGGCAGCTCTGTGGGTGACGGACGGGGAGGGCCAGCGGAAAGAGGTGATTCAGGACGCCTTCATCCTCAACAAGGCTGGAAAGGGTAGTTTGTTCCAATCCAAGAGCGAGACCCAGTGGTGCGTGACGGAGCACGCGACCGATCCCATGAGGTTCTACTTTGGTCACTGCTCATGCGAGAAGTGTGTGAGGTACTTCGACCTGCAGAAGCTCTATGTCAACGGATACCAATACGAGTGAGCACCAGCGCAACACACACATGGAGCGGCATGGACACAGATAATGCACACATGTCTGGTTTTTCCCCTGTGCAGTTGTGCGCTTCGTTACGGCACCACTTGTCGCTGTTTCGAGACGTCCAACATGACGTGGGATTTCGGTGCATCGCTGCCGGACACCTTCCAGAAGCACACCCTGTGCACGGGTTGCAAATACAACTCCCACTGCAACCTCATACTCCCATTCGGCACATGCAGAGCACGCACGGTCGGCACGCACAACAATCCACGCACGCAACACACAACACGTACATTGCACACGCGTCCGTTTATCATTCCCGCCGTCCTTTCCTTGTCTCTATGTGTCAGATGTATCGGATCGGCAATCCGCTCACGCCAACGCCCTCCAATTTCGGCATCGATCCGTCGTCTCCCTACCGGTGGGGTCGCGATCCGGTGCGGACGCCTGAGGGCGGGCTGTACCTCGATGACGTCACGGGCCTGCCGTCATTCAGGGCTCCCGATGGGTACATCTGGGGAGATGACTGCGACTGCTCTACCGGTAGGTGTGAAGCAACGTCGTGCTAGACACTGTCAATGGATCGATTTGCGTGTGTGTGTCAGGAACACTGTATCCGAGCACTCGCAACCTCTCGCAGACCCTCAATGTGTTCCCAGAGCGGACAGTGACGGCCGACCGCCCCGACTGCTATAGCTGTCTTGAGCAGTACCCCGAAGGCGACTGCGCCCTCGATTGCGGCGTACCGCTGGCCGTGCCGCTGCTGCACTACCCTGACGGGGCCGCATGCTCGACGTGTCTGCTGGCCGGCATCAACATGGAGGAGCTCACCCTGCTGCAGAAGGATCAGGTGTACGACTGTGTGTCGAGAGCCATTGGGGACGGCATCGATCCATGGACCCATTGCGAGACCGAGATCCTGACCAACACGGGCTTCCCTGTCACGAGGCTCTTCAGCGGCCTCGCCACACACTACCTCGCTGAGTGCCCCGGCCGCCCATTCCCCATTTATGGGGCACTCTGCGCTCCCAACATGCTCAGCAACACTGTCCCCTCTCTGATCAACGACGCCATCCTGAGCAAATTCAGCGCCACCAACGGCACTGTGTGGTCTGACGAGATGGCCTGCTTGAACTCTATCTGCGAGTTCACCAGTCGCGAGGCGTGCTACTCACCTTTGGCCGAGTGGCCATTCACTCAGACCGATGAGGCGGGTCTGCCGGTCGACCCGTTAAGGGATCTGTTTGGGAATCTGAATGGGTCGGCCTATCAGGGGGCCGAGGTGCGGGACAACGAGCTGCAACTCAACAAGTCACAGGTGTGTGGATGACACGGCGACGTGGATGAGCCTGCAGACAGACTAGACTCTCTGCGCGTGTGTGTGTGTGTGTGTGTGTGTGTGCAGGAGCAGTACGTGCGTACGGAGCCGCTGGGCAATCTTGCTGACGGGGCTTTGACAGAGAAGAGTCTGGAGGTGTGGGTGCGTGTGTCGACAGAGGAGGCCGCCACCAACGCCGCTGCAGGGAAGCCCGTCACCACAAACAGCCTATGGGAAGAGACCGTCTTGCCAGGCAAGCACATGGAAATGGAGACTGACAACCATCCATGTATCTCCTGTCGTGTATCTTTCCACAATCAGAGAAGGTGGTTGACAGCGATTTGTCTACCTACTGGGCCGCCCAGCTGGGCCAGACATCCGCAGAAGTGCTCATCGACCTGGGCACCGACACGAACCTGGGCCGTGTCAAGGTCTTCTTCGCCTGGCCCCCTCAGTCATACACCCTCCGCACACAACTCGACGGCACATCCACCTGGGTCCTCTTCCAGCAGAACAACACCAACGACCAATACGACCTGGACTTCCTCGTGCCCAGCGCGGGGCGATTCTTTCAGCTGCAGCTGTCGTCTCCCGCATTTAGCCACCCTGACTTCGGCCCGATGCTGGCCGTCAAGGAAGTCGAGACCTACGCAGACATCATTCTGTCGCACTTCAAATCGGGGACCGTCTTCGCAAAGGCCGAGTACTCCCCTGAGCTGGCAGTGGACGGCGATCCACTGACCTACTGGGCCCTGCCGCCCGGCACCGACACGGCCATTCTGCTGGTCGACCTCGGCGGCCCCGCTGTGGCCATCGACGTCATCCGCCTCACGTGGAAGGCATCCCCTGCCGCATTCACACTCGAGACCTCGCCCGACGGGCTGCCGGCGACGTATGTGGTGCAGCAGAGCTACACTGGGGGCGGGGGAGGGGTGGCCTTGACGGACTTTGAGGCGGATGCCGCGTCGCCGCCGTTGGTCCAGTTTGTGCGTCTGGAGCTCATAGAGGGTGCTGAGATGCTGGACAATCGGGTGTTTGTGGCGGTGAGGGAGCTGACTGCCTTCGGCAGGGGAACTAATGTGGCACTGGTGAGGATCATCGAGATGTGTCAGGGTATGTGTGTATCTCCGATGTGTGTTGTTGTGCCGGTATGTATGTGTGTGTTGTCAGGGTCAAGTGGCGTATGGCACTGACACGAATGACATGGAAGAGTATCCCGCGAGCCTCGCCGTCGATGGCGATCCCAACACCTACTGGGCATCAGGACCAAAGCAAACACACGCAAACTGGTGACAACATCTCACACACACACCCCAACCACACGACCATCCCACCTCCACCCACATGTGTGTATGTATGAATGCAGGTACGTCGATCTCGGCACGGAGCGTCTGATTGACAACATCACCATCCTATGGGAGGACGCACCCGCAGCTTTCAACCTCTCCATCTCTGACGACAACGCCACATTCACCCTCCTCGACGGCGATGCATCCCTCCCTCCAGGCACCAACGTCACCGACTTCGCTGCTGTGCCGTCATCCGCGAGGGGTCGGTATGTGCGTGTGGCTGTGGAGGGGCCGACCGGCGTGGGGCCACAGGGGGATGGATGGCCGGCATTCACTGTCAACGAGGTGACCGTATGGGAGGCCGCCAAGAACCTCGCGCACAGACAGCCCATCACGTGAGTGGATGGACGGACGGGACACACACGCACATGCGGACAACGGGTGTGTCTGTCTGTCTGTCTGTTTGCAGTGCGACAAATGAGGCCAAGGCGCTGCTGCATCCGTCATCGAATGCCGTGGATGGGTCGCTGGCGACATACTGGCTGACGCCGTCCGGCACCACTGCGGCGGTGTTCAAGGTGGACCTGGGGACCGCAGATACGGTCGTCAAGACTTCCGTCGATTGGGAATACTACGCCAGAGACTTCTCCATCCAACACTCAACTGGTAATTGACGTGTGTGCTGTGCATGCGAGCGCGACGCTGTGATGTTGCTGTTGGTGCAGATGATGCGACATGGACGACGTTGGCCAGCTACACGATGGAGTCGTCTGCGAGCCACTCCGTCACACAGATGTTCGTGGCGCGGTATCTGAAGATCGACGTGACGCAGAACGGCCAGACGGACGGATTCGGCCTGCCGGTGATCGGCATACAGGAGGTCACCGTCAAGCTGCGCGACACAAACAACATCGCACTGGTACGCAACCCTCCATCCATCCATCCATCCATCCACACACGTGTGCTTCAATTCAATCCGTGTGTGTAGGGCATATATGCGGAAGCGACGGGCGAGGACGTCTTTGGCAATACCTTCACCCACAGGACGTCAGACCCGCCCGGCTGGCCGCAGCCCGTCAACTACGCCGTCGATGGCGACCCCAACACATGGTGGGAGGCGGGGGGCGTAGCCGACCTGCAAAAGGCTAACATACTGGTACGGCGCCGAGAGAACAGCCACCAGTGGTCACGATAGACTGCTCTGCATGCGTGTGGTGCTGTGTCAGTTTGCCCTCAACGCGACGCGCGAGTGCGCCACCTTCATCCTGAGGTGGAAGTATCCGGGTCTTTTCTACGATCTTCTTGGGTCGACTGACCTATCCACATGGACGACCTTCTACAGCAAGACGGACATATCCGCACCGCTCGACGTGGAAGTCAACCACGTCGGCACGTTCAGGTCCGCAAGTGACACACACGCACTCAGCACAATTGCATTCTTTGCCCTTGCCCTTGCTGTTGCTGTGTCTGTGTGCACAGGTATATTCAGCTGGATGTGAGTGCCACGGGCGGGTTCACCAATCCCTCCGGCCGCCAGGTCATCGGGCTGACGTCATTTGAGGTCTACACAGCCATCAACGGGGCGTTCAACCAGCGCACCGCCGCCACACACACCGCCCTCGTGACGCCAGTGGTCATCACACATCCAGCCGCCAACCTCGTCGACACCGACACCAACACAACGTGGCTTACAGAGGCCAACACGAATGCGGCGTCGGTTGATATCGACTTGGAGGCGTCGTACGACATCCAGGGCATCGGCATCGACTGGACCTGGCCCGCGCAGGACTTCACCGTCCAGAGCTCACCTGACAGCACCACATGGACCACACGGGCCACCGTGGCCGGCAACGCAGCTAGCAGCAGCGAGGTCGAGGCTCAGTTCACGGCGAGATACGTGCGGATCGCCATCACACAAGCTGCTCTCAATGACTTCGATGACCAGGTACATGTTGGAATGAAACAAGTAAATGAAGAAATCGGAGACGCGCGTTTCTGTCTGTGTGGGATGTCTCTCTCAATGCAGCCCATATTGGGGGCTTCAGAAATTCGTGTCTATCAGCTGAATCCTGCTGCTCGGGCCGGTGTGTCGGTGACGGCGACGTCGGAGGAGGCGGGCTACGGTGCAGCCCTGGGTGCCGACGGCTTGATGTCGACCTACTGGATGACGCTGCCCAACCAGGTGACGGCCACGCTGACAATCGACCTGGGCAGCGTGCAGGAGCTCATGGGCATCGATCTACGATGGATGTATCGAGCTGAGGTAAGAGGCCGGGCAGGCAGGCAGGCAGGCAGCAGGGGAAATGCAGTCATTGCCCCATTTTCTGTTTTTGTGTGTGTTATCATCAGTCGTATGAGATCCGCATCTCCGAGGCGGGCGTCTTCACGAGCACATACATGTCCCTCAGCGGCAACACCGACGACACCAACACTCGGAGGGGATATTTCCGAGCTCGCTACCTCTACCTCGAGACCTTCAATGGCGTTCAGCGCGACCCCTCCAACTTCCGCCGCATCGGGCTATTCGAGATCTACCTCATACCCGCCCGCAACGCAGCCCTCAACAGGCCGGCAACCGCATCGTCTGTCGACATGATCGACACTCACCCGCCAAACAACACCGTCGACGGCAACCTGGCCACTTACTGGCGCACTCTCCCCAACATCACCGAGGCGACGGTGCAAGTTGATCTGAGCGGCGTGCGGCAGCTGGTGGGACTGCGGGTGGACTTTGAGTATGCCGCTGGGGAGGTCGATGTGATCAGCCGAGTGGGAGGAGGGAGCGACGTCACTGTCGAGGCCTTCACGGGCAATGTGGCTGCATTCGTTCAGCTCTCGCGGCTGTTCGATTGTAAGCGGATACATGGGGGGCGAAAAGGAAATGAGAATCGACACCGGTGCTCTCTCTGTGTGTTATACGTGTCAGGTCAGTTCCTCACCCTGCGGCTGCGTCAGCCCATTGACGTCGACGGCAGCGGGTGGCCGGCCTTCGGCATACAAGAGATCGAGCTGTACGAGGCGGTCGATGTGGGCGCAGGCGTGCAGACCGTCGCCGGCACCGCCCCACCACACTGGACTTACAGCAGCCCCGCACAAGAGTACCTGCCATTCGCCGCCATAGGTGAGACTGAATGCACTATGAGGATCCATCAACTGGCGAATGTGTGTGTGCGTGTGTCGTCTTTCAGATCAGCAGCTGCAGACCTTCTGGCTTGGCCCCTTTGGTCAGGACGCATTGACCTTCGAAGCCGACATCGGCAGCGTGCAGCCGATTGACACCATCACCATCCTGTGGAAGTACCCCGCTGCCGACTTCACCATAGCAGTGGACGGGGCTGTCGTTGAGACGGTGGTGGGCAACAGTGACTACAACACGACCTACACGATGCCCGTGGGGCTGACGGGGCAGCTTGTGTCGGTCGACATCACGACTGCCGCACCTGCATCCACCTACTACGGACTCACTCTCATTGGTAAGGCGGGCAGAATGACAAAATGATGTGTAGTTTCCTTATCCTTATCTGACGTGTTCTCGATTCTTCTTCTTCAGGTATCTATGAACTCGAAGGCATCGCCAGTGGCGTCCCTCACACCCTGTCAGCTGCCCCAGGCAACCCCTACTGGTCCTATCCCCTCACAAACGCACTCGACGGCGACTTCGACACCAGCTGGTACTCTCGCGTTGAGGCGCAGACGGCCGAGCTAAAGGTGGACCTGGCCTCGGTGCAGGTCTTCAAGGGCGGCATTTACATCCACTGGCTGTACCCCGCTGCTCACTTCCGCATCAGTGGGTCGGTGGACAACGTGGCCTGGACACTGCTGGCCGAGGAGCTGATCTACAACACCACCCAGCTGGTGTACCACACACAGGCCAATGTGCGGCTCTCCGCCAGATACGTCAAGTGAGCCTCGTCGTGTGGTGCCTGCGCACAGACGATACGCGGGAATGTATGGATGTGTGTGTGTTGATCAGGTTGGACTTGTTGCGTCCGATGGATGCGCAGCGGACACTCGAGCAGCCCCTCTACGCCATCAAGGAATTCAAAGTCGACCAAGGCAAGTCTCAATGACTCACACGACACGGCACGACACACACGCTCACCCACACGCCTCACTGGGTGGTCTCAGGTACGAACAGTGCCCTTGGCGAACCGGCCACAGCATCGACTGAGGCCAACGCCACCTACGTCGCCACGAACGCCAACGACGGCGACGACACGACCGCCTGGCGAGCGCAGGAGGGCCTCACGTCAGCCACATGGACAGTGGACATGGGCGGCACGTTCGAGCTGGAGGGCATCGAGATCGACTGGGACCTCAAGGCACGGTCATTCAACCTCTGGTTGGCCAACGACACTGTCGACTTCGGCACGGCTAGTGCGCTGCTTGTCGACTCGGTGGCGGCCAACACGCTGGACCAGACCACACACGCCTTCCTCGCCGTGGGTCGGTATGTGAGACTGGAGGTCACCAACACTCTCACACTCAACGAGAATGGATTCCTGCAAATCGGCGTCAAGGTCAGTTGCATAGAGAGACAAAAAAGACGCGATAAATAAGTTTGTGGATGTCTGTCACGCACAGGAGTTCCGCACCTCGCTCAACTATAATGTGGCTGTGGGCGCGTCGGTGACGGCCTCGTCGACGTGGCAATACCCGGCCGAGTGGGCGCTTGACGATAACGACGACACCTCGTGGGTTTCTGCGCTGGGTGAGGCGCCCGCCCACATCGACATCGATCTCGAGTACATCCAGCCGCTGTCGGCCGTCACACTCAAGTGGTGGTACGAGCCAAAGACCTACTCCATCCAGTACTCTGTCGACCGGGACGCCCCGGACAACCCCGGCACATACGTCACCATGGATACCATCAACATACCGGTGAGAAGACAGCGAGACACCACCACAGCGCCACAAGCACCCTTAGTTCCTTTCTCTGTGGTCCTTCTCCTTTTCCAGGCCCCGACGGTCAATGCCACGTACGACTCCCCCCTCATCGGCAACGCTCGCTTCGTCCGCGTCATTGCCACGTCGTTCCACGCCGGCTGCACAGCTCCGGCAATGAGTGCGCCGGCGACCCCCTACCATCTCGGCTGTGACGCTTTCGGGCTGCGAGAGGCGCGAGTGTGGGTGAATCAGGGAGGGGGCGGCGTCATGTCCGTGCAAACCGCCGATGGATCGGTCAGTGGAGCCGACGACAGCGAATCGAACAACAAGATATAGCCGTGTGTCTGTGTGGTTTCAGCAATTCGACGCGATCGTGTTTGAGGGGGGCGATGGCACAGGCCAGTGGCGTATCGACAGCGACGATCCCAACAGGGCGACGCCTGTAGGATGGGCTGGCCCGGTCTACGCCGACGAGACGGGGCAAATGGTGCACATCGTGGCCACGTGGGGGGCAAACCAAACCGTCACACTCTATCGAAACGGCGTCGTGGTGAGCTACCGCACACACACACACATGCGGATACACGCATACACACGCCGTCCTTTTTGTGCGTGTGTTGTCCAGTACGGCAGCCCTTATCAGACGGCAGCGGGCACCCCCCACGCCTCATTCGACAGCACGAGTGACATCCTCTTCGGCCTCCACAGCACGGCCATCCTGCTGGCGCAGGGCCAGCCCGCATCGGCCAGCAGCTCATACAGCGTCGCCAGGGAGGCAGGCAGCGCAGTCGACGGCCTCATCGACACATCATGGCTCTCGCAGGACGGTGTCGCCACGGCCACATGGCAGGTCGACCTGGGGGCCGTACAGGGAGTCGGGACGATAGAGATCATCTGGGACTACCCCCCGCAGCAATTTGACGTCTACCTCTCCACCACTCTGGCCACCCTCACCAACCCCGCGTCGCTCGTCCGCACAGTCGTTGTCGACACCGCCAGGCTGCGCGAGGCCGCTCTGGTGTACCTGAACCCGATTGCGAATGCGAGATATGTGCTGCTGGACCTGCAGACGCCACAGGAGAACTTTCCCGCGACTGGTCAGCCCATCTTCGGCATCAAGGAGGTGCAGGTGCTGAGGGGTCGATTCCTGAAGAGCCCCTTCTTCTCTGGCCGGATTGCCAAGGCCACGCTGTACCGCAACGAGCTGATGCCTGAAGATGTGTTCGGCCTCTACAACAACACACCCACACCTTGCCACTGTGGACATGAGGTCAGCCAAATGGGAGCCGATTTATGAGCTTCACACGGCCCCTTTCTGTGCGTGTGCAGGTGTGCCCGGCGGGCAACAATCGTTACTTCCCGTCAGTGCCTGTGCCCTGTAGCGGCCAGGGTGTCTGTCTCGTCAATGGCACGTGCGTCTGCTCACCTGGTATCCCCCAAGGCACACACCGATGGACGACACAGCTCTCATTGTCCCTGCATCCACACAAATAGGTTCCTTCGGCCCATCCTGCTCGAGCCACTGCCACTCGTCCATATCTCCACGTGGCGGCGGGGGGTGCTGCCAGATCGACGACGACTGCCCCCCCGGCCAGTACTGCATCTTCTCCTCAGGCGTATGCGACTACCCACCCTACTGGCAGTACAGCCACGTCACGCCTCTCACACAAGTGGTCGGCGCGCCGGGCCCAGACATCGTGTGCTACGAGAACCGGACAGACGGCTTCTATCGCCTACAATTGGAGGCCACTGAGGGCTGGGCTTGGCCCTACACGGCGACGAGAAGTGAATGTGAGCAGTCGTGTGCGAGCCGGACCGATGGGGGCGGGTGTGTGGTCAGTGTGTGGCACGAGGCCTTCGTGGCCGCCAACGCCACCACAGACACGCCCTTCTCGCAGTTCCAGCTGCCGGCCATCCCTCTGTCGTGGCGGGGTCGGTGCGTGACCTTCACACAGCAGACCTACTGCTTCACCCACCTCGCCGGAGCTGTCCAGGACTATCTCTCCAGCCTCACAACACAGCTGGCCCCGCTGCCACCCAACTCTGGCTTCTCCCACCTTCTCGTCGATTCGTGGCAGCCCACGGCCGGTGTCTATGGGTCGGTGTTCCCCTTCGTCTCGTACAACGGCACTGAGGCCTTCCTGACCGACTTTGAGGACTACAGCAACCTCACGCCCATCCCAGGGGCCCCCGGCACGGCAGCCGCCCACCCCGAGCTCAGATATGCGTCCGTGTGGGCCTTCACCACCTCGTCGCAATTCGAGTGCAAGGCCACCTGCGCCGAGACGCAGCACTGCCTCGTCTACGCCTGGTTCGCCACCGGGTTCACTGGCTTCTTTGCCGAGGACTGGAGCAACAATTGCGTCCTGTGGACGATCGAGCAGGCCGCCGCGGCCGAGAGGTACCTGCCTGGGTGTGCGGTGCAGCGGCTGCCAGACGGGGCGCCCGAGGCTGGTGCCGGCTGCCAATATCCGTCTTGCTGTCTGTGGCTGGAGAAGGCCGGGGCGTATTCGGGTCACCGGAAGAGCTATGTTGCTGAGACGGTGATGCGGGGCAACGATTCGACGCCACTTGATTTGACGGATGTTGACTTGCTGAGTAGGGTGGGTGATGCGTATGTGAAGCTGGGGACGGGCAATGTGCAGGAGGACGTGTAAATATAATAGCGGAGGGACGATGGATAGCTGCATAGCCTGCCTGTTGTGGAGAGAGACGTGCGTGCGAGTGTGTGTACAGTTGGGAGGCTTCGTGGTGCTGTACAGTCATGGATGAGACCATTCGTGTGTACAGCTAGAGTCATTCATGTGCGGGATCATTTTACTGGTCGAATGAAGCGATGAGTCTTTCTTGGCATCAGTCTGATGGACTACGCTTGTACTGGCCTGCGCGATGAGTTCCACAAACAAGAGCCACCGCGGTGAGACGGTGCACTCTGTTTGCCGAGCCCGTCAGACAGGTGAGCACAAGCACAGCCATCGACTGCCATACAATCCACACGCACGTCCCAATACACTAAATGTCCTATGTCACACACGAAACCAACACGGGGCCGAGCCTGTCTGCTTCTTCCCCCATCCAACACTAGCCCGCCTCATCGGCCAGCACAAACATCTGTCTCGCGGTCTGCCTCCACAGCGACGCCACCATGTCCACGAGGAACTCATCCTTCGCAGCATCATTCACCCGCACGGCCTGACACACACAGCCAAACACAGACACGTGTCTCGATCGCCGTCCAGATGCATGCCCCCTTGGGTACCTTCCGGTCAGCGAAGAACTCGCCGTTGCTGTCGTTGAGCTCCTCGCTCGTGACGGCCCACGTGAGCAGCTCCGCACCCTCAGATGGCGTCCTGCACACGACATGAAGACGGCCATTCATCCAGGCATTTCCCTCTCTGGTTGGGTGGTTGAGGGGATGGCTGACCTCATGAACATTCTGCGTATGGGGGCGGTGAGGACGCGGACTGCCATGGGGTAGGACCGGAACAGATCCGTGTTGACCATCCCGGGCGTCACCGCATTGCCTGAGGGGAAGGAAGCACCATACGTACACACACACACACACACACACATCGATTGCTGCGCTGTTCATTCATTCCCCTCTCTCGCAGACGCACATGTGATGGGCGCCCCTTCCTCTCTGAACCGCTTGGCCATTTCCTTGCAGTGCATCATCTGCAGCAGCTTGGAGTTGGCGTATGCAGCCGAGCTGTTCCACCGCTGCTTCCCCACACCCCGCAGCCCCTCCTCGCCCTCAGCCTTGGCACCCACCATCCGCAGCGAGTCCCTCACCCCTGTCGACGCCACGCCATACGCCTTCTCTGCATAGCCCTGAAGCGCCTCCCCATACCGCCGGAAGCGCGCCATGAGTCGGCTGTGCAGAGGGGGGAGGTCGGGCTCTGCGGGTCGGTCGTCATCGTCTCGGTGGACGCCATAGTAGCTGGCGTAGTCTCGTTGAGTGGGCTGCGGCTGGGTGCTGTAGGACGCGGCGGCCTCGTGCTCGGCCTTTGCGAGTTCCCGGATGACATCTGTGGGCATGTAGGAGGTGCGCCGCTTCATCAGCTGCTGGATGGCCGTCGCATCCAGCTGGCTGATGTACTGCAACCTGCATGCAGTCAAAACATCCAAAACAAGTCGGTCGGTCGACAAATGAAATGTCTGCCTCCCTGTTGGTTGTGTATGCCCTTCGTCCTTTCTCCTTTCTCCTTCATCCGTCCCTCACGTACCTACCTGGAGTTGACGTGCACCACTCGGCTTTTCCTCTCCTGTGTGCCAGCCCGCCTGAGGCAGGGCAGCATCAGCTCCGTCAGCAGGGCCGGGCCCAGGAAGTTGACGTACAGAGTCGGGTCGGCGCCGTCCCTCGTCCGCGTCGGGTGGTACTGGATGCAGCCCGCGTTGTTGACCAAGGCGTAGATCCGGTGGTACCGCGTGGACACCTCATCGACGAAGTGCCTGATCGAGTGCAGGTCCGCCAGGTCGCACCTGATGACCTCTATGTGGACCGAGTCTGGGTTGGCCAGGGCCTGCTCGATGTCCATTCTCGCCCTGCGCCCCGCTTCGACATCGCGGCATGCCATGATGACGTGGCAGCCCCTTTGCGCCAGCTGGTGGACGGCGGCCTTGCCGATGCCCGTGTTGGCGCCCGTCACGACGACGATGGCGTCTTTGAGATCCTTGACATTTTGGTAGGGGCCTCGTGGCGGCAAGTTGGCCTCGCGATAGGCCGATGCTGCGGCTCCTGCAGCCACTGGAGCCCCGACGAAGAGCAGGAAGGTCCCGATGCGCTTCAGCACAGCCATTGGTCCATCTGAGTCCCAGATCTCGGCACAGCGGCACCGGCCCGCTGCTTCTCCTGTTGGCTGAGCACGGAACAGGGCCGACAACAACGCTCTTGCCGCTAAGCTCGCAGGAGTTAGAGCAGCAAAAAACAAACGAAGCGGGCTGGCATATCGCTCTCGAGATGGACACGTTTTCTTTGCTGGTAGAGGGCGTTGCGGTGGCGGCGACGTCGGCCACGGCCCTGTACATCATCTGGGGCATCTTCCGCACTCTGCGATCACGCGGCGATGAGCGGGAGTCCAAGGCGCTGCCGCACACGGGGTTGGTGTCGGTGGATGAGCTCAGCAAGGACCAGGTGGAGACCATCATGAAGGTGGCGCACAGATGCCGCGCCCTGGTCAAGCAGAGGGGATCGACGGATATTCTCAAGGTGGGTGTGGATCCACACGCGCGGGAGGGAGTGTGAGGCATCGTGTCTGTGTGCCGGTGACTGTGTGCAGGGTAAGATATTGGCTAACTTGTTCTTCGAGCCCTCCACTCGGACGCGTTGCTCGTTTGAGGCCGCCATGAAGCGACTGGGCGGTGACGTCGTGTCCATACTAGATGTACGCTGCAACGATTGCACCACCGATATCGCGCCGAGTGTGTGTGTGTGTGTGTGTGTGTGTGTTGTGCGTCAGGTTGGGAATAGCAGTGTGTCGAAGGGCGAGACCTTGGAGGACACCATCATGATGATGTGCTCATACTCCGACGCCATCGTCATCAGACACCCAAAGGAGGTCACAAACACAAAGACACCCACCCACACTCGACTGGCTCATGGCAAACACCCGCCTGGTTTGCTCTTTGCCTGCCTGCCTGGCTGGCTGCGTGCAGGGTTCAGCGGTTCGTGCGGTGAAGGCGTCGAGCGTGCCTGTCCTCAATGCAGGTGATGGCACCGGCGAGCACCCCACGCAGGCGCTGCTCGACTTCTTTACCATATCGTGGTTTTTCCCATACCTGCTCGATAACGAACTGGGACAGGTATGCACACACACTTGAGGCCTGCCTGTCATGACTGTGGCGCTCATTGGCTGTGCTATGTTGCTGTTTGCTTGTTGCTGTGGTTGGTATGGTTTGTTCAGCCACTGCGTGTTGGGTGTGTGGGCGACCTCCGGCACGGCCGCACAGTCCACTCGCTGGTCAAGCTGCTCTCCAGATACAATGTCTACCTCAGATACGTTGCACCTGGTAGGCAATGAGCCACCTCTACACACAGGGAGCGCTGGAACACCCTTGCGTGTGTCCACGTTTACCATCAACAGATGGTCTGGAGATGCCCGACGAGTTGCAGCAGACGGTCGAGCACATGTTCCGCATCAACGTACGTGAGCGACCTGCTCGCCTGCCCTGCCACGCAGCGCAGTCACCTGACAATCATTGTGGGTGGGGTGATGTGTGTGTGTTCAGGGTCTGAAGCCCGACGGGCGTCAGACGAGCCACCGCAACATTCGCGAGGTGCTGGACAAAGTCGACGTGCTCTACATGACACGCGTGCAGGCAGAGAGGTTCTCCAACAAGGAGGAATACGAGGTGGGCGACACCCCTCTCGCACCGCACAATCTGACAGCCAACCGGCGGGGCACACAGAACAGTCCCTTGTGTGTGTCTCTGTGTGCGTGTGTGCAGCGTTTCAAGTCATCGTACATCCTGACGTCGGAGCTGCTCGACGAGTTCGCACCCCAACACTGCAAAGTAAGACAGACGACACGACACAGCCGGCGAATGAAATGAAGGCATTCACCGCAGTAAGTACCACCATCCTCCGCCCCGCAGGTTTTGCATCCGCTGCCGCGCGTGAATGAGATCCACCCCGACGTCGACAGGAACCACAGACAGGCATACTTCGAACAGGCACAGGTTTGTACGTACAAACCAAGCCCAGACCTCGCAAACGCATCAGTGACTGACTGCATCAGTGACTCCATGTGTGGTCCCTGTCGTCATTTCAGAACGGCTTGTACGTGCGCATGGCCCTGCTGTCGATCGTCTTTGGCAAGTCCCAACAGATCCGCTGACCTAAGGGCGCCGATCGTCGCGGCCTCGCCATCTATTCCTTTCCTATTGCCTTCACCCTTTCTCTTTCTCTGTTCCGGGAGCTTTTTCGTGGCCTCGATGGATGGATGGCCATTTTGCGCAATGGCTGGCTGAGTGCTGCTGTAGCCGCACCTAACCTGCCTGCTCCACCACCCCTCCCACTCATGTCATGACCTATGTGTCTAATCCCCTCTTTGTGTTGCTTTGGCGGGGGCGAGTGCAGCTGGCGGGCTCTGCGGGGTGGGCGAAAAGAGAGTGATAGGCCGGCGGGGGTGCGAATTTTTCGCAGTCGTGATGGATCGATGGATCGATCGACTGTGGGCTATGCTGAACTGCGCGTGAGAGTGGCGAAATGTCTGTCTGTCCGTCTGTCTGTCTGTCTTTGAGTGGCGCTGTAGCAGTCTGAAGGGGATGCTCTTTATCGCAGTGAGCGCCAATTTTCTCGGACGAGTGCCCACTTCTGTGTGCGGAGTTCCCTCTTGCTTTCGTCGCGCTTGTTCGAGAAGCCAAAGGACGGCCATCCCGATGACCTTCTCCCGAAGGTTATCTTGGACAGCCATCCGTGTGGTGCCCGAACAAGTGCTACAAACAGAGGCGGCTCCTTTGGGAAGACCCCCGTGTGCTTGCCTGCCTGCCTGTCCCCCTACCCTCCCCCATTCATGGCCATCTTGAATCGCTCCTCCTAGTGACGACTGTGTGTATGTATATGTGTGTGTGTGTGTGTGTTGTTGGCAATGAACCTGACTGACCTGTATGGATGAATGGATTGATGGATGAATGCTCCCTCCCTCCCTCCTGAAAGGTGAGGAGAGTGGCCGATCGACCGACGGACCATGCGTGTGTGGCAAGCCATCCATATCGATGGGCGAGCAAGGCACGCAAAGAGACAGAGAGG
>CDMY01001057.1:0-57657 GCA_001179505.1 Vitrella brassicaformis | reverse complement strand
GGTTGGGACACTTCATACTTTCAACCTGACTTGAGTGAGTGAGGCAAGTGAGCTGCTGATTGGTCAGACAGACTATTTGTGTGAGCAACTACCTACCTACCTGATTGTGTATCAAAAGGATGTTATATCCATGCATGGTGCGTGTGTACACTGCCAGCAACTGTGCTGGCAGACACGAGAACAGAGAGACGACCACTTTGCCGCGAGAGCGTGTGTTTTTCTGTCCGAGAGATGGCGACGAACCCGTCATTCTGCATACCGGTTTTGTGCTGCTGTGTTGGAATGGCCAGATTCTTATCTGCGTGTCTCCCTCTCTCTCTCTCTCTCTCTCTCCCTGCCTGCCTGCCTGCCTGCCGTTCCACCCATGACAATAGACACGCTGATTGGCCGACAATGACCGATGTACTTCACTCCTTGCTTCTGGTTCTCCAGTGAATGAATGCGTTGGGGTGTTGGGGGCTGTTGCCTGTGGGTGTGTGTGTGCAGTCAGTCACGTGATGGCGAATGGATTGTGCGGTGCATGATGCACACACATGGAACGAGACAGACGCGGACAGGTGGGGTCACGGATGTTACGATGTACAGCTGCTCCCATAGCAGGCACATGCAATGCTACATAGAATTCTACGACGTTGTTCGTGACGCTTCTCTCGAGCCGGCAGACGGGCGGCTGGACGATGCTACGGATACAGAGACTATCGACGGACGGCTGGCTGACGCACGGGACGACCGCCTAGTACGCGGTGCAGCCACACTCTCAGACACAGCCCTGCTCTCCCCGCTCGACCATCGGCGGCGGGACTCGTCAACCTCATCTGCACTGCTCGCCGGGTCGGACCTTCTCTCGGAGCGGAATAGATCTCTCATCATCCAGTCGGGCACCTCGACGCCGTTCAGCAACATGCGGGTGAGGTCTCGGCCATACACGATAAAGCAGCAGCAGACGCAGCAGCAGAGCAGCAAGATGACAAGGATGATGAAAATCGATTCGAGGAAGCGATAGAAGCGGCGACGTATGCATGCCGACACATCAAACAGGCACCATGTCGGCTGGTCTTCCTCCTCCGTGAGCAGCTGGACCGTCTCCATCATTACCGCTCCGTGGATCGCGAGACGGGGGGCATGATTTCGCCCCACACCCACAACTCCGTTCGTCCATCAGCCTGTTTCCCTTCAGAGAGAGATCCACATGAATGGCGAGGCTCCTCCACAGCTGAGGCTCAGTATTTCGCCCCCCTCACCCATGAGCGCCCGTTCCGCCCATTCCGAACCTGGCGTCTTCCTGCCGGCTGACGACAACGGACCAGGCCCTCCGCACCTCCTCCCTCACGCCCCAGAAACTGAAAGCGACAGGGAGCTCTCAAAGTCAAACCTCTCCAGGAACGATGACTGCGAGGAGGAGAGGTACTACATCGGCATGGCCTCTCAGCACCGGGATACCATTATCACCGACCATGCCGCACTGCCACCGCTGCTGAGGGCGGATCATTCCGCACCACCCATCCCTGTGCGGACCCTGTTTGCCGAGCACCAAATGGGCGTTCCCAGCATCAGTTTCGGCGACGCCCATCACTATGCCGGAGAGGACAGTCCCTCCACAGCGACGGATGAAAAAGGCAAGAGAAGGGACTCGGCAAAAATGCGGCTGAGTCAGCTGGACTCGCCGCAGGAAGAGGAGGAGCGGTCGATGAAGAGTGTGGCCACCAGCTTCTGGCAACGATCGCTTATGGGGGAGACCAAAGAGCCCACATACAAAGTAACTGTGTAGGCGGGGATGGGTACAGAAGAAGGGTAGGACATGTCTCCTTGCCGTGTTCCTTGTTGCAGGTCGTCTGCCGCAAGTTGACTGACAATCCGTACACCACAACCTTCATGACCGTACTGGTCGTTTTCGCTCTTTTCGGGAAGGACGTGTGGCTGGCGGGCCTTTCAGCCGTAAGAATGTGACCTGATTGCGGAGCCGCCTCGTCACGAGTGTGTGCTCCGCTCAGCATGAAGACATTGCTCTGGACTATTTGACGATCATTGGCATCGTGTGTTTTGCTCTGGAGATGATCCTGCTGTCCATCGGCCAAAAAGACTACTTCCCCCACTTCTTTTTCTGGACTGTAAGGAGATGAGAGCACGACAGAAACCGCGATAGTGACAAACACGCCTCGTCATGCGTCTCCACATCTATGTCTCTTGCAGGACTTTATCGCTACATCATCCATGATCCTTGATATCTCTGCGGTCGACGCCGCTCTTCAGGGCCAAATGGGCACGTCGACCGCATCCAGCGCCGGCCGGGCCGCACGTGCGGGCAGCCGGGCCGGCCGCATAATTCGTCTCGTGCGTATCATCAAGTTGTACAAGGTGGCGGTGATGCGAATTGATCACAAAGAACACGAGAAGCTCGAAGACAAACAGGAAAAGCAGAAAGTAAGAACATGCTGACTCGTGGCAAGCTTAACGACCTGGCCTTGCCGCAGGCACAGGATTTGAAGGCTGGTGACGAGCTAGAGATGGACCTGGAGGTGAATGAGCCGCCTGCAAGTTTGACGCACACGACAGTGGCGGAAGGGGTAGGAAACAGACATTAGAAAGGGCTCTGCTCTGGTGTGTCTATGCCTGTATGTGTGTATGTGTGTATGTGTGCATACAGCTTCCCGAGACCCGTGTGGGCAAGAAGCTGTCTGACCGCACCACCAAGCGTGTGATTGTCATGGTGCTGGCCATGCTGCTACTCATACCACTCTTCGATGCGGTACGGTGCGCATCATCAGGCTGAGACACGATACGCTGTCCGTCTCTTCCTTGTCTTTGCCACTCTGCTGCCTCTCAGAATCTGTGGCGCGAGCAGTTTGCAGTTTCGAGTCTCTATGGAGTCCAACAGCTTGACGTGTGCGTGAGATACACACCGGGAGGCGAATACATGTGATGGATGTGTTCACATTTCTTCTTCCCCTCTGGTTGTTTCCAGGATGTGGGCGATCGATCCTGTCGTCACGAATGCCGGGTGGAACACCAGCGTGCTGAGCTTCCTTTCCTTCCACAAGGTCGCTTCCAACTCACTTTGCCGCCGGCCAGCATGGCCTTCTGTGTGTATGTGCTTCGGATCAGGACGATGGCACACACGGCTATGCGGTGCAGATGAGGCTGCCTGTGCCACTGGCGGCAGCACCAGTGGACAGATCAGAAGTTGATGTCAATGGCGCTGATTTCGTCCTATTCACCTTCGACGATGCGGTATGTGTGTTAACCCAACGTCCAACGCGTATATGCAGCTGTCAGGAAGCTGGCCACACCTGTGTTTGGGTGCAGAAGCCGTTGGCCGCTCTTACGTCTGTTGAGGCGGCGAGCGAGGATGGTGTGCTGGTCACTGACGTGATAGACAGCCTCGATGACTTGCGGCGCAGCGAGATGATGCTCGTCGAGGGAGAATTCCACGAAGTGCGACACCTGAAAGAAGGAATAGACGACTTGTGCGTTGAAGAGAGTCTTGGTTTTTGTTTGGTGTGTAGGTGACCTTTGATTTGCGTCCGTTCACGACCTTTCAAGCCGCCCTCTCCATTGCTCAGACCGTCTTCATCTGTGTGGTGAGGAGTGAATGCAATGATGGATGCACGAGACATCCATTCACGAGACATCCTCCTTCACGCGTACCTGTGCGTGTCTCTGTTATGTGTCCTCACAGATTGTCGCAGCTGGTAGAGTATCTGACGCTTGCATGTACCGCAGATGAATCACACAATCCCTTCGTGTGTGTGTCTCAATCAGGTGCCATCATGTTTTCCAACGATGCCCAGACATTGGTCCTCGATCCCCTTGAGAAGATGATGAATCGGCTCGACGTCATCCGGTACAATAACAACGGCACAGATGCGAACGTGCATATGGTAATGAAAGACCCGTGTCAATGCAGCCGCAATCCTCTTGAGGCGGCCAAGATGGAGCACGAGTTCCTGGAAAAAGAAGTCAGCGAGTTCAAGAAGTCGCGCAAAACATCTCGTCGCCGCACCACCAAGATCGCCCCGCAGCAGACTGGAGCAATGACACGACAAGACAGCCATGCCGGCACGCCCAGGGCGCTGCTCGTGTAGGCAGATAGACAACGAGCTTGCCCACCATTGGATGCGAACACAGCCGTGCCGTGTCCCTTTTATCAGGTGGCAGCGCTGTTTTCTCGGTATGCAGAACTGCTTCTATGGAATGGTCGGCATGAACCCCGTGGGCAAAAAACAGGAAACCGAGCCAATGGAGACTGTGTTACTCGAGAAGACGATTGTCAAGATCGGCACATTAATGGCTCTCGGCTTCGGAGAGGCCGGCACGGCAATCATCAGCAAGAACATCGAGTCCGCCGAGACAGTCGACCCGCTCATCCCCGGCCGCAAAGTGACTTGCATCTTCGGGTTCTGCGACATCCGCAACTTCACTGATGCCACCGAGATACTCAAAGAAGGAGTGAACTCACACACAGAGGACACGAACACTCCCCCCAGCTCTGACTGCTCTTGTCTTGCGTTGTGTATGTGTGTGTCAGGTGATGGTGTTCGTCAACCAGATAGCCGAGGTGGTCCACGGCATCTGTGACGATTTCAGCGGCACGGCCAACAAGAACATCGGGGATGCCTTTCTGTTGGTGTGGAAGATACCCGAGAGACACCCGTGGACAGGCAAGGAAGTCGAGTTCAGTCTCGTGGCTGACAAAGACGACCCGCAGAACCCCAGCGCGCTGATACGGCAGGTCATCGACAACGACATTGTCGCCCGACTGGCCGAGCTCGCGCTCATGTCCTACCTCAAAATGATCTCTGAGATGAAGAAGGTGAGAGATCACTGTCGGTGCCGTTAATGAGAGATGACACACACGCACAAGTGAGTGGATTGGAGTGTCGCCTTTGTCAGTCTGAGGTGATCTCCGCCTACAGCCGCCATGAGGGCCTGCTTGCCCGTCTGGGCAAGAACTACCGCGTCCGCATGGGCTTCGGTCTGCACATGGGCTGGGCCATCGAGGGTGCAATCGGGTCCATGTACAAGATCGACGCCTCCTACCTTTCCCCCAACGTCAACATATCGTCGCGGCTCGAGGCGGCCACCAAGCAGTTTGGCGTACCCATTCTTGTCTCGGGCGAGATTGTCGATACCATGACGCCCACCTTCAGGGTGAACAAGCAGAGAGGCGCTTTTCTCGGTCCGTCCGCATGTGTGATGTTTGAATGCCTCCACGCAGGAAGAGTGCCGTCACATCGATTGTGTGACCGTCAAGGGCTCCAAGAGGCCCATGCACCTCTGGACAGTTGACCTCAATGCCGACGCCCTGCGGGTGAGTGCCACCATCCGTTCATCCAATGTGAATGTGCATATCTCCTTTCCTTGCCTCGTTTTGCGTGTGGTCTTCAGTCGTCAACGGGCAAGGTCAAGGCCGATACGAAAGAAAAGCAGCTGGCCGCAAGCGACCCGGATCACTACAAGGCATACATGGCGCACAAGAAGCTGAAGGAGTCGAAGCGGAAAGCGATGCGCAAAAGAGGTTTCTGGAACCCAGACAACGATGTACGACGAAAGGAAGGAGGGAGAGGCACAAAAGAAGTGGTAGTCACTTGCGGCTGTTGTCTTGTTGCTGTGCAGATAGCGGGTATGTTTCAAACCGATGTGGACCTCCGCAGCATGCGGGCATACATACCCAAGGGATTCGTGGGGCGATTCAAGTGAGCCAGCCACTATGATTCATATGAGTGCCCCTTTCCATGGGTGTTTTTCCTTCCTTCCCCTATACACTTGCAGCGAGGCATTCAGTTGCTATGAAAAGGGCAGCTGGATAGAGGCAAGAGACATGCTGGACAAGTATGCAGATCTGCAGTAAGCGCAATGTCGCTGTCTGTAGCGACTGATGTGTGTCATTATCAGGTTGAAGGATGAGCTGCCTGGCCCAGCGGAGGATGGCCCGTCGCTGGTGCTGCTCAATCACATGAGGGACTTCAACTACCAGGCCCCGCCAGACTGGGAGGGATACAGGATACTCACAGACAAATGAGTCATGTGTGCCCTCATCCACCCGGCGTGCATGCACTCAGCTGTCTGTGTATCCATGCCACGAACGCCAACAGGGGGGTGTCTCTTTGTATTTGTGAGTTTGTGAGATGTGTCCGACACAACATATACGAGCAGATTTTGTGTCTGAGGATAGTAAGGACATACATTCGCATATTGTAGCTGTGTCGTTCAGTGCATGAGAGTTCTGCCCGCCTCATTTGGACTGCTGTGTGCGTGTCAGAGTGGCCTTCAAACTCACAGATGAGATGTCATCACAACTTACAGTCCATATCGACCATCACCACAAAGCGAACAGCAACAAGAGTGCTGTCAAAACAGGTACCCTCGTCATTATCGCTCCTCTGCGTGTGGCGGTGCTGGCGTATGCGAAGTAGTTGAGGTCGTTTTTGTACCAGTTGGCGCCGATGATGTCCTCCAACATAGATGTTTTCGGATGCTTGCGCTCTGCATACACACATCCACACACCCATGCACACATACAGGCAACAATCGGGAGGTCTCCTCGGGTGATGTCATGACATCCCTCTGTCCTTACTTCCGCCAGGCGTGTCCTTTGGGTCAACTGAACAGAGACACAGAGTCGACACATCCCCCTGTCTCTGTCCACCTTGCCCTCTGCTTACTGATGCCCTGTAGCCGTCTTAGGCGTTTGTCGCAGTGCAGACCAACAGACGAGTCACCCTTCTTAGGCTCTGTCTCGTACATCACCAGCATCTCCAGTTCGTCACTTTGGCTGTTCCCTGCTGATGGATCATTAACGGCTGTGGGCGAGGCAGGGAGCTCGACAATGTCCTGCTCCACTACGCCATAGAGCGTTTGTCCGCCGTCCGTGATGCCCTCTGCAATGATGGTCTCCTCCTCAATCACCACATCTGATGGGTCTGCAAACACAACATTATGGTCCAGGGGATGACATTGTGGCCTTGCCTCGCTGATGTACCTGTGTCATGCGATGCGGCCACGACAAATATGGCCACTGCTGCAGTGATCGTGAGCAGTCTGGTGGCAGGACGCATCTTGCGACAAAACGCGAGACTGGGGGCGTGGGGGCGGTGTTGCATGCATTCGTCAACATGGTCGTGGTCTTCCTCGTGTGGCTTATGCTGACCCTTCCGACGATTGCAAACAGGAAGGTGTGCGAAGAGTACAGATCGGACGGCTCCTGCGAACGATGGAAGGGTAAGAGACCGCCCACACACGCGGCTCACATGTTCACTTCACTGTTGTTTGTTACTCACGGCATGCAGCGTGCAAGGAGGGCGGCGAGCAGGCCACACGGGACAGCAGCCCTGTGTGCTGCAGCCGGACCGTCCACATTCCGACATCAACATGCACAGGTGCGCTGGGCGACCCGTGTGATGGCCACAATGTCGAACAAGAGTGTGGAGGCTTCAAATGCGTCAACGGAAAATGTAAGCTCTGTGCAGCAGGTCCATCGTTACGGCCGTCATAGAGTGCTGGTTCTGTCGCAGGCAGCACCGAAGGCACAGACTGCCGCAGGAACCACGCTCACTGCGACGAAAACTGGGTGATAACAAAACCCTCTCAAAAAAGAAACTTGTGTATGTTCTAATTTCTCACCTTTTATTTGTTGTAGGAGTGCTGCGCGTCCTGGTGCCGCGACCACAAATGTAAGTGCCAAGTGCAATGGTTCACAATCGCCCATCAGACAGACAGCCCTTCTTGTCCCCCCTTTACCCGCTCAATCAGGTCAGGGGAGCCAGATCTCCCTTCAGGGGGAGACACCAGAGATGCGCGAGCGGCCAGCGGCCTCTCCAGAAGGGGGCGGATGGGGCCTTTCTCCCGGTGAGGAGCCGATGACATGGGACGAGGACAGCCTGGGAGGCGGCTCTAAGAAGGCCAAGGAAGAGGTGGCGGACCAGGAGAAGGTCACCGTATCAGAAGAAAATGATGGAGGTGATGCCAAGCCTGCATCGTCCACGGAGTCCGATGCGGACAAAGACACGGCAAAGGAGGCGACTGAGCAAGAGCCACCCGACAAAAACACGGCAGCCGGCAAGACGGAAGATCAAGACAAGAAGGGCACCACAGCTGAGACAGTAAGCAACACGGAGGAGGTCAACAAAGAGAGCGAGACGAAGCCAGAAGCGGAGAATGCAGACCAGAGTAAATCCACGGAGGCGAATGGCCAGGCCAAGGAGACGGAGGAGACTCAGCCAGCGACTCCACAGACGCAAGAGAAACCAACAGAGACGAAAGAGAATGAGACGCCCAGCCAGACCGTGACCATAGAGGGCACTGCCGAGACACCGCCAGCCTCTGCAGCGCCCAGCAAGGACATTGAGAAGAAGGAAGAGGAAAAGACGAAGGAGGCGACTGAGCAACAGCAAACAAACAAAGGGACGGCAGTCGTGAACAAGGAAGAACCAGACAAGCAAGACATGGAGGGCACCGCAGCCGGCAAGAAGCAAGAGGTCGTCAGCAAAGAGAGCGAGACCACCCCCGAGGACAGCAAAAAGGAGAAGGGGAATGAGCCAACAGAGACGGAGGCGGCGAAGGGTGAGCAGAAGGACTCGGCCAATGTCAACATCAACACCAAATCGCTAACTATGAATGTGTCGTTGAACCCAGGTGAGTGAGAGACATGGGACGGAGGGAGCGGGGGAGGCGCTGGGACGTTTGTGATTGATGAGGGCTTAGCTAATGTGCCACGAGCCACGAGCGTGTGTATAAAGAACGACATTGACAATAAGACATGACATATATACGCGTAATGGTCCCATGCAATTCGTCACGTCCATTCATTAGAGATGTACACACAAACATCGTAGAGAAGAATATCCACACTCGGACGCCCACCCGCCCTCACACACACCTTCACCGGCTGGCTGCTCGGCGGGCAGTGCCACCAACCACACAAGGACACGACTTACATACTGACCTTCCGTCCTCCCTCCCTGTACACAGCAACGACACAGCACCACCCACCCAGCGCGCCCATCCTCAGCCGGCCCGTGTGTCAGAGTGAGTCTTGGTTCCTCATGAGTGATACACTGCTGTGCGCATCCTGCGCTATCAGCAACTCAAGCTCGTCCTCCTGCGGACACACAACACGCATACATCAGTGCAATCAATGGTTGGATGTTCGGCTTGGTCGGCCGCACCTCGTCGCTGTCGGATGATGCGTCGATTTTGTGGGCGCTCTTCAGGTCCTGATCGGTGGACGAATGGATGGCATATCCAGGGATTGAGGAACAACACGACATTCCCATTCTCGTTGTCACTCTGTCTGTCTGTCGTACTTTGAGTGGCAGTTCCCTTTTGTCCCCTTTGGTCCAGAAGGTCTGGTGGGCATCCTTCAACACGTCCTCAACATTCAACACCTGCATCAGATGCATACATGCAGTGTACTCATCTCCTGTATGTGGGTGGGGCATTTGACCTTTTGTAGGTTGTGGAGCAGCGGTCTGTTGTGCCGCCTGTCGGGGTCGGCGAAGTCGCGGTACGAAAAGGCGTAGCTGTGCGCTATCGCAAAACCGACCATCTCCAGCAACACCAAGAAATCCTACACACACACACACACACACACACACATCCCGACACATCCAATCCAATACACACACATGCATCTGTTGCCATGCCAGCACGTGTGTGGCGACTGAAGCACCTCTATTCTTTGTGCGTTGTGGTGTGCATCGAGTCCCATCGATGTGAGGTCACCGATTACACCCGACTGCACCAGGAAGGCCAGCAGCAACGACTGCCTGAACAACCACACAACCCACACGAAACACACGGACGGGTAGATACCAATTACGAGCAGGTTGTGTCAACGACGTGCACACCAGAAAGAGAAGAATATGATGGCTTTGATGCACAGGAACTTGGCCAGTGGACGAAAGGGCGCCAGCCGATCCTCAGTGGCCATGTAAAACAGGATCAATGAGTACATGGCCGTCTGCGTCCAATCAAGGCGACACAACGGACACCATATATGCACTCGTGAGCCGATGGAGACTCACTCACTCACACACATACCCAAACAGAGAAATTCATGAGTATGGCGAGGTAGAGGAAGCCCTTCTGCAGCTTGAACTTGCCGCCCTCATACAGATCAAACACCTCCAGCACCAATCCCAGGATCTGCACACGTACACCCATCGATAGGGCCGTGCGTGTGCTGACATCCATTGAGCACTGACCGATGCTGCCGGTTTGATGATTGCGAACTGCAGCACGCCCTTCTTGACATTGCGAAAGAATCGCCTGGCCCGACACACGAAGCACGGTTGGGCGGCGGCCATGGTGTGTGTGCCATGGTGTCATCGCTGCACACTTACCTGTTGGTGCTGATTGGCGGTATGAACTTCCGAATCGGCCATGGATGCCGGATGCGGCCCTGACGCAGCACATTCACGCGCAGATGGATGCACGAGTGTATGGTTGAGTGATGTACCTACCTTCATTTCGAAGTGCAGTACGATGACGTTTTCGCCTCCCAGGTACTGTACAAGAAGCTGAAAGAAGATGTTCACCACGTACGCCTCATAGCTGACACACACACACACACACACACACACACACATAGACAAAGCAGATGAGCAGCTCGGAGTGCTTGTGGCCTACCAGTCTCTAACGGTATCGAAGAAGACGGCATAGCGCGGGAACAGGAATGACAGGTACGACTGAAATGAATAGATCTGAACACACACGCAGACGCAAAGCCGCCAGCCATACGTGTCTGGGCTCGTTCTGCCTTCCATGCCCATGCGCACATCACCATCTCACCGGCACCATGAGCAGTATCCTGCAGACGTGCAGCTGGAACTCCGGCTGGTGGAAGTGCTTCAGGTGCTGCTTGATCTGATGCAGCGATGACACCAGCGACGACGCGAAACACACAAACGCTATGGCGCCCAGAAAGGCCATGCCTGCTGGCACACCGCTCCACACGGACACGATGTGGAGAATCCGGGGAAGATCTGACGCTAGCTGCGCTTCGCTCCCAGGGCAGATGAAGGCTGATGTTTCCTGTCCTCGGATGTAGGGAAGTTTCTCCTCTCTTGTCAGGGATCTGCGCTTCAAGCTCGCAAGCCGATCGCAAAGGGAGAAGAAGGGCAAAGGCGACAAAGGAAGAATGGAGTGAGAGATGACATCGCATGTCGTGTGTGTGTGCGTTTTGCAGGCATCTGATTCATGGATCAGTCCGCTATCTGAGGGTTCATCTGTACGCATTGAGTCCCACATTTGCATGTCCTCTGACCGCACGGCGCACGGATACATTCACACAAACGTCGGGATATAAAATATAGACAGCGATACTGCTGGGAAGGCAGCCTGCAGAGAGGGAGGGAGACACCGACAGAGGTCTGTCTGTCTGTCTGCCTCCACACCCATCCCTCTGTCTGTGTGGTGGGGTGGCTGTGTGGTGGGGTGGTCCTCTGTGTCTGCCACTTGAGAAGCGCGGGGAGGAGAGAGCTAGATACATATCATCACACTCACTGCAGACAGACCCACAGCACACGTCAATCAATGCATCTTAAAATACACACGTGGTCAAATAGACAGTGGGACAGAGAAGGCAAGGCCGACCGCACGTGTGTAAGCCATTCATCCAGTGATCCATCGATATCGATTCCTGCCGTAGCTACGTGGGGAGGGAGGGTGGGTGGCGTATCTGTGTGGGCCGGTGTGTCTGCCCTTCTGTGTGGGAGGCCAGCAGCACGAACGACATCGCACAAACCAGGCGGCCAGACAGACAAGAGAGAGACAAGACAGGCAGATTGTTCACGCCCACACGCTACGAACGCATCCAGTCACCGTTTGAAAAACGGTGTGTGGTGGATTTAGTTGGTGTTGTCGTATTTGCCCTACTCCGACCTGGGCAGGACGGAGGTGTAGGGCCTGGGGGCCGGATCGTCCGACCACGTGGTGTGGATCTCCCGCCCCACCTTCAACTCCGGCTGTCGGACCACCTGCACAATACGTACGTACACGCAGCCGACGCAGAAAGACAACACACACGCTCACTGGTGTGTTTGTTGTGTGGGGGCTGGCTACCTTGGGCTTCGGAGGAGGAGCCGGTTCTGACAAGACACACACACAGCGACATGAGGGTGCATCTGTCTGTCTGTCTTTGTGTGTCTTTGCATACTCTTGCCCTGCGTCTTGATGGGCGGGAAGGAGAGCGGGATGCCAAGCTGACATCAACAAAACACGACAGCGACGCGTTTCTTGAAGCGCGGATGTTTGTTTGTTTGTTTGTCTGGGCGTGTTTGGTGCTTGGAGGTGTTTACTAGTCCTCCCGTCGTGTGCTTTGTGTGTTTCTTCGCAGCTTGGTCGACCTCCTCCTGCTCCTTAACCACACGCCCTGAAACACAGACAGATGCAGGCCTTCCTTGTGGTGTGGTTTACGTGTGTGTACCCAGGGCGTCACGTCCCACGGGCTTCTTCTGCCCGCTACTGTCAGCAGCGCCGCCGCCGCCACCGGTGAAGAAACTGCTCATCTTGCCCATCATCTACCCGAGCCCTGGCACACGCGACAGTGCAGCCACTCAATCGTGTTGGCGTGTGTGGGGCCCCCCTCGTGTGTGTGAGTGTGGTGCAGTCGCTGCCTACCGGGTACGATCGTCTTGGGAGATTTCTGGTAGTCGTCCTCAGTCACACGCATATCCTCGCCACCCTGTACAGGCCACAGCAGCTGCCGTATGTGTCTGATTCGGTGTGTATCAGACGTCACGGATGTACCTAACACACACACGCACACGCACACACACACACACACAGACACCACAGAGGGAGACAAGGTGTGTGTGTTGTGGTTCGTCGATACAATTCACGTGTGTGCGTGTGTGTTGGGGGGTCTATCCGCCTACCTCCGTAGTATCTTCGTAGTCGTTAGTCGTCCTCTTCGTCGTCGTCCTTGAGCACCATCGACTTTGTCTGAGAAGCCAGCCATTCAGCCAAAGGACTCACGGATGGTCATCTGTGTTTCTGTGTATCCCCTCCTCTCGCTCCTCCCTCCCTCCCTCGTTTCTGCCAGCCCACCTGCATGCGTCTGTCAAAGTCCTGCTCAGCCTTTTTCTTCTCCTGCGTCGTCTGCAAGAGAGAAAGGGGTGTGGTGTGTCGAGACAGAGGTGGATGCACATGTGCTGTGCTAGATGAGATGGACGCACTTCCCACCTGGTCCTGCTTCTTCTGCAAGGCATCCATTCCCATTCGTCCGCGTGCACCACACATTCGGCACGCACGCACAGAACCATCCATCCATCCATCCATTAATCCATCCATCCATCGTCGCCCATGTTTCCATCATTCCAGCAGCCCATCTGATCTTGCCTGGGAGATCTTTTTCTTGGCAGTCTTGAGCTCCTTGGCCTTCTTGACCTGGGCCGTTGTGTCGATACAGCTGCACAAGGGGAATCGCCAGTCCAGCACACAGACACAGATCCTTGTGTGCTGCATACCGTCGACTTGTCGCCCCCGTCGCGCCCTGCACCATGGAATGGACACATAACCATACATTCAACCATCACTGCCCTGTGGTCCTCTCGCTTACCGCCGAGTCGTCATTGCCCTTGCCCTGAGCGTTCTTCCTCCACTGGCCTTGCATTTCAGAAACGACATGATGGTCCGGACAGCAATCAGGTAACAGCCGAGGCTCTTTGCTAGCGAAAACAAGCTTCAAGTCGTCGAGGAAAAAAAGTGGAGGATCCAGACTCCTTTGCACCAGAACGCTCAGGTTCATACGCTCGGCGCGCTCCGCTTCCACGGGGTTGCGCCGACTGCCCGTCGCCGCTGTCGGATCCGCACGCTGCGCTGCCGCAACGTGTCTCCACTGTCATACCGCATAAAAGTGGCAGGGCCCAATCCGGTCCCATGCCCGTGCACGTGGCGTGCCCGGGGGGGACCGGCGGGTTGGGGGGGTGGGTGCGAAAAATCACTTGGATGCGCTTGCCTGCCAAGCGCAGATGCGAGCTGGAGACGGTGTTCTGATGAGGCTGTAGTTGGAATCGGTGTTCGCACGTATTCATTCATCATCATCGTTTTCTTGCAGCATAGCTGCCATGTCTTCCAGTGAGAACTTAGCGTAGATCTCCCACGATGGGCCTTTCCAGTTGCCCACTCGCTTGACCAGCTCAGGCGGGTTGCCCTTCAGTAGATACCACGATGCGCCCCCTTTCCTGAGGCTGTGCGAGGCAATCTTGCCTGTGACAGCTACCGCTTCGGCCGTCCTCTTGAGAGCGCAGTTGAACGAGGAGGGGCACAGCCGCCGGCCTGTCCACCTCGTGCCCGTGGGATCTGTTGACTGGAACAGATGTTGTGTCGGTTCCTGCGGGGCGACCTCGAGGTATGCTCGGAGTGCTGTTGACAGCTGGGGGAAGAGCGAGTTGGTGGGTGGGATTCGCATGTGGAATCCCTTCCCCGTGCGGTCGGTTTTGCTCTTGCGTATGTAGAGGACGATGCTGTCCGCTGTCAAGATGAGGTCTGCTGCGGTGAGGTCGAGGATTTCTCGAATGCGCTTCACGGCGAAGAATTGCAGCAGGAAGATGGCTCCGTTGCGGAGGCATGTCAGCGACGGTGACTGCTGTCCTGGCCGCGGTAGCAACCATAGCTTCAGCAGCGGTGGGACGGCCTTCCATGGGAAGACGTCCGTCTCGTGTCGAGTGGCCGACACCTCCGGGTGTACCTGGAGCCCTCGAAGAAACCTCTTGACAAGGGCATGTTCAAATGGCGGTTCGGCGAAGTTATGCATCTCGTGCCACAGCTTCAGTGCCGCGCGGACCCGAGGGAAGCGCGTGGTGTGGCACGGCAGGAACAGGGAGAAGATGCACATAATCTTCTCCGGTGAGTCCAGCGGGAACAGCTCCCTTGCCTGCATGCACGTCTCAATGACGCGCTCGTAGTCCCGCACCGTGGATGGCTGCAGCGTGGCTCGAAAGGCGGTGTTGATGACCTCCGCCATTCTTGCGGTCTTCTCGCATTGCTGCCCTCCTGCGCCGAGACGGCATGGGCATCGGAGGGCCGAGCTGAAGTGCTCCGTGGCCCCGTTTCTATTTGACAAGTTGACGCGCAGGAAGCCGGTGCCCTTGCACACTACGCACTGGTGAGGCTGCTCGGGAAACATCCCGGCTGTGATATTGAGACTGCGGGCTTTGCCGTTTGCTCGGCGTTACATTTTGTACGTGGTGGGTTAAATCCATAGTTCACTTCGAGCGCTTTTGGGGTTGGGTCATCGTGCTCTTCGAGAGCGTTTGTCTTTATGCCCGTCTGTTCGTACACCTCTCTGGCATGTCGACTGGGTGTCCTTATGTTTGTAAGAATACGTCCAGGGCGACTTGTGTTGGAGTCGCCTCCCTCCAATTCTCTGTTGCCTCGCAGTCTGGCGTTGAAGCTATGACGTCGAAGAAGGCTTTGCCGGCCGGCCACGTGAACTTGAACTCACATGCATGCCCGGGCTCTTCCGTAAGGAACGTGGACAGTGAGCTTGGTACGACCGCGAGGTGTGGCTTTTTGCTGAACAGAAGTGCGTGTCGCATCCATGCGCCTGCGGCCTTGACGTCCTCTGGTGTGAGGGCGAGGATGACGGCTGATCCCTCGGTCTCCGCCGGATGGGGCCATGCCTGTTGGAGCTGCAGTTGAGGGAGGAACTCGAGGTCCTTGCGCGGCAGTCGCACCGCAGTGGCGAGCGTCTCCACAGAGGGTGCTGAGAGACGTGTCCCTCGTGAGTCGGCAAAGAGTGAGAAGCGGGAGAGTTCGTCCGCTACGGTGTTGTCTTTTCCGGGTATGTGGACCGCCACTATCTCTCCGTTGACTGCCTCCAGGAGGGCGAAGATGCGTGCCAGTACGCGCTGCACCGCCGGAGAGCTTTCCTCCTTGTCGTTGATCCAGCCCACTGTCGACACGCTGTCCGATCGAACCAACAGTCGAGCGCCTTTGTTCAGCGTCTTAACCAACCGCTGAATGGAGAAAAGGACGGCCAGCAGTTCTCGGAAGTTGATGGACGGGAGGTCCTCGTGCGAAGACGTTGACCACGCGCCCTGCCATTTGCGGCTGCCCACGGTGCCTGACCATCCGCGATCCGAGGCGTCGGTAAACAACACGACCAGGCCTTGTTCGGCTGTCGCTGCTGCCCGTTGCGGGTCCAGGGAGAGGACGTCCGCTTGTAGGGCACTCGTGAGGTGTGACGTTGGTTCCCACAGGAAGAAATGACCGTCGTGCCCCACGTGGAGTGGTCTGCTTGGGCCTCTGTTGATGAGTTGTCTCCACCACCTCATGTCTCCCCACACTTGATCTTCTCTCGAGATCTGTACGCTTGGCTGGTCTTTGCGGCTGCCTTGAGTGGCCGAGACGCAGTGTTCTTGCACCAGTGCTGCTTGTATGTCCCATGCCCGCCGCAACTTGTGCCGTCCCGCCGGGTGTAGGAAGGCGTAGTGCGTTAGCTTGCCGACCGTGGCCAGTACGTGCTGCAGCTTGTGAGTCTCCTGTCGGCGATTGTCCAGCAGCTGATCTATGTCCGCAAGAAGCTTGTCTCTCTTGCTCTCCTTCATCGAGATGGTGCGTTGTCTGGTGTCTATAACGAGGCCGACGAAGTCGGTCTTCGTGGTGGGCTCTTCGGCCTTCTCCACGCTCTCTTCTAAGCCCATGACAGCGAACACCTCTCTCGCAACGTCCAACGCGTGTTGCACGTCTTCGTGTGTCTGTCCAACGAAGTACCAGTCGTCGACGTACACCAGCACGGCGTGTACGCCTCGTTCGCTCAGTCTTGTCTTGACGTACTCCATTAGGTGACAAAACAGCCAGGGCGCTGTTGCGAGGCCGAACGGGACGAATTGGTAACGGTAATACTTGACATTGATGGGTGACTGAAACCCCAGAAGGTCCGCCTCGCGCGGGTCGACTGGCAGGTGTAGGAATCCGTCTTTCATGTCGATTTTGGCTTGAAAAAAGCCCGGTTTGAGCAGGGAGAGTGCTGTGTGTATTTTCGGAAGGTCGAAGGGCGGTGGGAAGACTGCCGCGTTGACCCCGGACTTCGTGAAGTCCATGACCAACCGTACTTTGATTGCCGGCGTGTCTGAGGAGTCGGGAGGCGTCGGCTTTGTTTTAACGATAGCGCTGGGCTGTTTTAACGATAGCGCCCAGCGGAGACACCACGTAGGGCCGGCAGATACACTCCTCCACGTATCCCTTGTCGATTAGCCACTGTCTTTCTCCCGCCACCTTGTCCAGGTGTGTCTCCACTGACCGGTAGTTCTCTCTGTGGTAAGATGCAATGTTTCGGCATACGAGCAGGGGCACCCCGTTGTGGATGGCCTGGCAAAATGCGTTGTTGAAGCCGAGCGATTCGGCGCCCGTGGCCGACAGTCGCCTGCCCGCGGTCCAGGGCGTGATCGGGTTGTTAGACGGTACCGTTATAGTTGAATGACCAAAGGCTTCTGTGAAGCTCTGTGGGAGCTGATACGCGATTGCCCGCCTAGCCCTCGGATTTGTGAGCCTGTCTCCAAGTGCCGAGACTATCACCTCTAGAGACATGATGACGCCTGCAGAGACATCACATTGGGAGGAGACATGGGGCCGTGAGCCTGCCACGATGAGGCGTGCACACGTATGTGGCCGAGTGTCGGGTGGTGTGATCTCCAATTGTATGCGAATTCAACGAATTCAACATGTCTCAGTGCTTTGAGGTATGGAGTTCGCACATTTGCTTTCGCATCGGTTGTCTTTCACGTTTGCTAGTCTGCTGCCTTCTCTCCCTCCAACGCAACCCCTCTCATGTTGGCAGACCGTAACTCCCTCGCATCAGACTCGACTACTAAAACTGGGCTCTTTAGGCCTTTTGTCTCGGCCTGTCTATGTGTTCCCGGTGTGTGCCTTACGTACCCTTGTTGACGTCGAAGTGCGGGTTCTTGGGGCACTGGTGGTGAAAATGATGCAGGCCGCAGTACTTGCACTGGATCCTACATTCCTCCTGGCACTGTCGCACTGAGTGTTTCACCTCTTCGGTGTTGGGTGCCTTGCCGTGTCCCAAAATGCAGTTGACGCACTGTCCCAGCGGGACCCCGCTCGCGTTGGGGGTTGTTGTGGTGGCCGACGTCTGGGCGGTTTGCGCGGCCAGTGCTCTGAGCGGACGGGCTGTTGCGCGGCTGCCCGCACTCGTGAGTGGTCTCGCCGTGTTGCTCGCTGCGGGCGCAGCCGCCGGGAGTGTGTTCGTTCGCGTCAGCGCTGTCTGCCCCAGTCTTCTAACCATGCTATGGTCGAGGGTCATTGGGTAGCGGGTTCCCGAGTACAGCCCTCCCTTCTGCCGTATGGCGGCCACGACAGTCCCTGCCCACACATGCCGGTGGGAGTGGGCCGCCGAGCATGCCTGGAGGGCAGAGCGGAAGTCCGCAAAGTGGTCGGCCTGAGCCCTGTCTTGTTCGAAGTGCGATCCGCGGTACTCGCTGTCGCACACTTCCAGTGCCTCTAGGACGGTTGTCGCGGTAATCTTCTGTGCGTCTGTGTTTGTGAGGATAACGGCGTCGCCCTGTGTGGCTGAGGCCGAGTCCTTCTGTGCCGGCGTCCTCTCATTGACGGCCAGGCATGCCACCAGGGACTGCTGCAGCTGGTCCGGGAGGTAGTACGGCAGTGGATTGCCGTTCAGTAGCTGCTCTTGTTGGTAGACGGTTTGGCGGATGTCTCGTAGCGCGGACACCACCCTTCTGACGAGGTCGTTGTCTGCTACCTCCGGGGTAAGCAGAAGTGCGTCCAGGTCCGACGTTAGGCTGGGCTGCCCTGCCTGTCGGCCTCTTAGTATCCACCACATGCCGCTGCCTGGAGCGGCCGCCTGTGGTAGAGACACAGCCAGCCAGCCACTGAGCGAGTGGCGTTGATGGTAGATGGTCCGTTTGCGTACCGGTTGGACGGCCTGCACCGTGTTCGTTCCAAAAGGCGTGGCCCCTATGTGAGCCGCTAGCGCCTGGGCCCCTCTGGGTGCCAGCGGTGCGAGTGGGACTGGGTTAGTTCCCTGGCCGACTCCGTATGCCGGGGGGATTGTTGCAGAGGTGCCCGCGCCGGCTATCGTAACGCCCGGCTGTGTGAGCGACGGCGCACCCCACGCTAAAGGGGCCGGTCCGTGCTCGGCCGGGTTGGAATACCTCGGGCCTGAAGTCTGCGCCGTCAGGAACCCGTGTCGCAACGTGCTCACTCCCTCACCGCGCATATTGCCAGAGTTGACACCCTGACGCACGAGCAGGGATAGAGACGTGGGTCATTGTCTGACCGATTGTTTCTTTTTTTCCCGTCTCGCTCACTTGCGGTGTGGGCAATAGTAGAGCGGAATCGCCCGTTCGTTGGTGCACCTGACCTTGGTCGGTGCCCTAATGAACGAGTAGGGTCAGAGACACCAGTCCGTGTCTGTTCAGTGGTTTCTTCTTTCCCATCCCGCTCACTTACGTTGTGGGAAACAGTAGGGCGGGGCCGCTCGTTTGTTGGTGTGCCTGACCTTGGTCGGTGCCCTAACGTACGAGTAGGGTCAGAGACACCAGCTTGTGCCTGTTCAGTTGTTTCTTCTTTCCCAGCCCGCTCACTTGCGGTGTGGGAAACAGTTAAGCGGGACCGCTCGTTTGTTGGTAAACCTGACCTTGGCCCGTTTGTTGGTATGCCTGACCTTGGCCCGTGCCCTGACGTGCGAGTAGGGTCGGAGACACCAGTCCGTGTCTGTTCAGTTGTTTCTTCTTTCCCATCCCACTCACTTGCAGTGTGGGGAAGAATAAGGCGGGACCGCTCGTGTCTTGGTGCATCTGACCTTTGCCCGTGCCCTGACGGAGAGTAGGGTCAGAGACACCAGTTCGTGTCTGTTCGGTTGTTTCTCCTCCCCCGTCCCGCTCACTTGCGGTGTTGGGTGTAGAACGGCGGAGCCATTCGTCTGTGGTGGGGCCAGGCCCGGGGCAAGGTGGTTGCCTTGCGTGTGGTGTGTGAACCCCACAAGGGGGGTGCCGTATGCGTGGCTGTTGCCGTGCGTGTGGCTGTTGTCTCGCGACCCCAGCAAGGGTCTCGTGGGATTGTTCATTGTTATGTGGTATACGAGTGGGAGGTGGTGCCCGTCTGTTGGGCCTCCCTCTCGCCGTGGACATTGCCTGGGCCTTGTATTGCCCATATAGTAGTCTGTGTCGATTGCAAAACCATGTAAGTCCTGCACTGTCCCGTCAGGTCTGATCGCCCGATCGTGTTGCCGTTGTCGTCCATCACGAACTCGTCCTGTGGTCTTCCGCCATCTCGCGACCGTTGTAGCTGTTCTTGTTGCAGAGCCTCAATGGCGGTCGGGTTGTCCTGCATTTCTTGAAGCAGTGCCGCACGGTTAGAGCCGACCGGTGGGGGTTCTGTTGTCCTGACTGGCGGTTGCTGTGTCGGACGGCTGGCTGCCGCTGCGGCTGCGGGTGGTCCGCCGACTTGGCCGGTGCTCGGATTGGCGCTGTCCGCGTCGTCCCCCGTTGGCTGGGTCGGTGCTGAGAGTGCTGAGGCTCCGGCTGCCGTGGCTGGGTTGTTGGGTTGCTGTTGTTGTTGCTGTTGTTGCTGTTGTTGTTGTTCTTGGGTCCGCTGTGTGACAGCTGCTGCTCTCGCCTCACGGGACATTGCGAAAACTATCAGCTCTCTAAGGTCGCCGCTCATGAAGCTGGTGAGGAGGTCGGAGACGCCGTTGACGATCCACTTCGCCTTGTCGAAGTGCTGTTTCTTCAGGCTAAAAAGAGGTGTCTTGAACGGGTTTTTGATGGGCAAGTTGGCGAGGAAGTCCTTCAGGGTCTGGCGTATTTTCTTGTCCCACCTCGCCCACCGACTAGAGTCCCTGCTCAGGACCTTGACGGCGAGCAAGGCAGTGATCCGCTGCCTCGCCGCCTTCGACAGACCTCGAGGTCCTTGGCCTCCCGGCGGACCGTCTCCGCCGTCTGTGGCACCCCCAATGAGGTACAAGGAGGCGATGTCGGCGGCGAAGTCGATGAACTGGAAGGCTGCTCCCGAGCCGGTGGCCCCTCCTCCCTCGTCGCCAGGGTGCCCCTGGTTGTCGTCTTCTTCCTCGGCCTCCGGGGGCGGGTGGGTGATGTTGATGGAGGCGTTGGCGGGGCACACTGGCAGCGGCAACGTGGTGTTCTCGGCGGGGCGGGTCTGGCGCGTCTCATGCCGCTTCTTCGAGGCGGCTGCCCTTAGCATCAGAAGTGTCACCATGGCTATGGCGGACCTCATGGTGATACATTTGACGGTGTAAAAGTGCGAAAAATCACTTGGATGCGCTTGCCTGCCAGGCGCAGATGCGAGCTGGAGACGGTGTGATGTCGATCGGGTCGCTCTCGCACGCGGCGCGTATGTACGCGATCGCTGTGCTGCGCACGCGTACGCTACCATTAGGCGTTTTCTTTGGTAGGGTTTGCAGGGTTTAAACAGTCGCGCGGCGAGATCTTTCAAAACATCTCGCCTATTGCTTCCCGCCTTACAGTTGCAAAATTCCCCGTGCAACCCCGAAGGAACAGCAGCCGACAGCAGCAGCACCGCAAAATGCCCTGCACACTCATCCTGGAGCGCCGCCCTCCCATCGCATTCGACGAAGACTCCAAACTCGGCGAGGGCGGCACTGCCATTGTCTACCGAGGCGTCCTCCCGCCGAAATACTTCAGCCTCGAGGCGCCACGCGAGGCGGTGTTTAAAATAGCGTTGCTGGAGGGGCAGGAGGGGGAGGACTTCAGCGAGAGGAGGAAGCTCGAGATGGAGGTGGAGGCCGACCGCATGCGCCGTTTCGGCGGGCGGCCTCCCTTCCTCAAGTGCCTGGCGTCGGGGCCGGGGACTTTCGTCACCGAGGAGGGCGAGAGGGTGCCGTGCGTGTGCTTGGCGATGGAGTTGCTGCAGGGTGAGTTGGCGACACGTTCACGAATGCACTGCAAACAGACATGTTGTGTGGTGGTGTGTTGTCCTGTGTGTCTGCAGATGGCGTGTGGGTGGAGTTGCAAGAACTCCTGCGGCCCCAGAAGGACCGCCTCCACCACGACCGCCTCAGGCTCAAGGAGGTCGTGCACCGCTACCTGGAGCGCCGCGACGCCGATGGAGCAGCGGCCGCAGAGAGGCTGCTGATCGGCGAGCTCACTGTCCTCAACAAGGCGCTCGAGCTGACCGCTGAGGCCCACATGGAGGCGCTCTCGAGGGGTGTCTTCTGTCTGGATGCCTTCATAGCCAACATCTTCATCGCATGGTCAGCCCTCTCCCCCGACCCATTCACACCCACACCCCCAGCAGCCGAAGCCACCCGCATCATAGACCTCGCCAACAGCGTCGTTGTGAGGCCGCGGAAGTTGAGCAGCCTCTTCCGCCGACGACTTCCTGGCGGGCCGGGAGCGATGGTGCCCCTCGACCGCGGCAGGCAGCGAGCGCAGCGGATGATGCCGGCGGGCACGCCATATCAGCGGCCGCCTGAGCAGCTGCTCGTCAACGGGAGGTGGCCATCGGAGGAGTCCATGCTGCCCACGGTAGGAGAGGAGGAGGTGTCGTTGGAGCAGGCAGTGGAGGGGATGAAGGAGGGACTGAGGGAGAGGGGCGTCCTGGTGGGCAAGGGAGAGAGGGAGCGGGTGCTGCTGGGAGAGCGGACTGCCATCTACAGCTTCGCCAAGCTCACCCAGCGCGTCCTGCGGGGCTTCCTGCCCCTCTTGCCCCAGCTCGAGATCCACGGAGGCAACGACAGCGACCAAGACCTCTTCACAACGGTGTGCTGGGAGGTCGTGTCTGAGGCGGCCATGACGGAGAAGGGGCGGCCACTGCTGGACGGCCTGGACCACTATCTATGGGGCGAGGAGCAACGTGACCGCTACTTGGCCTGCCCACTCTACAGCCTCAGGGGCGAGTCCGCCTTCGCCTGGGTGGACAAGTGGGTGGGGCAGGTGGCGGCCATCTCAGCCGAGGGCATCTGCACCGACCCCTGCAGCCGTTGCGCCATGGCTGACGTCATCAGCAACCTCCGGGCGGCCCGCACCGTCCTCCAGGAAACCAAGGCCGCCATGGACGACACGACAGCCCCCTCCCCCCCACTCCCCTCCTACCATCGCATCAGCATGGTGCCCGCCGAGCTGCCTCGGGGTGATGTGGAGGCGACAGAAGAGGTGAACGCCGCCTCCTCGTTCGCTGCCGAAGCGTCACCAACACCTACTCAAGGCCCCACTGCTGGTGGGGGTCATGATGAGATAGAGGACGACAATGCCGCCGTCGTGGACGAGGGCCCGCCCCCAGCCCAGCTGCCCGAGATAACGCCACACCATGTGGGCTTCCCGGCCCAACCACCGCCCACACCGCCACCCCCACCTGCCACCACAGCAGCAGCACCTCCCCCCATCCTCATCCCCATGACCGTCGACCCCAACGACCCCACCAGGCTCATCCCCGCACACGAGCTGCCGTACACGCCCGGCCAGGCCAAGCTGGTCACTGTGGGCGGGCGGCCAATCCACGGCGGGTGGGTCTGGAACCCCATCAACGGGGTCTGGGAGTTGTGGCAGCCCAGCAGTAGCCATCCGGGGCTTTGGGAGGTCAGATCGGCCAAACAAGACCTCAGCATGCGGTGGCAGTGGCTGACGGCCGAGATCAAGGGCGGGGGGGCGGAAACGGCCATCAAGTCGGCGGTCAGAGGGGGGGCGGATGGATGGATGACCAGCTGTGGTTTGGCGTGCCGTTGTCACGTCAGTGAGTGAGTGAGTGAGGTGGACGTTTGGGTGTTTGGGTGAGAGCGTTGCTGTCATTTCTTTTTTGGGTTCGGGACATCCCACCGACATACATCATTGTGTACATCTTTGGCTGTCTATCGGTGTGGTGTGGCATGTCGTGCTGCTGCCTGCAAATGTGCCTGCGTCACAGGCTGCGCGCATGACTGACTGACTGACCGACCGACCGACCGCATGACTTGCATGCTAATGTATACATAGCTGCATGGATGGACGCAGGCAGCGGTGCGTGTTGCTTTCTCGCTGATGCAGTATGCACCAGTGAGACTTTCTCGGTCCCTGACTATTGCGTGTGCGGCGCCTGCCCGAGCAGCAGCATCCAACCAGCGACACACATCCACCACTCATTCCGCGGGCTCTATGGGGTTTTCCTTCCATGAGCTCGGCCATTGCAGCAATAATCACCGACAGCGAGTGTTTATGTATGTTGGGATGATGAGCAGCGATTATTATTACTGGGTTGCGAGTCCAGAGCAAATCCGGCATGGGACGAAGATCTGACATTGGCCCTCTAGGCGTGTGTGTGTGTGTGTGTGTGTGTGTGTGCTCTGCCGACAGTGAGCGCGGTTGTGATGGACGCACCAGCAAGATGAGATTCTTCGCGCCCATTGTTGTTCTTGCGTCAAGCGGCCTGCAGCTGATCAATAGCCGACTTCTGACGACGACGGCCTTGTTGCACTGATGTGGAGCTTGTCCGTCTTGGTGCTGATCCTCTTTGGTCATGCTCTTGTTCTTCCCCTGGCTGAGATCTGCTGCTGTGCGTGCACCCGCCGGCAGTCCGCCTCTCCCGCAACACACCCGGCCGCCCCAGCCGTCGTGCCAACCACATCGTTGCGATGAGATCCGACAAGGTCGGTGAGGTCAAGCGAGATGAGATGCCGGAGTACGGCTGTGTGTGTGTGTGTGTGTGTGAAGGTCGATGTGTACAGGGAGATAGCTGAGGTGGACCGGCAGCTGGATGCACTCGCGAAGGACATGGGCTTCATCCCTCTTTGAATGGCGGCAGCAGCTCGTCATGCAGACAGAAGGCACGCAGACTCGCACACACACACACGGCTCTCTCTCTGTCTCTCTCTGCATATATGTGTGTTCGTGTGTGTGTGTGTGTGTGTGTGCAGAGCCTCTGAAGAAATGGGGTGTCAGAGTTTTGGCAGTCGCTGTAACGTAACGGTGGTGGGCGGTGGTGTCGCTGCGGTCCTGGTGGCCCTTTTCATGCTGGCTGTCATAAGGCTGCCACCCTTATTCTAACTAATTCCTTGTGTGCACCACACGAGGTGGCAGTGGTACTGTAGTGGAGGGCGAACCGTCTGTACGTCTACAGTGTGCCGTTTTCCGTCGAACGATTTGTTCAGTTCATACTCACATATATGTGTGCGTGTTTAGATGACTTACTTGTACGATATTCAGGTCAGTCAAGCACAAGTCGAGACGATTGAGCGAAAGTCGCACACACATGACGATCTGATCTCGCACCCTCCCCGCCGGTCACACACACACACACCGAACCCAACAGAAATGCAGGGGGATTAGATTAACGTCACTGACGCAAACACCCACCTGCAGGTCATATCCAAGATGCACATGCACACGCACATCGCCTCGCCACCACATGTCACACATCGCCTCGCTCCATCTACCAACACCTCAACCCACCCACCCACCCACCCACGCACTCTTCTTGCCGTCAAGAAGGAAGCGCCACTCAGCTGCTCACAGACGGAGAGACGCGTACGACCGCCATCGGAGACACCGCGGGCTGTTCGCGACAGCAGCAGTGGCGACTGCTCGTCTGTCTGACGGCCCCCCACGGCAAAACACGAGAGAAGACCGACGCTCCCCCTTAATTCCCTTTCCCTTATCGTACACACACTTGTCTTCTCGTCCGCAATCTTTCCATCCTTTGGCTGAGTTCCCTCACGTCTACTGCCAGCAGCCATACACGCATACATCTGTCCACCCGGCCATCAGTTCCCAAAGTTGAGAGTCCCGGACCAAGAGCAAAAGGCGCAGCCTGCAACCGCAACAGAATGACATCGCAGGTGCGTGTGTGGCTGCGTGACATCTTTTCGTCGTGATCACACATTGTGGGTCGCCATCCCGATGCCCTTCTCCCTAAGGAGATCTTGGACAGCCATCCGTGTGGTGCCCCAACAACTAACTGCGACAAACAGAAATGGATACAGGAAAGAACACAGACAATGGGATAAGAAATGTAGGCAGCAATGCTGCTGTGTCGGCGGGCTGAGGCGGAGTGGTGGGCGAGGCGACGATAGAGGCTTCAGTGGCGCTGTCCTTCGTCACGGCCTGCAGGCCGTGCTTGGGCATCCATCTGGTGTCAATCTGCTCGACGGCCTGAGTGAATGAAATCGACAGAGACACAGACAACCCCGGTGTGTGCAGGGTAAACCACACCCATATGCGTGCCCTCCCGGCACCAACACCAGCAGCAGCGGTGAGTTACACCTGGCGTGGTGTGTGTGGGGGGTGAGGTGTGTGTATCTCCTGACCTTGCCGGCCAGGTCAGGGTGCCGCCTTGAGCTGCTGCTTCTTGAACGGGGAGAGGTGCTCACACCCTGCGAACAGCACACACACGATGAAGAAACACAGGCATGACACACGGATGGATGGATGGATGGACTGACTGACTGATGGTTCTGTACCGACGAAGAACTTGATGATATCTTGTATCATTTCGTCGGTGAGATGGGTGCCGCTATTGAGACGCTTGAACGCCTCGCCCTTTTCCTTCATGCTCATGTTGGCGGCCGTCTTGATCTGGTCGATCTCCCGCCACCTCTCCCGCGTCTCCTTGAGGTCCACTGACGCCTCCGCGATCTTGTCTATCTCCGCCCACTGTTGTGCCGCCAGCTTCTCGGCCTCAGCTTCGCGGACAGCACGCGACTTGGCTACAGAGCAGACAGAGAACAGCCGCCGATGGCCACATGAATGGTCACGCAAGCCGCCCAACCCACCCGCCTCACCCTGGGACTGCTTCTTCTTCTGCGCGTTGCTCATGTGTCGACGTGCCGGGTCCTTCTGCAGCCGGGCGGCGAGGACTGGGAAAGGGGCAGAGGACCGCGACATTACGAAAACGCCACCCAAACGCTACTGTACCTCTGAAATGCTATCTGCAACCACATGTACAGCCAGGGATGCACCCACAGAAGATATGTATGGATGGGATCTCGGTGATCTTGGGGCATTCGGTCCGGCACAGCTGATGGCGCGGCTGAAGAGTGACGGGTTCGAGGGAGAAAGTACCTCAGAAGGCGCCATCCTGCGGGCAGTGGCAGGTTTTTCTCATCGCACGAGAGCGAAAAACGATGGGCATGATAACACTTCGTCACCTTTTCTTGTCGCCGTCTCGGGTTGTCGAGATTAGGGTTTCAGCTCGCATCCGGGGTGAGAGGAAAAGGCGCAGACGCGCACAGACGGGAGGAGAGGAGTGAGGCTCTCCCATTCTGTCGTATTCTCACATCGGCGGGCCTTTTCCACCACCCGAAAGGCTTCATATCCGTCTGCCTGGAGTGCCCTCCCTCGCCAGCTGCAGGCAGCAGTCGTTGCACTGACGGGTCCCATCAAACGGCTGCCCTACCGGCTCTCCGAAGAGCAAGGCCGCCCTTCTGCGCGAGAACAGCATCGCCGGTGAGAATGCACGCCTCACACTCGCTCACACACATGTGCGCCCGAAAGCCGGACGAATACGCCAAGATCACCGAGATCCCATCCATACATATCTTCTGTGGGTGCATCTCTGAATGTACATGTGGTTGCAGGTAGCATTGTGGAGTTCTCTTAGCTTGTTGGTGTTTCTCCATGTCGCGGCTGTGTATCTCCTACAAGAAGAAGGGCGTGGCTCCCCCGGCGCCGAATCTGTTCGCGGCGGCAGCTAGGCGCAGGGCCGAGGCCAAAGGTGAGCACGGAAGTGCATCAGTATCCATGGCAGATAAGGGTTGCAGTGGCGCTTTCTGTGGTGCTGTGGTATGCAGCCGAGAGGGATGCGATGAAGAGGTCGGCGGCTGAGGATAAGGCGGCACAGCTGTGGGCGGAGATAAAGAGGATCAAGATGGCATCAGTGGACCCGCAGGAGAAGAGCGCCAGGTTCAAGAAGCTCCACAAGGCCACCCACCTCACGGACGAAATGATCGACTCCATCATGCGGGTGTTCGACGGTACATACACAACACAACACAACACAACACGGTCACCCAACGGACACGGCCCGTCCATCCATCCATCCATCCATCCATCCATCCAGCCATCCATCCATCCATCCAGCCATCCATACCATGCCTGTCTTTGTTCTTCATTGGGGGCGTGTCGTTCAGGAGCGGAATCCCTGTCGCCCTTCCAGACCCAGAGGGTCAAGCGCCCCTGACCCAGCCGGGACAGCCGACGGGCACCACCATGTCCATGGGCGGCGGGGGCGGCGGTGGGGTCGGCAGTGGGGATGGTGCTGGGGGTGTGGGAGGGGGTGAGGCTGACGAAGCGAGCGCGTCAAGCAGCCAGGCTGCCAACCAACTGTCGCCGGTGAGCAGGAAGAGAAGGCGGGCAGAGACACGCTGAGAGGGACTATCAACTAAGGCCCATACATGGACACACACACATTGCTCGTCCTGCGCGTGGGTGGATGACGTGTGTACAGGTGGATAATGCGTTTGTGGGTGGCCTCGGTGCCTCCCTGGCTGACCAACAGAAGGCCATCCTCGGCGAGGAACTCCACACACTCATCGCAAAACGACATCCCGACCTCGCCGCCAAGGTGCAGTGAAATGCGCACCTCAGCTCACCTCACGGCCACACCAGACCCGATGGCTGGATGGATGGACACAGCGCATGTGTGTGTGACGGATGTGTGTGTGTCAGATCACTGGCATGATGATGGACATGGACACCCCTGAGTTGCTGGTGCTGCTGGGGAGCGAAGAGCAGCTCAAGGCCAAGGTGCACGACGCCCTGGTGGTGCTGCAGGAGGACGCACTCGACGCTGCGGAGAAGGCCCTGCTGCTGCGGTTCCTGCAGACGCAGAACATCAGGCTGCTGGTCCTCATGGGCTACCCGGGCGCAGGTACACTACAGACACACACACGGATGGACCAAGGGATGGCGAATTTATGGGTATTCTGGTATGCGTGTGTATATGTTTGTCAGGCAAGACGCTGCTGGCCCGTTCGTTCGCCGAGCGCGGGTGGAAGATGGTCTCGATCACAGGAAAGGTCAAGGACGACCAGGCATGCATAACCAGTAAGCCGACACTCCAGCCATCCATCCCGTGAGTGTCAATCCCTCCCCTTTCTCTCTCTCTCTGTGTGTGTGTGTGTGTGTGTGTGTGTGGCTCCAGAGGTGCAGGAGTTGTTGTCGGAGACGGGCCACTGCCACAAGGTCATCGTCGACCGGCCCAACCTCACCACCGCCGACCGTCGAGTGTGGACGGACGTGGGGCGGCAGTGTGGGTACGGAGGAGAACAGAGAGCAAGGGAAGACGATGGCCGCATGTGTGTATGCCGGCAATTTGTCTCACTGAGGTGTTTTGTGCCTTTGCAGGATTGGTTCGAATGAGATAGCGCTGGCGCATCTGGACCGCGACTCATACTTCTGTTTGTACGCGTCTGCACATACATCAAGCCCCACCCCTCCACCAACCACATACACACACACACACGCACACACACACAGAGAGAGAGAGGGGGACGAGAGCCAGCACAGACACAATGTGTGTGTGTATGTGTCTGTGCGACAAATGCAGGCAGCAGATCAGGGCGCGCAAGAACACCAACTCACGAGACCGCACACCGCCACCATCTGGCGGACGTAAGCCACTCAGCCGAGCCGCACACACCAACACACACACACACAAACACACACACATCCATTCTGTTCCTGGATGGGTGGATGCACTGTGACTGCAGCCAAATGGAGCGATATGGAGGCGCGCCAGATTCTGAAGGAGTACGAGGCCCAGCTGGAGCCTCCCGAGCCCCAGCAAGAGGGGTTCGACGGCGGGCTGCATACTATCACCACTCAGGTACCCACACGACACACACATACACACAAGGAGAGAGAGAGACTGAGAGAGAGTGGCGGGCTGTGGTGTGTTGTGCTTGCGTGCAGGGTGAGTTGAGTTGGTTCAAGGACATCTTCGGCGTTTCCAACAAGATCGCTGGACTGCGGGAGAAGGCACCCCAGTACTTCGACCACGTGGTGCGCTCCGCCACCCAGCAGCAGTCGCCCGCCGCCGAGGGGCCCGCGGCCGCCGCAGCCGCTCTCTCAGCAGCAGAAGAGAACTAACCAACTAACGCAACACATACCAATGCTCAATACCCAGGACACACACGATACAAAGAACACACACAGATGGATACATTCATGAATTCATCCACACGTAGAAGGGAGGGAGAGAGGGAGAGGGGGGGGCGGGGTGACTGATTGGTGGGCAGAGCAACCCAGACTGGCTGGCCGGCTGACGTGACGGGTTTTCTTTTCGAGGCAGCAGGGCGGCTTTTGGTTTTGAGAGTGCTGCCTGCCGCGTGTGTGTGTGTGGGTGTGTATCTCTGTGGGTTTGGGTGGCGTGTTGAGACGTGCTGTGACGGGACGGTCGATCGTGGTGTTTTGTGAATGGACTGAATCTCACTTTTTCAAAGCATTCATACCACTGCCATCATGGCTCCAAACTCCGGTGTCTCAACCGCCACACGCGGCACACTCACAGCCAAGCACTCCTCCAGACAAACTCACACCCAGACAAACTCACACATGCGCAGTCAGCCCCTGTTGCTGCGATTGTGTAGGCGGACCGCTCTCCATCTCCTTCTTATTGTCGGCTGGGGCTGGGGCGGGCTGGTGGGGGGCGGGCCGCTGGCCGGCGCAGGCCTGTGTCCACCTTGGCCGTCGCCCCCTTGACCATGCCGCCATCCCACCTGCCCCTCCACGCCCTCTCCTCCCTCCTCCGCAGCTCCTCGTGTGTGGGGATGGCCGCCCTGTGGGGCTTTACCCACTGGGGGGGCGGTGTGTCGGGCGGGGCGGCGGGGGACGATGACAGCGGCTTCAGCTAGGACTTCTTGGGCAGGGGCGGGAGGGGGACGAAGTCCACCTTTGTGGACGCCCGGTGGCCGTGCTTGGGCATCCAGTAGTCGTTGATCTCTTCGACGGCCTGAGTGAATGAAATCGACAGAGACACAGGCAACCCGGTGTGTGCAGGGTAAACCACACCTATGTGTGGATGTGTGGTTAGGCGAGCCTCTGTGTCCTCACCTGCTCAGCTCTGTAGATGGCGCCCTTGAGGCGGTGCACTATCTCTTCGCCCTCCTCGCTCTGCACGCATTCATGGTATTGATGAAGTGTGCACTCATGCCGGCGCTTCTGCCGTGTGTGTGTATATCACCTTCCTGTCCCCGAGCAGGTGGTCGAAAACGAACCCGACAGCCTTGGAGTCAGCTTTGGTCTCGTATCGCTGCAAACATTCACCCATACACAGACAGACAGACAGACAGGCAGAGAGCAACGAAAGGGGAAAGTGATTAGCGTCCCATTTCCAAATCCTGGCTGATGGACTTACGAAGTCGTCTTCTTCCGCTTCCTCGTGCTGCTCCATCCTGTCGAGGTCGATTATCACCAGCCTCCCCTCCCGTGACACGGTGTCGATGCTGAGGGCCAGATTCCCGCCGGGGCAGTCCTCGGCCCCCTGAACCACGCAATGAGAGCGCTGTGAGTCAGCGTGGACCAATGAATATGCGAGTCGTTCTTCCACCTACCAGCATGTCGGTGTGGCAGAGCCGCTTGCTGTGGAGGTGCAGGAGGCCCTGCAGGGCCTGCCGCAGCAGCGGCATCAGCACCGGCTCCCTCTCCTCCCCCAGCACGTCGACAAAGCCGTCGTCCGCCAACGTGCCGCCTGAAGGTGAGTGACCACAAACGAGAAGCGAAGAGTATGTGTGTGCACCGATGGACGATCGCATTGCTCGGAATCTCTGCCACGTACCGTTGCAGAAAGCCATCACGACCACCTTGACGGTGGCGTGACGGCTTCGCACCTTGAGGGTGCGGGGGACGGCGATGACGTTGTCATGCTGCACGTCGACGGCAGCGGCCAGGTCCCACCCGTTAATCACGAAGCCCTCCTCATCCTGCACACACACACACACACACACACAAAGGGGAGCCGCACCTTCACACATGCAGGAATCCCCGTTGGTACTCTTCGCTCTTCATACCCGGCCGTCGCACTCGTAGTGTTTGAAGATCTTGTAAGCCAGCCGCCTTTTGGTGGTGGTGTCGTACAGCACCTCCACAAACCCGTGGAGCCCCTCACGAGTGGGGATGGTGCTGTCGACGCACAGGGTGGTGCTCTCGACGGCCTTGGCCACGGCCCTCTGCAGCGGTAGGTACACAAAGAGAACAAGACACACAATGTCATCAAGGTCTGTGCAGCTGCACCCCTTCCCTGTGGACATGACGTGTGCATACGTACGCGGCACTCGATCACGACGTCCTCCCACTGCTGCTGGGTCAGGCGCCGCTTCATCTGCACAGCCGAAATGCAACGAAACACATGGACCAAGAGGTTCCAGACTCAGAACCAAATTGCTCATCCCCATCCCAAGACATGCAGTGCTCACCGGCTCTCTGCCGTCTTTGGTGCGGATGGACGCCTGGGCGTCCTCGACGACGACGCGTCCCCTCGCAGCACCAACACCAGCAGCAGCGGGGATGACGACCGGCTGCTCCACACCAGCAGCTGCAGGCTCCACTGCACTGCGGCGGCCCTGACCGTTGCCACCCTCCCTCGTCATTGGCACTGCGTCGTTGGCCTCATCGGCGTCTTCGTTTGGTGGGCTGACGGTGGCGGGCTCAGTTGGTTCATCCTTTGGAGCTGGTGCGGGCGACGGCTCCGCTTGTGGCTTGTCTGCCGTCTTGTCGGTCTTGTCGGTGACGGCCGGCTCCTCCATACTGGGTGTGGGCAGGTACGACAGCTCCTGCTGCTGCAGCTGCTGCTGGACTGACTCAGAGGCATTACGATGGTCAGCAGGGCGAGCAGAGGGCTGGGGAGGGTTCTGCTGCTGCCTGGGGTTGTGGGGTGTGGCGGGGTGACTGCCATCATGGGCAGCCGACGCCATGGCAAGAGTGATGGTCCCACACTCATGATGTAAATTCGCATCCAGAAGTTGGCTAGATCACTCGTTATATCATGCAGCCGAACCGCCCCAATCTCCGCCTTCCCACGCCATCCCATCCTTCGCAACCTGCCGCTGCTGCAAACAGCATGACGCATCCCTCCCACCACCACCAGCAGCACCAGCAGGCGCCCAAGGCCGCATCGCTGGAATCCCAAGCCACAAAGGCCAAGTTCTGCCGCTGCCGGCCTGCCGTGATGCGCAAGGTGGAGCGTGACCGCGCTGCGGTGATCCGTGAGGCGATGCAGCTGAACGGGCGTCTGTCGGTGGTCGAGCAGCGGGAGCACACCAGGGATACCACCGTGTGTGTGGCCGAGGAGAGGGAGGCGGCCTTGGCGGCGCAGCAGAAGGAGTTTGAGGGCATGCGGGCGGACTTTGCTGCGAGGGAGGAGCTGCTCAAGCGGGCGGACGCCATGCACAAGAGGCGCCAGGAGGACATGGCCGCCAGAATGGACGCAGTCAAATCGCAAGTATGTGCCACACTGCTCTACAAGCTATCTGTCCATCCATCCATTCATCCATATGGTTCTTTTGGCTGTGTGTGCGTCAGCTGGTCCGCCTGCAAGAGAAAGAGATCCACCTGCACGAGCAGCTGGACAAGACCGCCGCTACCGCCAAGGCCCTCGACGAGGACCGGCAGGCCATCGCCGACCTGCAGTCCACCGTCGACAAGGAGGCGGCTGCCCTGCAGGACACCAAAGCCAGCCTCTCCAACCATCAGGCTCTCGTCACCACAATCCAAGCTGACATCACGGCGCTGGAAACCGAGCTGTGCGCCATTCTTGAGCAGACCAAGCGGCTGGAGGAGCAGATTTCCCCGAGAGAGGCCATTCTGTGTGCGAAGAAGGCTGACATTGATGAGAGGAGGAGTCAGGCGATGGCTGACGAGCGTGAGTGCCGTTTGCTGGGTGGGCGTGAGGAGCAGGTGGCGCGTCAGGTGTTGGAGAGGCGTGGGCAGCGGGAGGAGTGGGGGAGGGAGCTGGAGAGGTGGGAGGCCAAGATAGCCGACGATAGAGAGAAGATGCGGGTGGATAATGAGGTACTGATATGAATGGATGGACGGATGGATGCCGGGACACATTGCTGCTGTGTTGGGTGTGCGGATGCATGCAGAGTTTTGAGAGCGAGTATGGCTCCCTGGAGGCGATGCATCGAGAGGTGGAGCAGCGGGAGCTGGCCATGCGGCAGCTGGAAGATGACCCCTCACTCACATGTGCGTATGGACATCCATTCATCCACAGACAACCTCACACACACATTTCGCTCCTGCTCTTTCTCTCCCTCTGCCGGTGTGTTGGCGCGTAGATGCGACGGATCGGGATGATATTCTCGACGCAGAGTGGACGGCCCTAGAGGCACAGGTGACCACGGCATACACACACAAGTATGGACGTTGGACGGGTGTCCCTCTCAGGAGTATGCGGTGGAGCAGATGGTCCAGATACGGGACGATGAGATACGCAAACTGCAGGAGAGGCTGCAGTAAGTTGGCAACCATCATATGCATGCAAGACGACAACCCGCGTCTATTCGGTGCAGGTCGGTGACAATGGAGCTGATGACGCAGTCAGCCTCCCGCCCCTCGCGTCCCGATATCGCCCTGCCGCCCTCATCATCCACCCCCCAGGTCTTCACCGGGCGGCCGCCACTGAGCGTGGCTACCATGCTCGAGGCGAGGACGGCACTCCAGCGACAGCAGCAGCAACAACAGCAGCACACATACAAGGGGAGGGCGGGTGTGGGTGGTGGGGGCAAGAGTGAGAGCAGAGGGGACAGAGGGGAGGATGGCAGCAATTGATGGATGCACACACAACGGATTGCCTGACTGACTGAGGATTGTATACACAGTGTCCGGATGCGTGTGAGTGTGTGTGTGCGTGTGGTGACACGTACGATTGAGCCGACGGGGTGAGCGTCCACAAGATTAATAAGCACTCCATGACAAACAGCCCACATGTCCACACGCAGCGTCTGTCCATCATGTGTGTTTAAAACAGCCACTCACGCGTCACTCACATCGACCACCCACCAGCACGGTTACACAAGGCACGCACTTACACACCACAGTAGCAGCGCACCCACGCCACCACATCCACTCTCCTTCACTCCCAGCTGTCGTCGTTGTCGTCCAGAAAGGCGGCCTGTTTGGAAGCACCACCAGCAGCAGCTTTCGGCGGCTCGCCAGGGGGTCCACCGCCACTAGCAGCAGCACCAGGAAATGCGGCAGCAGGTGGCCCATTGGACGGCTTCACAGCCCATGGCGGAGGGGCGGGGGGTTCTCGTGAGGGGGGAGGGCCGCTGTCACGACCAGCATAGCCTGAACCAACAAGACAAGACAGAGAGGACAGGACCGACATTTGGTGACGGGGATGGATGTGCCTGCCTGCCTGCCTGCCTCTCTCGGATGTCCCTGACCTCCTCTGTCAGTGCCATTGCGGGTGTCGCCTCCTCGCCCCCTCCACCCACCTCCAGGACCGAGGGGAACCTCATTTGCACCAGTAGCAGCACGAGTGTCCCTCTCCCTCTCTCTGTAGCCGTACCCCCCACGGCCTCCCCCACCGCCACCGCCGGTGTCCCTTTCTCTCTCTCTGTAGCCGTACCCGCCGCCCTGCCTCTCAGCTCTCACAAAGCCGCGGTCCAGACCTCCCCGACCACCCCTTCCTCTCCCTCCCCCACCTGACGGCCGATAGCCGCCACCTCCACCTCCACGACCACGGTTGTCATAACCACCACCACCACCACCACGGCCATATCCCCCACTCGCCGATCCACCGCCTGAGAATTGTGATGACGGAGCTGGAGGGACAGCCATGCTGGATCGCTGCCCACCAGAGTTCGATGGGGGGGCCAGGCCAGGTGCCGGCCCGAACTGGTCTGCAAAGGTGGACGGCTGCTGGGGGGGTCCACGAGGGCGTGGCTTGTGCGAGTCTGCGGGGAGCCGCCTGGCGATGTCGAGGGCCTGGTGGCCGGTAAGGCCGCCGCCGATGGCTGGGGGCTGCTGCGCGCTGTTGTAGGCGTGTGCGAGGCCGGGGACGAATGGCTGCTGCTGCTGCTGATGCTGCTGGACAGGAGGGGCGGCGTACTGGCTGTAGCCCATTGGACGGGCAGACGGGGCAGGAGGACCATTCTGCACAACACACACACACACAGGACAGAGAGAGAGCCATGCATTGAGATCGACGGATTGATGGATGGCTGGATGGCTGGGTGGCTTCTTACGGGGTCGTATGCCTGGTAGACGGTCTGCGGGTGTATGTTGGCGCCGACGACAGCGGTGCCGAAGAGGTTGTAGTACTGTGGGTTGACGTTCTTCATGCGCTGCTGCTCGAGCTCCTCCTGCTTCTGGATGAGCTGCTCCCGCTGCAGCCGCCGGGCCTCCTCCTCCTTGGTCCACTTGTCACGCTCCGTGTATTTCTGCGATAGACAGACACAAGCACAAGAGACACACACAGGAGTGAGTGGTGCGAATGAATGGGGGACAAATGAGTGTGTGTGAGGGTGGGGAGGTCTTTCTTACGTTGGTGTATCCTTCGCGCTTCCACCACGCAATGAGGTCCTTGAGCGTCCTCTCCTCCTGACCACACAGCAGAGGCACGTGCGTGTGTGGGTGGGGGCTGGAGGTGCGTGGGGTGTCAGTGTGTGTGGCGTGGCGTACATGTGTCCACAGCTTGAACCCCCTGTGCGACATGCGCATGGGGTCGTAGTCCTGCACGTCCTTGTTCTCGGGCTGGGGCACGATGCCCAAGATAAACGTCAGAGGCGTCTGCACCTTGGACTAGACAGCACACACACACACACACACACACACACATGAACAAGACACACAAATGAACAAGACACACTGCCTGTGTGCAGGGGCGCAGGGGCGGAGGGAGGGAGGGAAACACTCACCCTGTCGGTCCTGCAGATGCCCCATCTGCTCTTCATCTGTGCCCCAATCTCGTACGCGTCGTCGTCGGTCAGCTTAGCCCGCAGGCCATCCACGTAGGGCGACTCGCTCGACGGATCGCCATCCACAGTCCGGTAACGATCCACAAATTTCTGATGACGGACGGACGATACCCATCATGCCTTTGTTAACATGGGTGTGGCCCACGGGACGCACTCACCCACCTCATGGCTGTAGACCTGCTCCAGGTTCTGTGTGAGGGGCTCGATGAACTGAGAGCTCAGCTGGTCCAGATCCCTCAACACGCCCGGGTTGAAATGTGACCTTAGACGCAACTCGTGACCCAACTCGCCTGCAGCCATCCACCCACCCATCCACATCACGTCAAGGGCAGGTGATCCATCAATCAGCCGCCCCGCCCAGCCCACCATCTCATCGTCCCTTTACCTACCTCTGCCGGGGAGTTTGTCTTCACTGATTCGGAAGGTTTCGATGACGTTGGGGTTTTTGGACACCTTGAGGTCCAGAAAGAGGCCGGTGCCCTGGGTCGGCCGCACGTACCACTGCCCGACAGGGTGCTCGTCCTTGGACAGCTCCTCGTGACTCTGCATGGAGGAAGGGGTGAGTGACGCAGGGAGGGAGGGAGGGAGGGAGGAAGGGGAGTGCATGTGGGCGGTTGGGTGGGCGTGTCTGCTTTGTTGACCTTTTCCTCAGTCCATGGTCTGTAGTGCGGGTGGTGGATGTTGCGACGCGCAAGCGGACGACCCTCCGCCCTGTTGGAATCGACACACACAAACACATCGATGGATGGATGGATGGATCGATGGCGGGGTGTGTGCCAGCTCACTTTTGCTGCTGGTCCAGCTCGCTGTATGCGCCTGCTTTAGTGGGGAACTCGTGGATGTCGATCTTGTGACGCTCGTAGCACTCCAAGAAGTCACTGCACACACCAAAGCCAGACAAACGACAAGATATAGCATATTGCAACCCTCCATCCCTCCCGCTCCGTGTCTCTGTCTGAGTGTACTGGAGTTTGTCGTTGCTGAGGAATTCGGAGAAGTATGCCGTCATAAGAAAGCTCTGGCGCCTGCGGCCGTCGGGGGTGAACTTCTGCAGCGGCACCATCTGTCCGTGCGATTGACGGATCCTCTCGGGAGGATCGAAGGATATCACCTCGATTCGGCCGTCCAGAATGGAACCTGCCAGAGGAGACGGACAGATAGATGAGGCAGAGGGGAGATGAGATGGAGGCCACCCATTCACTTCACAGGCAGACTGCGTGTGTGTGTGTGCACGTGTGCGTTGGTTGATACCTACCTTCTGGCAGGTACTTCTTGATGGAGTCGCCGAAGAGCTTGTGGTTGAAAATGAGCGACGTTTCGACTGCCTTAAGACGGGAACCTGCACACACACACACACACACACAGCCATGGGTGCTCCATTGCTCCTTATATTCCTCATTCCTCCTCACTAGGTGTCCGTCGCATGGAGGCGGTGCGTAGGCCCTGTTGTGCCAGGTTGAGCCAGTCGGGGTCCTTCCTCCTCTCGAGGATCTCGGCCAGGTAGATGCACATGTCGGTCTCACGGATGCCCACCACCAGGTCGTTGGACTCTATCACTACCTGCAGCTGCAGCCCGTACATCTCCTGCACAACACACGACAGACAAACACACACAGCACGGACCGGACAACGCGATAATGCGGCGCGGGGTGAGGGGTGAGGGGTGGGAGTGGCGGTGGGGTGGGAAGGCGCGCGGTGCGTACCCCTCTCATTTGGTCTGATTTCTGTGCCGTGTTGGTGGTGTCCTTCTCGCTGGCTCGGGCGAGCCTGCACGACACCAGAGTGCCGTGGTCCAGCTCGTCACGGTCCTCCTGCAGTCAGTACACGCACACCACACCCAGCCACACCACACCACACAGCCATCTTGTTGCCTGCCACCGATGGACGGGTGTGAGTGAGGTGAGTGTGTGTACCTTGGTGATCCAGTAGAACATGAGGGCCTTGGGCAGCTCGGTGTAGAAGGGCATGCGGAGGTCGGCGTACGGCTGGGTGAACTCGCGCTTCACAAAGTCGTACAGCGGCCTGCAGGCCGCACACCACAGAACAGACACACACAAAGAAAGCTTATACCACGTGTGTGATGGATGTGATGTGCTGTGGCAGAGGGGGTGGGGGGGAGGTGGCAGACAGACCTGCAGTGTACGCCGCGGTAGGTTTCGTCGTATTGGTTGCAGACGTCGTCGAAATCCAGCTCACCGAACTGAGCCTCGAAGTCATCGGGCTTCCTGATTGTTGACACACAACAGACACATACGTGTCAGTGCATGTGTGTAATAGTGCCTAAGGCAGGAGCCAGGCGGGCGTACGAACGTACCGCATCATATCGCAGACGCTGTTGTTGAGGATGGCGTCCCTCTCGTGGCCCGCCATCTGCTGGAAGTCTAGCTCGCGCCGCTGCAGCTCCTCCGGCTGCAGGAAACAACTGTTGTACAGGTGCTGGATCAACGTCTTACGGAAGTACTTCCGCTGAGCGACCAACCACACACACACACCCGAACGGATGAGCTCTGGGCTCGCGAGTGCAGTAGACTGTGTGTGTGTGTGTTGTGCCTTTGTTGGCAGGTCCTCTTCGTCCTGCTCGAGGCTGTTGTGGCCATAGGGCATCACAAAGATGCGCGTGTGGTCCAACACATCTGCACACACACACACATGTGACCATACACAACACACCCCAATCAACGCAGCAGCAGCAGCAGCAGCCGCAGCAGGAGCAGGTGGCAGCCAGCCCGCTCACCGTCCGGTACGTCCTTCCTCTCTTCTTCGTCGTCTTCATCCTCGAGATCGCGGCGTTCGGTCACCGACGGCGCGTCCACCCGGATGAAGGCCTTGCAGTTGGTCCACACGTAGCCCTTGTCGTCCACCTCCACAGTACGGGCAAACTCATTACGCGACTGAATGAACGAACGACACAGACAGACACACAGAGGTTGCTGTGTGTGTGTGTGTGTTTGTGGTGGGTGGTGGGTGGTGGTGTTGAGGGAGTGAGTGACTGACCCTGACGGTGTGTCCGTCTTGGATGAGTTTGTGCAGGATGTCGCTGGCCTTGCGGGGCCCCAGGCCGCAGACGAACCGGAGGGTGCCCTGCAGGTGGGCGTGGTCACGGACCAAGTTGATGTCCACACCGACCTGACGTGGGGTGGGCGAACATCATACCGACCGCTTTGTGTGTGTGTGTGTGTCGGTGGCTGACCTTGTTGACGATGCTCATGATGGGCTGCAGGAGGGCGTCCTCGAGCTTCTCGCGCGGGATCTATCATACACACACACACACACACACACAGAGAGAGAGAGAGAGAGATGAGCATCCACGTTTGTGACCTGCTCGCGTCTGTGTGGTTGCTGACCATGTTTTGCAGCGGGTGCAGCTTGAGGTGCAGCAGGGGGTTGACGTCATGGTCGCCCCAGAGGTTCAATATCTCACTCGTCGGGTCCTGCACGTAGCGCGCTATCGACAACGCCTACACCCACACACAGCCCACACACACACATGAAAGGGAGTCTGCCTGTGTGTGTGTGTGTGTGTGTGTGTGTAAGTCGCTGGCTGACCTCCAGGACGGCAGGGGGCATGGACTTGAGTTCCTTGGCCACCTTGTCGCTCTTGGCGTAGATGCGGGCCACGTCCACACCGACATAGGTCATCACGGGCCGACGGCCACTCGACACAACGCCCTGCACCGCACCCACATGCACACACACGTCGGCGAGCTCGTGTGGTGTGGTGTGGTGTGGTGGTACGTCTGTCAGGCACTGCACCGACGCACCTGCTCGATGGTTTTCTCGAGCCAGCTGAGGACGACGGTTGTGCTGTCGGGGTTGCAGAGGCTGTGGATCACCGCACCAACCTCCTGCTCAACGTCAAACGTCCTGGTGAAACACACAACACACAAAGCACAACACACATCCATCCATCCATCCACGACACACAGTCCACACAGAGTTACACACACAGATGATCTGCTCACTCACCTTCTCCCCCAGGCGCCGATGGCGACCACGTCAGGTCTGTTTTTGGCGAAGAATGCTGTGAGGGTCTCGAGCTCCTTTTCGCGTCGCCTCCTGATGTGCGAGTTGTAGTCGAGCCGTCTGTCGAGCAGGAAGCTCATGGTGAGGTGGTCAAGGTGCTCACCGAAGGGGTCCACCGCCACAAAGTGCGTCATCGTCCCGTTGCGCACATCCTCAGTCACCACACCAACCGACCTGACAACACCACACAGCACGCAGATACACGATGCACTCCACACACGGCGCGTGTGTGTGTGTGGGAAGGTGTGTGTATTGCTGACCGGTACACGCCCTTTCGGTATAGCTCAAGCTCGTCCTCGGAGAACTCTTCTGAGTCGTCGGGGATGTCCTCCTCGGGCATGTCGAAGTACCGCAGGTCGGTGGCCTTGCGCACGCCCTGCAGGTCCAGACGCCACCGCAGCGACCGCTGAGCCAGCTTGATGACCCAATCCTGGGACTGTCACACACACAGAACACACAACACACACACCATGGATGCATGGATGGATGGATGGATGGAGCCCCCCGCCCCAATTTTGTGTGTGTACCCTTTTGAGCAGGAGCTCTCTGACTTCCTTGCGGAAGAGCGGGAAGAGTTCCTTGTCCAGCAGCCGGTTCACAATCTGCCGGCGCACGCCGTTGAAGGGGTCCTCCCCGCCCTCATCCTCCTTCTCGTCCACCAGGTACCCCCGCGTGAGCCGCTCCACCAGCCGGCTCAGCGCCCAACGGTCGTACGAAGGCCTGCCCTTGCCCTTGGCCTTGTCTTTGTCTCTGTCTGTATCCTTGTCTGTGTCATCCTTGGGCTCGTCCTTCTCCTTCTGCTCAGCGTCGAGGGCGTCCTGGCCCCTCAGCTCGCGGAAGGTGTCTGGGTCGAGCGGGTTGAGGTGGATGGCCACCTGACGGACGACACACACAGATGCAGGCACACACACATGGGAGGGGTAAGGTGCCGTGGTTTGGGTTAGCTGACCTCCAAGAGTCCACTTTTCTCGGCTCTGTTGACTCGTAGGAAGGTCTCTCTGTCCCAGTAAAAGTCTCTGTCCCACTCGATGCCGAAGTGCACCCGCTCCCAGGGCTCCATCTCCATCCGGATTACCGCCATGTCCTGGCTATTGTACCGAGCAGCCCTGCCGTCCCGCCGCTGCGTCATGTTCGACGGCCACATGCCGTTGCCCAGGTCCCGCACCTCATCGCCCCACTCCACCACTTTGGTAACGAACGACGCCTTGGCCTTGGCCGCCTGCTGATTGATTTCGTCCTCCTTGTTGCGCAGCTCGCTCATCTCGGCCACGAGCTTCTTCTCCGTCTCCTGGAGCTCTGTCTTCTGCTCCTCCGCCGTGTTGGGGTCGTCGCGCTGTTTGCGGACGTTGTCGACGTCGACCTCGATCTGGTTGCGCTTTGTGTGGATGTCGGCGAGCTCGTCGTTGATGCGGTGCTCCTCATCACGGCAAGGACGGATTACGCGCAGCGGGTCGGGCATCTCCACACCAAACATCTGACCGACACACACAGACAAATGAGGCCCGCCTCCCACGTGTGTGTGTGTGTCTGATGGGGTGGTTGACGTACCTGAAACTCGTCGATGTGTTTGTCCTTGATGCGCATGGCGGCCCACTCCTTGCGCACGGGGTCCTTGAGCTCGAGGCCCTTGGCCGTGGGGCGGGTGGTCAGCCTGGCGTGTTTGACGAAGTACTGCCGCAGCGCCTGGCGGATGCCGGGATGGCGGGCCAGCCGCCGGGCCTCGTAGTCCATCACCGCCGACGACACCTTCTCGCTCGTCAAGAACGGACGATCGACGTACTGACCGAACCACTGACAGACGGATAACAGACAAAGAGGGATTGCCACACGATGGGGGCACACGTGCGCGTTGCGAGTTAAAGTGACCTCTTTGAGGTCGGCTTCATCGGCGACGACCTCAGGGTCCATTGGGTTGCCGTCTGCGTCCCTGCGCGTGATGGTGGGGAGGTCCTTGCGCTTGAAGGGAGGCCCGTTGAGATTGAAGTTCTCGAGCAGATCCTCGGGCGAGTAGCAGAAGTGCTGCGCCAGGCTGGCCAGGCCCTTGTCCTCAACCAACTGTTGAATGAAGTGAAGGCACGACGGAAGATGGTTATGATGGACAGACATGCACTACCGGGATGGTCACGTGGTGGTTGGTGTGGGTGGGTGTGATACCGTGTAGAAGGTCTTCAGCGTCTTCTTCTTGTTTTCTTCCTTCTTGACGGTTGGTGCGGGCTGGTCCTCGAAGAGGTGGTCGTCCTGCCCCTCGTCCTTGGCCTGGCCCTCCTGCTGCTGCTCCTGCTTGACGCGCACAAGGCGGCCGTAGAAGTCCACACACGCCGTGGCGTCCTGCAGCACTTGGGCGGTGGTGGCGGGGCCGAACGGCGCGACGAGAGAGGCGAGGGGCTCCTCCAGGGGAGCTGGCAGCGACTCCAACTGTGTGACAGAAGACACACCATCGCCACATATATGCAGTGACACCCACCCTCCGTCGCCAACTAACTCATTCACCTCTTTCTGCAGCTCTGCATGGATCTCCTTCAAGCGCCAGTACTGAACAGACGGATAATGACACACACATAGATGCTCGCTTCGCTTCATGCCCACCCCCCCACCCCCCAGTAGCCCAGCGCACCTCGAGGTCGAGCTCGTAGATCTTCCAGAGCATTTCCTCGGTCAGGCAGGGGCTCACAAACGGGACCTCGTCGAGCACCAGTTTCTCGTCGTCGATCTCCTCCTCGTTGTCGCGCTGCCTCCGTGCTTCTTTTACGTGGTCCCTCTCCTCGGGGAACTGCATGTAGTGGATAATCTCGTCCATGTGCCGGAGGTAGTGGCCGCTGTGGTCGTCCCTGTCGTAGCGGTACACCAAAGTCAGGTCGTCGCTGGGCGGCCGCACCTGAACCAACTCACGGGCGTGCCACCAGATCCATGGCACCTGCGGGGGGGCAACGCAGCACAGAGAGAGAGAGAGAGGGAGGGAGGGAGGAAGGGCGGGAGGGGGGGCGCGAGGTGGGAGGTGGGAGGGATGTGTGGGTGTCTCTCTGTGGACTGAGGTCGCGGACGCACCTCTCTCTTTTCTCTGAGCATCAGGTGGAGTGCCGTCTTGACGCGGCCGGCGACCTTCTCCATCTGTCAGACAGACCCACACGAGGCCCAAATGGGCGTATCTCTCTACGAGGTTGTGGCGTGTGTACCTGTGCGGGGTCGTCGTATAGCTCGCTGTCTTTCAAGGCCTTGACGAACTCGGGGATGTCCTTGAACCGCTCCATCAGCCAGCTCGCCTCGTACTCCAGCGCCTCGTCGGTCAGCATGTGCAAACTCTCGCCGTGGGCCCTGTCAGACAGACAGGTAATGTCACACGAGCAGCAAATGCACCGAGAGATGGGGGTGGGTGGTGGGTGGTTGATTGGCTGACTTGTGTCTGTCGACGAGTCGTTCTGGCATGTTGTCTTTCTTGATCTTCTCGTCCTCGGCCGTCATGAACTCACTGACATGCACACGCGCACCAGGCGATTCATCCATCCATCAATCAATCCATCAACCCAGTTGCAATTATTCTTTGCTGGTCGCCTACCGCTTGACTTCATCGGGCTCGCCCATCTGCACACAAACCGACACGACGGATGGTACGTAATCCAGCCATTGCAGAGTGGCGCTCTTGGTCTGTGTTATTACCTTGACCCATTCCTTCTCGTACGCCGGTCTGATGTCGTCGTCCTCGTCGCGGGGGCTCTCCTCGCCCTCGTGGTGCTCACGCTCCATCTCATATGCCAGACGACCCCTGCACGCACGCACGCACACACACACACACACACGGTGAGTGCACTCATGGGTGCCGTGCTGTGGCTGTCGCTTACTTGTCGGCGGACAGGATCTGCAGGGCGAACTCGTAGTTGTGGCCGAAGATCATCTCGAGCTCGCGAGCCTCCTCACGGGCGTCCTCGCGGGCACGACCCTCTGTGTTTATCCATCCATCCATCCACACACACACATGCGTGTGGTTGTCGGCCTCTCGGCGTGTTGCTGTGTGTGCGTACCTCCTGGTTCGCCGTCGTAATACTCGTCCTCGATGAAGAAATCATCACGGCGCTGCTGGACCGAACACAGACACACACACACAACAAACCAAGACGACACGCCAAATGATACCATCACACATTTCCTGCCTCGACGCATCCCTGACCTTTTTCCTGTCCTGTTGGTCGGGTGGCGCCATGGCCTCCTCGTCGTCAGCCCCGGTGAAGAGCTGCGCCTCGAGGTCCTCGGCGTCCTGACCCCTGACCACATCACGAGTGCCCTTCTTGAGCCGACGACGCTGCACACCACGATCCTCCTCGTCCTCATCGGCGTCGCGGCGGCGTTTTTGCACCTGACGAACAAGCACCATAGGGACAGAGTGGATGGATGGCATCCATCGGTGTGAGAGTGTGAATGAGTACCCTTGCTCCGGTGTTCATCTCGATGAGTTCGTAGTCGTCGTCGTCGAGGTCCTGGGCGCCCCGCTCGTCTTCATCCTCGTCCTCGTCCATGTCCTCCTCACTCCCCTCCTCCTCGTCAGGCGCGTCCACGATGAAACCACGCATCTCATCTGCACGTCACATGGGCACAACGATAGCGATATATGTGTTTGCTGTGCTGTGCTGTCGTGTGCGGGCAGGGCAGATGACGTACGCACCTGCAATCTCTCCCTCCTCTCCTTCCTCCTCCTCCTCATCGCTTTCGTCCTCCCCGCCGCCCTCCCCGCCCTCACCCTCGGCGCCCTCCCACTCCTCGCCCTTCCTCCGCTTCTTCTTCCGACGCTTGGCCTTCAGACGCTCCTTCTTGCGCTTCTTCTTCTCGAGCTTCCTCTTCTTGCGTGCTCGCGCCTCCGCATCGGCATCGCCGCCGCCACCCTCCTCGTCCGAGCCCTCCTCGGCCTCGTCATCGACGAAGGCAGCACGGTGGCTGGGCTGCTCGTCGAGACCCTCGTCGACGTCGTTGTCTTTGACGTCGTTGTGTTCGTCGCGGCCATTCTGGTCGGGGGATGCTGACGCCTCAGCTGCCGCTGCTGCTGCCGCTGGTCCGGGTGCGGGGTGAGGCTGTTGTTGGCCATCGTTGCTGTCCTCCTCGTCCTCATCACCGTCCTGATGCGCACCGGCATCGTTGGGCGGTGAGTGGCTTTGGTCGTGTCCGCTCTCCTCCTCTTCCTCCTCTTCCTCAGCCTCCATGTGTTGATCGTTGTGCGCCTCGGGCGGCAAATCTCCCTGTGGATCTTGTGGATGACCGTCCATCGTGTCCTACGTGATCACTCAACACGAAAGCAGCGAGAGATCATGCAGATCCATACCTGAGGCGGGAGATCAGATCACACAAGGGAGATCACACAAACAATGAGCAGAGCCATAGAGCAGCATGAGACAGATCTGATGGCGCAACGCTATCAGTTTTTGGGTGATGATTCTTCACTGTTGCCTCACCTCTCACACACAGCTGCGCATTCATCTTTTTCTCGTCTGGTGTTTGCCTGCGAGCTTAGCTGCGAGCTTGAATGTACATATGAGATGCTTCTTGAAGCCATAAGAGGGCTGTTTCTCGTTACTGGTGCTCTCGCAGACATGGTGTCGGCAACGGCATTCGCTGGGATCGACAGATATCGGACACAGAAAGCACCGTTGATGAAGATGAAGCCGGGGATGCAGAGGACAGCAGACGCCTCAAATCGGCCACACGCACTCTCGTGGGTCGGATGCCAACGCATTCATCCATCGCCATTCATCAAGATCCACAGGAAGGTGACTCGCCGGCGGCCATCCAAAACAACTTCTCTGGTCATGACTGCAACTCGGAGAGGAGCCTTTCCAACAGTGGGTGAGTCCGGCGTCGACGTCGCGTCGTTCGAGCGGCTATTGTGTGTGGACTACGGGCTTCGCAAGATCGGTCTTGCGATGGTGTCGAGTCGCCTGGACAGCCCCGAGCCCATGGCTGTGCTGCCCAACGACGGCAACGTGACCCGTGTGACCGAAGTGATTGCCAGGATTGTGCGGGACAACCGCATTGAGTGCGTCGTGGTCGGCAAACCGGTGCAGAGGAACCCCAGGTGTGTGTGGTGCGCTCAGCCAGGCGTATGCACGACTTCCACATGTCTGTCTGTCGGTCTGTCTGTCTGTGCTGTGTGGGTGTAGGTTGGCCTATCTCGGTGACTATGACTTCCTCACCATGATCTTCCGCGACTTCTGCCACGCACTCAAGGACGCAATCGCTTCTCAAGCGGCGCCCGTCGGTCCCTCGAGGGCAGCAGCAGACAACGACGGCACACCAGCTGCCAAGGACGGCAGCAGTGGAGTTGCAGCTCTCGCCTCTCTGCGGCGGAGAAAGGCAGCACGAGAGGCGATGAGAGGCGCCAGCTCGCAGCGCACGGCGGCTGCCGTGTCACGCCTGTCGAGGCTGGCCTCTGTCCGGCCATCGGCAGCTGGTGGCACATCAAGTGGCCGGCGGGATGGCGACGGCGGGTCTGCCGGAGAAGAAGATGTGAGTGTGCCTGTGTATTTCTTCAACGAGCAGTTTTCGACGCAGTACGTCAAGTCACTGAGGATCAGCGGTGAGAAAGGCAGACAGGCACAGCCGGCCACAGCCTTTACCCTTCGTGTGTGGTGTAGGTGCCAAGGGCGGCATCGATGCGTACGCTGCGTGTGCCATCCTGGATCACTTCCTGGGAGTGAGGGGCAGGGGTGCGGAGGTCATCGCACCGGGGCAGCCCAGGCTGTTCGACACACACATCGCCTCACTGTGCAAACAGGTTTGTGGGCAGACACACATATGCACCTGTGTATTGTTTGTGTGTTGGCTTGGCTTGGCAGGTATGGCGTGTGTTGCCTGAGGTGAGGGCTCTGAGGGGGAGACGGAGGCAGGACATCGAGAGGCAGGAGAGGAGAGCCTCTAGATAGACAGATGGCGCCTTGACAATTGATGCCACTTGGCGCTGATGTGCGAATAGATGAGTGCACTCATTTCACATATGGATTGAGAGAGGCCGCGATCGATCGCCACGAACCGACCGTCCTTAGCAGAGATAACCCTTCATTAGCTCGAGACACTCAGTCAGACAGTCAGGCATTCAGGCAGACAGTCGGGGGTTTTGCCCGTCTGTGTTTTCTGTGTGGTCTGTTGCTGTTGGTGTGGACGGATGTGTGTGATGTGGCCGGCGTGACGGTCAACGGTGGCGGTGGGGAGGAGGACACGGCTCATGACTGCACCAGTGGACCCTACATGCCATTTGCCTTGTGGCGCAATGTGAACTTTAACATCATGTGAGTGTGTGACGGTGGCGAAGTGGTATTCACAGACTATAAAGGGCACACATGCACACACACTGTCTGTCATCTCACTCACGACATCCATCCAGCCGAGTAAAGAGGTCTGCCACCAATATAGAGGTAGGGATATACACAGCGACGACTGACTGATTTGAGTCCGCGCCGTCGGCGCATGAGAGCTACAGCTATGCACACGTCGGTCTACCGACTGTCTCTGTCTGTTGCTGCTCACGTGGCTGTCGTGATGCCGTCGACGGTGCTGGCGTAGTGGGCCGCCTGGTTGCACATCGGACACTTGAGCTGGGCGTCACAGGCGATGTTGTCAGGCACTCGCCGCTGCAGGGCCTCCAGGCGCGCCTTCTCCTTCTTGGCCGCCTCGTGGGCCGCCGCCATGTCGCGCCAGCAACCCTCACACAGACACTTCTGCAGACACACACACACACACACACACGGACAAAGGTGGTATGCAACTCGGTCTGGGTGTGTCGTGACTGACCTGCCGACATGGGAAGAATACGACGGTTGGCGTCTTCGAGATGCACATGACGCAGGTGCCCTCCCCGCCATCGCCATCAGCAGCAGCAGCAGCAGCAGCGGCAGCAGCGGCCGTCTCCTCCTTCTCGAGTGCAGCCTCTCGGCGGCCGGCCTCTCTGGCCAGATCTCGCAGCTCTTGTTTGGCCCTCTTGATGTCGCGCTTGAAGGCATCCACCGCTGCGATATTCGTGAGTGACTCCAGACGAGTAGGGGTCAACCTGGCAATGGGCAGAGAGGCATACGGAGAGGCATATGACGGGCCGTCTGTGTGTGTTGGTGGGCCTTTGTTTACCGTTTCTTTGCCTCTTGCTGCAGTGTGTGGTGCTCCTGCTCGAGCGGCTGTAGTGCGGCCTCGGCCTCGGTGCACACGTCCGTCATCCGAGAGATGTCACCCTCCAGCCTGACAGACAGACAGACAGACAGATCAAGGGCGATGAGTTCGTTCTGGCTGCCATACGGACGGTCCTCTCTTACTGGTCTATGTCGTATTGGATGTGTTGTATGGCCTCGAGCAGCTGAGCCTCAGTCGACAACTCGTCCAACAACACCCGCATCGCACCGCACACCGGCACGCCACACCTGATTGATGTGCACACAAGATGCACCGACATGGGAATGGATGGCGCCCCTTCCTCACAGTCCCACGCACCCTTCAGCAGCGGATGTGGGCGTGGAGGCAGACGCTGCAGCTACAGTTGCGGCTGAGGCGCTCTGCTGCTCAGCTGCGGGTGCCTTTGTGGGTTTGGATGCGCCGCTCTGCAGCCGGAGGGCATGCTGTGCGTCGACGGCCGTCTCCATGAGCTCGTCGATCCTCCTCGCGGCTGATCTTTGCCTCAAAGTCACGCACTTGGGCAGCCGTGGCGAGGGACACCAACACATCGTGGCTCAGGCTGCATCAACAGCACACACAGTGGAGCCACTGTGGGGGGCCCTCTCCTCGTGTGTATCGCTCACCTAGGTGAGACGTATTTGAGTCGTCGTATGTTCGTCTTGAGCTCCTTGACGCGATCGGCATCCCGCCGACGGGCAGCCAACAGATCACTGTACTGATCCTCCAGACTGCACACACGGAATAAGACAGACACATTGGTATGACACACATGGCCGTGTTGTTGTGTTGTCTGACCTCTCCTTCTTGTCGATGCATCCGTTCAGGTCAGCCCGCAACTGAGCCGTCACGTCAGCCGGGCAGAACCTGCGCACACACAGCCACATCGTCAGCTACAGACCATACAGGCGACTGGGGCTATGTTTGGGAGTCACCGGTCGTGTCGGGCTGACGTCTGTGCGGAGGAGGGCCGGTCGGCGGGCGTCGTGCTGACCGTCGATGACGCCGGCGGGTCGGCAAATGAGGACCTGATGGATGGATGACCCACACACACAACAGATCGCGGTGTGGTGGGTCCCCTCTGAGTGCCTTACGATGAGCTGGGCGGCCGCTGGGCAGCAAACAAGTGGCTCGCTGATGCGCCATGAGCAGGGGAGAGAGGGCGAGGAGCGAATGCCGAAGGGCCGACATGAGCTGGTGGCCTCTGGCTGAGGACATCTCGCTGCTGGTGGCGGTCACTCGGGGCGTCAGAGAAGGCCGGCTCGACACTGTGCATCCCACACACAAGAGGGACAACAGATGGGGGCTACTGGGTAGAAGTGTCGGTGGCTCTGTCTGCACCTCTCGCTGTGTGAGTCTGGCGGGCAGCTCGGCGCAGCAGCTTCCCCCGTCACATGATCTACTTCTTCAGTCTCGTGCTGTGTGTCGTCGGCCTCCTCCGTCTCGCCATCTGCCGCTGACTCAGCCTGCTGAGTCGCCAAACGCTGAAGGCAATGACACACACATGCAGTATCCGTGTGTGCAGCGGTGCAGGGGAAGGGCACCTTGAGACGCTTCTGCTCGCGCTTTCTGGCGGCCTTCTCCTCCTTCTTGCGGGCGATCTCCTCTTCTCGCAGCAGATCGGCAGCCGCCGCCTTCTGACGGGCCTCCAGATGAGCCATCAGCACGTCCACACACGGCTGAACACACCAAACAAATGAAGCGGCTGACGTGCTGTGCCTTCCTCCTGTCTGCTGACCGTCCGGCCGAATCGGCGGGCGACATCGAGGGGTGTTTCGTTCTTCTTGTTTTGTTTGACGGCCTCAGCGTCCAAGCCCCTCTTGAGCAGCCACTTGATCACCTCAGACCACCCACTACTAGCTGCAAAATGCAGCAGAGACCAGCCCGTCTTGTCACGGCAGTGCAGACTCAGGACGGCCCTCTTGCGACGCCCTCCCTTGCCCTCGGCCGGTGCGCTGCGCGTCAGGCCGCGGCGTTCGAGCAGATCCAGGGTGGCCACTGCACGCGACTGCCGGGCCTTCTCCTTCTGCTCTGCCTCCTTCGCCGCTGTCCCACCGGCCGCCTGCTGTCCCGCCTCTTGCGCAAGACCGTCGTTGCCGGCCCGTTTGCCCTTGCTGGCGGCCTTCTTGCGGCCCTTGCTGCCCACCATGGGCTCAGGAGGGGGCCGGGGAGCTGTGGCAACACACAAGAGCGTCAGCGCGCGTCAGTCTGGCTCAATCGATTGATTTGTCACCTTCGGTATCTTGGTTGCCTTCCGGGTTCACGTCTTCCCCAATGCAGGCGAGCTGAAGGATGTTCAGGCCCGCAAGGAAGTCCCCCCCAGAGAGGACTGACGGGTCGGCATGCGGTTGGTTGAGAAGGTAGTCGAGGACCTCAGGCAAGTGGGACATGGAAGCAGCACCTGAAGACACCAAGTCAGACCTGCATCCTTCCGGCATTTCTCCTTCTGTCTCGCCCTTTCCTCTCGACACTCACCGACAGCGGATGACATCATTAGCTTTTTGGTCTTACAATCCCAAGCCACCACGCCGATTTCGTTGACGTCGGCATTGTACTCGACCAGCGACTGCACACAGGCAGACAGGCAGGTGGCCAGACAGGCAGACGGGCGGACGCATGAGCATGAGAGGCAGCGAAGTGCCGTCATGCGGTCTGCTGAGGTACCTTGACGATCTGCAGCACAGAGGGAGCATTGTCACCACGAACGAGGTTCGCCAGGATCGCGTCGATCAGCAAAGGTCTCCGCACGTAATCTGAGGCCATCCAGACGTTAGCAGACAGACCCTTCTTGGCATTTCGGTGTGGCTTTTCACTTACTGCCGTCGATGAGCCGCTCGTCTTCAAAGGACTCGATGCTGGCGGGTGGCAGATCACGCCAGTTGAGAATCTCCCCGCTCGCCGTCCGCACCTGGCCCACCGGCAGCCCCTCGCTGCCGCCCTCGGTCGGCTTGATGAAGTTGTCCTGCAGCAGTGTGTCGAGCGACTTCGCCGAGCCGTGGACCGCACATGAGTGGAGGGCCTGCTTCAGCACGAAACCGTTCATGTAGGAGACCATGGGCTTGGGCAGCGACGACAGCAGCGAGTGGTCCTCCCCAAGCTCGACGGGCTTGCGTGGCCCCTCTGGCGTCAACAGGTCGTGTGAGCACGCCTCCCGGATCGCTCTCGCCATGGCCCTCATCTGCAGCACTCCCCTGGTCGCCTTCTCACGCAGCTCCTGCTTCTTCCTCTCGTGTGCCGCGGCCGCTGGCGAGTCGACACCGCCGCCCTCATCCATCGCACCAGCTGCAGCTGCCTGCGCCCATCGATCCATCCACACAAAGGATGCGGTCTGTGTGTGGGTGTGTGTGCCCCTGCCATATGTGTGTGGGGCGGTGTCTTCGCTTGCCGTGGGGATGGAAGGCGCTCCCATGCTGGCTCCTGCGGCAGTGTTGGTGGCCGAGCGCCTCCAACGGACGGCCTCGGCACAGATATGCTTCAGTAGCACGGCCTCGCACTCCTGCGAAGCACAACAGGGCGGACTCACTCACTGCGGCGGCTCAGTGGACGCCATTCCTTGACAGCTGACCTTCCGGCCGCGTCTTTGTGCGAGGGCGAAAGGCCTTTCGTTGAACTTGTCGGTAGCCCCATAGTCCGCCTCCTTCTCGAGCAGCCACTCGACCAGAGTGCACCGGCCGTTGGCGGTGGCGATGTGCAGAGGCGTTTGGCCGTATTAGTCCCTGGAGTTGATGTCGAAGATGCCGCTGCCGCTCCCGCCGTGCTTGATCAGCCCCTCCGCATCGAGCACCTCGATGGTGGCCAGGGCCTGCTGCTGTCGCACCTCCAACGGCTGCGCACCCACGGCCGCTATGGGCGGCGGGCCAAAGCACACCAGCTGAAGCAAGTCACGAGGAGCAATGATGGGGGGGCCTGACAACGCTAGAGGGGACACGAACAGGGATGCATGAGGTCATTTGTCGAGAGGTGGGGGCTGTGGTACCTACCGTGTTCGCTCTCAAACGTCGCGATTGCCGGGACGGACGGGTCGGCACCTGCCTCACGGAGGAGGAAACGAAGGAGATCAGGACGGTGCCACAATGCAGCCGCACCTGCACACACACGGAAGGCAATGCAATGAGGCTGTGCTTCAGCAATATCTTCCCTGGCCGCTTGCCGACGGCGGATGTGTTGTAGCTGATCTTGCAGTCAGTCATCTTTCTCTGGCCGGCATGCCCTCGTGCATTCACATCGGCGTTGTACGCCAGCAGCGTCTGCATAACACAGACACACGGAGGTATCCTTACACGCAGCCAGCGCGACAGGCTCAGGACGTACCCGCATGATATGGATGGGCGCCTTGGCCACGACCGCCTGCACGACTAGGGGGGACGGCACATAGTCTGAACACACAGGCAGGATCAGCACCAGCGTGCACTAAGTGTCGGGCCTTCCATCTGTCTGTCTGTCTGTCCGTCCGTCCTTCTGTCCGTCTGCGTACCTTCAGTGACCGGGCTGAGGGGCTCGTCACGGTACGGGCACGATGGATCGAGAGTACCCAACGACAGGTCACTCCACTGGAGCACCTTCCCGTCCTTCATGGCCCGCACCTCACCCACAGCCAGCCTCTTCTTGTCCTTCTCGGTCGGCTTCACGAGCGTCTCCCTCAGCAGCGCCTCGAGCGACCCGGCAGCACCGTGCACCACACACGCCTGCAGGGCGTGGCGGAAGAGCAGCCCGTCCATGAGGGAGAGGTCGGGGAAGCAGGGAGTCGGCAGCTGGGAGAGGAGCTGGAGGTCCTCCTCTTTGAACTGCACGGCCTTGCGCTGATCTTCTGCCACCAGCTGATCGTGGGCGCACATCTCCCGCATCGCCCGCAGCATGGCCTTCATCTTCTTTCTGTTCGGGTCCATCCGCTTGAGAGTCTCATCCTGCCGCCTCTCCACCAGATCGGGCGTCGCATCGCGGGAATCACCCTTCTTGGGCCGTGAGTGCCGCTTGTGGGCATCACCCCCGTCCTCACCGTCCGACCCATCGTCGTTGTGCATCCGCCCGCGAGCCGTCCCCTTGGTGTCCGCCGACCGAGTTGGCCCGCCGGGCGTGCCGATGGCGCTGCGGAGATTGGCCGACAAGAGGAATGGCGACGAGCTGCCGAGTGGGGAAGATGCCTTGCCCTGCTGCTGGGGGAAATCTGTGTCTAGCAGCCTGGTAGACTGCCGGCTGGGCTCCTCTGGCCGCCGCTTGTCGCGCCTCTCTGTGGCCTTCTGCACCGACGAGTGGGCTATGGGAGGGGGCGGGGAGGGGGGTGGGGTAAGGGCTATGGTGTTGATGGTCGTTGGCGCGTCCGCCGACACAAAAGACGCGCTGCTGTCGGTGGTGCTGCTGAAGGGGTTCCATCTGACGAAGTAGAACCGCAGGGTCAGTTCCCCTGGCACCTCCCGCGTCAGTCCCCCTGCTAAAGCGCCCCACTTGCAAGACACCACGCTGGCGGATCCGTCATACGACACGTCAGAGAGAAGCAGTTTCTCGGCTGACAGCATGATGATGGTCCTGGGGTGACCGCCGACGACCACTCCGCGGTCCATCAGCTCGTCCATCACCTTCTCCACGATTGTGCCTAGGTTCACTCTGCGGCTGCCCGTCTCGTCGGGGTGCCCCTCCTCGCACGCCTGCTTCATCGTCGCGAGGACGGCCGTCTCGATGTGTCTCTTCTCCTCTGGGGATACCGATGTCGGTGCGGAGGGGTCGCCGGCCTCACGCCCGTCGGCCAAATACACACAGAGGGGCTGCACGGAGGGAGGCACATGCAGAGCAGCCATGACCAATTGTGCGGATGTTTTGTGTGCTTCCTTACCCCGTGTCTATACGGCGGACACCAGGGAGCGGATACTGCGCAGTGATCGCTCCGCATGCGCACGCAGAAGACTCTGTGATGGGGCATGCCTTGCTTGAGGCCGGCACCGACCTCCTCCCTCCACCCGCCATCAGGCCGGGAAAGCGACCCATCTGCCTGCTCCGCGACCTCAGACACCATCTGCATGGCCTCGTCGGGGTGGATGGGAGGGACGATGCTGTCCTCCTCCTCATGGTGGTGCGGCGCAGACATGTGCACAGGTAGTGGCGGCAGTGGCTGGGACGGGTCAGAGGGAATGCGGGGCGGCTCGGGAAGCTTGATGTCGCTGGGCTGGCAGGGCAGCGGGGTGCTGTGGGTGAAGAAGGGGTGCTCCAGAGCTGCACTCGCCGTGACGCGACACTCTGAAGGAACCGACGAGTCGGAAAGGAAAGCAGCGCTCTCTTTGTCCATGTGTCTACGGGAGTGTGTGTTTGTCTGTGTGTGTGTATGTGTGTATGTGTCTGTGTCTTGCCTGGGTCGAGTGTGAGCATCTTGTCCAGCAGATCGACGCCAGTCTCATCCAAGCTGCATGATCAAACACAAACCATACACACACGCACACATTTGCGTCTGATGTGCCTGGTGCTGTCCAGAGTCCCTCTCCCCCACTCTCTGGGTCCTTACCCTCTGAATCTGTTGCGTATGGTGCGTGGAAAGTGCCTCTCCGGCCTGTGTTTCTCCCACTCGGGCAGCCGCACCGCCTCGCTCCATGTCATGCTGTCAGGACTCCCGCACAATTGCACAATGAATCAATGTATTGGCATCTCATTCACACATGAAACATACACCCACCAAACCAGCCCACCGACGCACGGCAGTGCGGTCGATCGGTCGATCGGTCAGCCTCACCCTGAATATCATATCGAGCATGTGCTTGTCGCTCTCGCCGTTGAAGAGAGGCTTCCCTGTCATCAGCTCAGCCAAAACGCACCTTGAAACAAGGGCAAGAACACTCACAGGTCCGTGCGCGCATTCTGCCCATCTGTCCATGTGTGTGTATGCCGGGTGTGTATCCACCCACCCCGCGGACCATATGTCGACAGCGGTGCCGTAATTGACCGAACCAAGCAGCAGCTCCGGCGGTCTGTACCACAGTGTGTTTTCGGTTGGTGGAGTGCCCCTGCTGGGACGACTTGACACGCAGCCTGATGAGTACAAAGATGCACAACGAATGAATGCATGGACCAGGCCGTTCGCTCACCTGGCAAGACCGAAATCGCCCAATTGGAGCTCGCCTTGCTTCGTCAGCAGCAAGTTGGAAGCTGCACAACACACCAGAGCACAGCACAGCCGCTTCTGCACTGCACGTGTGTCGAGGGGGCAGGGGAGGCGCGAGTGAGTACTTGTGATATCTCTGTGTATGATGTGGTGCTGGTGGCAGTGCTGCAGCCCCTCCAGCAGCTGACGCATCAGACACTTGATCTCACGCAAATCAAACTGCACACACAGCAACCACACAACCACAGTCAATAATGTCCACCCATCCATCCATCCATCCAGCATCTTCGCATCTCATCTGCAGGCACCACCCACCTTTCCGTGCCGCCACTCTGAAAGGCCAAGAAGGTCATGGTACATGGCGGGAGAGTCCTCCTCATCAACTAGAGTCGCCTGTGCACACACCCACACACATCCACATCCACAGCCAATTCAATCCCTTCATGTGGGGTGCGTGTGTACGTGTGTTGATGTGTGCACACACGTGTGTGTCCGCACCTTGACAGGGTCTGCCAGGGTGGGCAGCATCTGCATGTGCATCCCTTCCAGACCGTAATCGCCCCTCCGTCCACTAAGAATCGCTTGCCCCACACCGGCTGGTGTGCTCACAGCCGGGGTTGCAGTGTTGGCAGGCAGCTGTGTGTGTTTCTCATGGGAGTGGGAGGGGCGGTGAGGGCCGATGGGTGACGAAAGAGAGCTGCTGGTGGCTGTGGTGCCGAGGCCTCCCTTCGCATCCGACGATGCATAGCTCCTGCTCTTGGACACACGGCGGCTCCCTCGCAGATTGTCTGCCAGCGGATCATGGCCTCCCTCTTCGGTGTTCTTGTCCTCGTAGAGAGCCCTCTTGCCGCCAGCCAGGCCTTTCTGCAGGTTGGCGAAGTCATTCATGCCGCCGGCTGGAGCATGCGCATCATGACAATAGGATCATCACCTCGTAAGAGAGATTGGAAGTAATCAGGCGATGGTGGTTGGTTGATGCCATGGATGATGCGGCAGATCTGCCGAGGCAGCACGTACCCCTGCGTCGACTAGGCGCAGCAAAGAGGAGAGAGGCTTTCCGCCACTCCGCCACGTCAACTCCACAAAACAAACACTCCACCCCAACACTTCATTGCTCGGGGGGAGATTGCAATGACCAGCCCATTATTACCCTTACCGCCACCACCATGACCTGTCCCGCCGCGGCCGGCCGTCGGAGCGAGCTGCATGGGCATGGATGGGATGATCCTGGGCCAAAACTTAATCTTGGCAAACCCAAACTCTTTTTTCTAGCTTTTCCTCAGTCCATCTTTCCTCTTCCACTCGCAGGAGTGTTCGTGTTCCATCAGACAAACATCAGGTCAATTTCGGTGTGGGAAAAGGCCGGTGAGGACCTTTCTGTCAGAAGTGCAAGTCGGTCCAGGGTTTAGGGTCTAGGGTTCATAGACCGACGATCCACTGATCTGTGAGACAGGACGGCTGTTGAGTCTTTGTCCGTTCCATGAGACAGGCCATGGCGGACAGGACGTCAGACAGAATGGACTGACGCATACTACATGTCCTACGTGGACTCTCCACAAAATCCACAGAC
>CDMY01001052.1:205802-217485 GCA_001179505.1 Vitrella brassicaformis | reverse complement strand
GGAGGGTTTGCGGGACTGGGGTGTGCTGATGGGGCGGGGATTGATCCCTCCTCCCCTTGAGCCTGTTTGACTCTGCGTGCTGATGGGACTGTATTTGTATGAGTATCACGGACTCCGGCGAGGTTCGTTTCCCGGTCCATTAATTTCAGTGTTGTAATCAAAGTATGCATTCCATCATTGACGGATGGGGTCAACTAGTAGCCGGAGAGAGAGTGCGTGAGCAGGTCAGTAAAGCGGTGGGGGACGGCCGCAAGCCAAGCCGCAAGCCGTCGCTCTTCAACGCGGCACTGTCTTTCGCCCTTGATGAGGTGAGAGCCGTCCCAGCAGCCAGCCCCGCCACGGCAGCGGAGTCGGCAGCTGATCATGGGAGAGGTGTACAACAGGGGCGGGCCTCTTACGCAGATCAGTCTCTTTGGTACTATTCCGATGCCGTAGACGTCCTCAGACCTCCAGAGGGGGAGATGCAGGGCAATTCTAGCACTTTCATCAAGACCACCATTGCAGGTGAGAGCCGAACGCCTTTGTTGCAAAGGAAGGCAATCCATCCATCCATCCATCCATGGGCGTTGTCTGTCATGACTTAATTGGTGCAGGTGCGTCTGTGTCGCTTTCGGCGTTGCTTGAGGAGGGCAGCGGAGGCGTCAAGTATGTCGTGCTGCGCTTCCTGCCCGTCATCAGCATCGCAGCACTGAGGTCATGCAACGCGCCATACTGCTCCAAAATCATGGACAGACCATGGTACGGACGCCACGAGGAAAGAGGGAACAACACTGAGTCTCACCGTGCATCATCTTCCCGGCTGCCTGTCTTTGTTGCTGCAGCATGGTGCAGCAGCTCCGCGCCAGGCATCCCACTCATCTGCCCGTGCAGTACGACATAGCTGGCCTGACGGACGCCAACATCCGGGCCGTCCTCTACGCCATCGCACCCCACGGCGAGAGCCTCTGGCAGCCGTACGCCCACCTCCTGTCGGTGCTACAGCACGCCGGTGACGTCACGCTGCCCGTGATGATCACGCGACAGCATCTGCGTGTGGCGGGTCCACAGCCATCCTGGTACTTTTGGCTGGCGGCTGCGGGGCCGTGGGATGCCTGGATCCTCCCGCAGACCGGCTCAGGAGTGGGGGGGAGTGCCTACCATGGCCCATCGCACCCCAGGAAGGTGACCAAGACCTACCGCGCCAGCATCGCCCGACGCGACCCCTCGTGCGACAGCTCGACCAAGACACACATCAAGCTGTGCATCAGCCCACCCTACAGCACACCTGGCCCCGTGCAGCAGCTGACAGAGCACCTGGACGACCTCTCCGGCGTCACCGAGCTGGCGTGGTGGCACGACACCGCCTCGTGGACTTTTGGACATGGTGAGGAGAGAGTTCTCGCATTCGATGCAGCTCTATGTGTCTCGTGTGTGTCTGTGTGTATGTGGGTGCGTGGTCGCAGGTTCATCCCCGTCTGCTGTGGTGATGGTCGACGTGGAGCGGTCCCGCCGTCGCCGCGATGAAGACACACGGGTGGATGTGCGTATCACCGACATACACGACAAGGCCGGCTTCAGCTCCTGTCGCCAGCTCGACGACAACAAGGCCAAGGCCAGCATCTTCGCAACAGACCGGCACCCCGACAACCCCCTTGCTGACGGCGTGGCCCAGTTCGACGCACCGCGGTACGACCAGAGGGGCAAGAAGCTCTTTTTGAGGCCGTTGTACCGGCATATGGGGGAGTGTGGGGGTGGGGGTGTGTCGCGGGAGAGCGTCGCCTTGGTGAGGTGGCTGAGTGAGTTCGCAGAGAGGTATCGGCGGTGCGTTGAGGTGGAGCGGGCCAGCATGTTTTGGCACAAGAAGGAATGATGCTGACTCAGGTGGACAGAGGGGGGGTTGAGTGCGTCCAGCCGTCTGTGTGTATCGTGGGCGGGCGAGACACGTTTGTGTCTGTATTTGTTGTTCATTTCTGGGTCCGTGACCGCTGCTGTATTCAACCATCCATGTGCCGTTATGTGTGTCTGGCTGGCACAGGCAGGGAGTGCACCGAGAGGGAGAGGCTGAGAGTGCACGAGAATCAGCCATTCCCACCACAACACAACCCGGGGTGGAATCTCATTTGAATGCTATCAAAGCAGCCGAAGTTCAGTCACCCCGAGAGAGACACACCCCGAGAGACACACGTCGTTAGTCAGCCAGCCCAAAACATCAGCACAGGCAGACACACACAGGCAGATGGATACGGCCGGCATCCTGGCATGTGTGTGCATTGCACATGTGTGTAGACGTGAGACATCTTGTCATACTTGCGAATGCAAAGAGCAGAGAGCATGGTTTGTTCGGCTCTACAATTGGGTGTGGTGTGAATAATGTGATAATGTGTATACAGCACCGGCTACCCCGTCTCTCCGTGTGAATCTGCTGCGTCTGACACTTCCAACTGTTCCCGCCCCACTGTTCCCTCCCTCTCTTCCATCAATTAGTCTCCTGCACACCGGCTCTCTCGCGTCGCTGGCTCGTGTCTGTGCGCGTATGAGTGCGGCTGCCCTGCCCGCTTGTCATGTTGCAACGGGGTATAGAGATATGAGACTCCACCCTGGCCTACCACAAGAAGATCAGACACACCCTCGTCACACTATCGACACGCACAAATTGGTGCATACTTGAGGTCGATTGAAAGGAACTGTGCTGCCCGACAACAGCAGCTGTCACGTCAGGATGGGTGTAAAGGATAGTGTCTCATCACACTCATACACAACACAGACGAGACAGGGGGTGATAAACAGACAGACAGACCCTAGACGGAGAAAAACACTGACTCACCCCCCTCGCCGACCCAAGCACACGAAGAGAGAGATACGACGAAACCATCCACTCTGCATCCCATTCCATCCAGTCAAACCCCCCTCACGCCTCGGCAGCGCATGTAGGCAGACAATACGCTTGCTTCAGAACAAACGACGCCGATGATATAAAATGTAGGCAACGATAGCCTGCCCGGGTCGACCGGTCATACACCTGCCGGGCGGCCCAGCGACAGACAGCCCCTTCAAATTAACAGGCGGGCACTCGCCCCACTCGCAAACAAGACGCCCTCCTCCATCACGGTCCTGGCAGTCGCGTGACAAGGTCCTCAATGCCTGCTAGCCGATGTCGCACCTCAGACACTGTCGGTCGGTCGCTGGTCGACAGCTGCAGACATTGCTGGCTCAGCTTGAGGACATCTGCCCTTCTAAAGCCCCGCTCCTGCTCTGCCGCGATGATCTTCTCCTGCAGGCGTTTGGTCATCTTCTGCCACTCGGAGTCAACGAAATTGATAGCCATCGGCAGCCCCTCCTCTACATCCATTTCCTGCAGCTTCTTTCCCACAGTCTGCTCGTACTGCGCCATGCTCCCAAACAAAGTCTTGCCGCTGCCGGCAAAGGGAACACATCGCCCAGGCCCCACACCGTCGGCCTTGCCGCACTTGCCGCACCTGCCGTCACGCCAGCAACGCGTGCACTCACTGGGATCTGCATACAAACCATTGCAACGCACCACAGTATGACCCGCATGCACTGGCCCGTTCCCCTTTCTCGCCGCCTACTTGTGAGCTCGACGCCGATGGGATTGTTGACGTCTTTGCCTCTATCGCCGAAGTACACCGATGGTGCGGCATTGGGCGGCACGCGAGGGAGACCGGCGACCTCCTTGAGCTCCTTCAGCTCCTTAAGGGACAGCTGGCGAATGATGGCGCCACCCGTTGCCTTGATGCACGTCTCAAGCTCCCGCTCTGCCTCCTTCGAGGAGGTGTAGCTAAAGTTGCGGACGCGAGGACTGAGGCATCCTACATGAATACAGCAATACACACACCCACCCATTGGCCAGTCGCATTTGGTGAAATATATAATGTCTCACTCATCGCATAGCTGGAGCCGCCCGTGCTCAAGCTTGGCGAACTCCATTAAATGATTTAGCTCATGCGTACCTTCACTTTGCACGCCATTCACCCGGCCGCCACCATGCCTCATTCTTATCAAGCGACACATCAAAATGATCTGATGAACACTTCAGTCCACAGATGCCTCTATCTCTTACGCAAGAAATACGAGATAGTTACGTCTTGGAGGAGGGGACTCTCGGGCCTTGGCCACCGCCGCATACGCGCCCCACAGGCATGGCTGCACGGTGCTCACTGCCCCTCTTCACTCTGTTGTTGCTCCTCCTTCGCTTGCAGACGAGGTCTCAGTCGATTGTGGGTGGCTTGGGGGCAGGCGGATTGGCAGTAGACGGGCGACAGTAGCTTCGAGGGCTGACTTCGACAACGTGCGGTGTGTGGCGGGCGGGTAGGTAGGTAGCGGGGCGGGGCGAAACGACTTGTGGGCTCAGAGGATGATCTCGTGCTCGTCGATCTTGGCAGGACCCGGGCCGATCTTGCAGCTGCCGATGACCGACATGATGAGCTTCTGGATGGACACGATGCTCAACCAGGAGCTGGTTTTGGCCTTGCTGAAGGGCACTTCGATGTCGTCGATATCACCCGTGGGCATGTGGGGGGCGTCCGTGCTGATGGATGAGGTGGACGGGTAGGGGCTGCCCTTGGCCGTGGGCTTGCCCTCGAGGATGTCCGACAACACATACGCACCCACCTTTGGCGCACCCACGTGATGTGTGATGTCCGGCAACGTTGCGGACGAAATGGGCTGCGTGGGTCTGTTCGGGGGCCATCGTGGCAAGGCAGAAGCTGAAGTCGGCTTCGCTGCTTCGAGGCCGAATGCTGTTCACCGCCGAATCGATACCGCCGTTCTTCATCACCCCATCAAGGCTGCAGCACATTCAGTGCCGCCACCCTCCTTTCTCTCGCCCTTGAGAAAAGGCGGTAGTGTCTCTGCGTCTTCGGGTAGCTTCTCCATGCATAGAAAAGAGATTTGCTCCTTTAACCGCCACTCCATGTGCATCTCGCTCCACTCCTCAACGCGACCGGCATTTTTGTAAGGGCAGGAAGTGTGGGGCGCCTTCTTGGCTGAGCGAGCCTCCTTGGGCGTCTTCTTTGCGTCTGTGCATTGTTGGTCTTCTTGTCAACTGGTTTGGAGGGGGCAGGAGAGGGCGGGGTTGAGGCACGCCTGTTGGCCTTCTTGGCTGCTGACTTGGATGGCGGCTTCTTCTTGTTGGCTGCGGGGGGAGGGGATGGTGCCGGGGGATCAAGCTTGTGTGTGTGGGAGGGATCGGTGCCGTTGATGAAGGTCTTGGAGGCGCCGCAATCTTGTTTACGTCTTGACTGCGCGATTCTCGACGGATTCCCCGGCGGTCCTGATGGAAGTCAATGATGTGAGTCGTGGCGGGGGGGCGACGGTGGTGCCTGAGGTCGGCCGACCAAAACACTGCGCAATGTTGGGCTTCTCTTCCCCATGCACATGACCAAATGGTTGGCTCTCCGAAAGGTGCCTGCCTGTTCACGTTCATGCCAGAGTGATTTTCCCTGCATCATCCATATTGACTACTCGTTGGTGGAGGCTCAGTCGGTTTCCGACGGCCATCCAGCGAATCGAATCATGTCAATCATGCATCACATGCACGGCACATGGCACGCTCGCTCCAGAAAGACAGCCCGTGGTCAAAAACTCATGTACACACCACACGGAAAAAGGGCCGCCATCCCATCTCGTACAGTACTCCATGAATCCAATGCGCACGTGCCTTAGTCCATCTCGATGTACAGATCGGTTAATCAGTGCGGCTTGGGGACATGGCCGTCCACGTAGAAGTTCCTGGTGACTGACGGCAGCTTGACGGTCATGCCATCCAGCTCTGGCGCACATATCACCTGACAGCCAAGCCGCGACCTGACACACAGGCAGACAGACAGGCAGACAGGCAGTTGCCATGAGTACATGCGCCAATCGACCGTATTCTCTTCTCGCGCGTCTGTGTGAGTGTGGGCGTACGTTTCGGCGAGTCCCGGTGCCATGTCAAGGAGGTCTTCTTCCCTCTCCGTGGCCTCCTCCAGCTTGTCGAAGTACTCCTCTTCCAGTATGACATGACAGGTGGAACACGCAAGCGACGCCTCACACGCACCTGACACAGACAGACAGACAGACAGACAGATGCAGAGAGGGTGAGTTGAGCAGCCACCTGTGTGGTTCGCTGCGCACCTTCAATGTCGATGTCATAGTGGTGCGCCACTTCGAGCACTGACGTGCCGATAGGCGCTTCAACAGTCTTCTTGGAGCCATCCTTAAGCAGAAAGTGCACTGTTCTGCAGCACAGACACACACACACACACAGATCGGCAGGTGCTATGCCAACCTCTTTTCGCTGTGTGCTGTGCGCCTACATTTTCTCTGCTTTGTCGTTCCATGCTCCCGGGTGGCTGAACCATCTCCTCGACATCCTCGGCAGCGCCAAGGGAGGAGGCGGGACCGGCATTCTGGTCCGCCTGAGGACTGCGAACGCTTCACGACGCAGACTCTCCATTTTTCAACCGCCGCGCGACTTAACGCTGCGAAGCTCCACCTCGAGCAGTTCCGTTCCAGCAGCAGCGGTTTCGGAGCCCCTTTTTCGGCTGCGAGCTCCGACTGCGAGCTCAGATCTCACCTCGTGAGATCTTTGGCGAGTAACGCACCAAATTGCCATCGCAGCTGTCGAGCACCGGCCCGGTATCTCGTATCAGCGGAATGAAATTCAACCAGCGTGCCAACAGCTTTCGAGCCTCAGGGCGGCCTTCGTGCTCGCCGCATGCGCCTTCGCTGTTGAGTCCGACGGATGCACAGCCCGACCCTGCTTACGTGCCTCTGCCGCCGCTCCTCGGCGTCATCACCAAGGGGCTCCTTCCTCTGCTGGCGGTCTTTTCTCCCCCTCCCTCTCTGCCCCTTGCTCAAGTCGAGCCGCCAGCCAACGTGAAGGTGGCGCCTATCGGCACAGATGTGCAGCCGCTCGACGTGTTTCCCCAGAGATCCAAATACAATCTGGGCCTCACCGAGACCGCCACTCTGCACGACTGCCCGATCGAGTCAAACTGCGTGTCGACTACGAGCTTCCGCAGCCCAAACCACTTCCTCTCACCCTTTGTGTACAGCGGGCTGGACCGGCGCGACAAGGAGATCCTGCGGACCATCCGCCACCTGGCGGAGAGCCAGGATTACACCCTGGTCAAGACAGATGTGGACAAGGGGTATGTGTACGCGACGAGAAGCACATGGATACCTGGGGTGCAGGAGGATGTGGAGCTCATGTTTCCGCCCGACAGGGATCGCATTTTCTTCCGATGCATCTCGGTGAGTCAAGCTGGGGAGGGAGCAGACGAGGAACACACACATTCACGCGGACAGACAGACAAGACAGACAGGCATGTGCGGCGTCAACGTGTGTGGGTGTGCGTGTGTGTGGTGCAGCAAGTGACCCTCCCACCGACGCCCTTCTGCCTCACTCCTGGGTGCATCAACGGGAACCAGTTCCAGCGGGCCCACATGGAGCAGCTGAGGGATGAGCTGGGCTGGATCAGTGACGATCAAACACTGGCGCAGGAGAAGCAGTGGCTGCCGATCTTCTTCCACTGAATGCGATTGACTGACTGACTGACTGACTGACCTGAGGGCAGGGCAGGCAGTACTCGGTAGTTTCTTGTCACACGTTGAGGGTATTTTTGCCGTATGTCTGTTGTCTTGTCGAGGAGAGGATGTAGTTGTAGAGGAGGGAAGCACTGTGGGTGCAGTGCAGTGCATTTGATGCCATGCCAGTGCATCTCTGGGGAGTGAGTGTGTCAGCCAGGGAAAGGACACAAAAGGAACCTAACCTGTGACGGACGATTTTTGGGTGCGTTCCTGTACGTACGTACTGTACAAGAGGATCGACACAAATGGACGGACGGACGGATACACAGACATTCATCGAAGGAATCGATATGATGTCCGCAGGGACTAAGGCGCACACGCGCACACGGACAGGTAGTAGGTAGGTCGACCAGGATGGACAGACAGGCTGCACCCGCGGCTCATCTGTCTGCCTGCCCTTCGTCTGTCTGTCTTGTATGTCAGCCAGGTCCCTCCGGTATACTCACAGGGGGAAGCCCTACCGCTACACACACATCTGCCTACGGGGGAAGGAAAGCGACGCGCGTGGAATATTGGCCGCGGCCGGGATAGAGAACCTCAACGGCTGCCACCCCTTCCAACGGCCATTTTGAGGCGGTTGCCCTTGTCTATACTTGTGTGGTGATGAAGATGGCACGGCAAACTTCCCTCCTTCTCCTAGCAACTATCGCAGCGTCACTATCAGCAGCAACAGCGGCACACCAGCCCCAGACCCGCGGCAGGTATGAGCTGCTCGCCAGGCTGCTGCAGGAGGCCGACGGCACCGCCAACGGGACGCTCAACGCGCCGTGGCCGACAGACCTCAATGTGATGCCGAAAAAGGACCCAGCAATGGAGGCCGAGATCAAACGGTGCGTGCTGGGCTGGGCGGGGCACACAGACAGGGGACAGCTTATCTAAGGCACCACACGTGTGTGTCCTGCTGCTGCTTGTGTGTGTTGTTTGGCCAATTGTCAGGATAGTAGACGGGATGACGCTTGAGCAGAAGGTGGCGCAGATGATGCAGGTGGGCGCGCCAGAGACCGACCTCATGGCCATCCACAACGAGCGGGGATTCAGCCTCGGCTCACTGCTTTCTGGCCCTGGTGAGAGAAGGCTTTTGTCTGTCTGTCAATCGGCCTGCTTGGACAAGGCTCTTCTGTCTGTCTGTCTGTGCGCCTGTTTGGTTGTGTGTGTCAGGTTCAACCATCGGTACACACGAGGCGTACGAGTGGCTCAACACGGCCGAGGGCATCCTCAACTCGGCCGTCGAGCAGCAGGGCGTTAAGATACCCTACATATGGGGAATCGGTCAGTCACTGCACTGCACGGAGCAGGGCGGGGCGGGGCGGGCAGTACGACAGACACAACAGACACGCCAGCCACATCGGTTGGTTTGTTTGTTGCTTAGACGCCATTCACGGGCACAACAACCAGCCCAAAGGTGCTCTCTTCCCCCACAACATCGGCCTCGGGGCGGCCAACGACACGGAGCTCATGAAGAAGTGAGCAAGACACACAGCACGGACACACCACGTATTCATTCCCACGGTCTCCCATATATCTACAGGATCGGCGAGATGACGGCGGCTCAGCTGACATTGGTGGGCATCGACTGGGCATTCGCCCCCTGCATCGCCATGCCCAAGAATCTCAGGTGGGGCCGCGTGTACGAGGGCTACTCGTCCGACCCCGAGATGGTCCGGCGGCTGGGTACGGCCATGATCAAGGGCCTGCAAGGCGATCCCGATGTGGACGGCGGGGCGCAGTACCTCGACGGACGGCACGTGTTGGCGTCGGCCAAGCACTGGATCGGTGACGGTGCGACAGAGGAGGGCATCGATGCGGGAGATGTGTACATGGGCGAGAAGCAGCTGATGCTCGAGCATGCCATCCCCTACTTTGACGCCATTGAGGCCGGTGTCGCCACCATCATGGTGCGGTCGGTGTGAGGGCATGGCATGGCTGGGAGGGTGTGGTGTGTGGGTGTGTGGATGGATACCTACCTATCTGGTGTTTTGTTTGTGCGGCTGTGTGGATGTGCAGGTGAGTTTTTCGTCATACAATGGTCTGAAGATGCACGGGCACAAGCACCTGATCCAGACGGTCCTCAAAGACACCCTGGGCTTCGACGGCATCGTCATCAGCGACTACGTCGGCCACCAGCACGTCAAAAACTGCGACAGATGGACCTGCCCACACGCCGTCAACGCCGGTGTGTTTGCCATAAACCACCCTCCCCCAATCGACCCCCACCCACCCACACACACACACACACATCAACTTCATTTCATTAGTACGCGTGTTGTGTTGTGATGGCTCTGATGGGTGCAGGTATCGACGTGTATATGATGGCGTGGGGCGATGACTGGAAGGGCTTCATGACCAACATCATCGACCAAGTGAATGCCGGAATCATCCCCGAAGAGCGCATCAACGACGCCGCCACACGCATCATCCGGGTGAAGGCACGGATGGGCTACATCTCGTCCATCGCCACACCAAACGGACCACGGCCGACACCATGGCAACGCGGGAGCGCACTCGAAGCAGAAGGTGAGACCAGTCTCTTTTGCCACACTCCATCCATCATCTGTCTCTCTGCATGGACAGGTCACTATATCGGTTCGAACTTGCACCGCGACGTTGCGCGTGAGGCCGTGCAGAAGTCGATCGTGCTGCTCAAGAACAATGGCAACGTGCTGCCTTTGAAGACCGACCAGAAGATTCTCGTGGTCGGGCGGGGCGGCGATGCTGTCGCGCTGCAATGCGGCGGCTGGTCGGTCGACTGGCTGGGGGACAAGAACAATGGCAACGAGATGTTCGGCAACGCCACGACGCTCTTCGGGGGCATCCAGCAGAAGGGCATAGCGGTGGATTACTCGTTCAACCTCACGGAGGGCGTTGCTGATGGCTATGACGCCGTCATTGTGGTCGTCTCGGAGAACCCCTACTCCGAAGAGAAGGGCGACATCTTCATGAACCAGACGGTCTCCTTCGCGAGGGCAGGGGGCGTTATCAGGCTGGAAGAGGATGGCGACGCCTGGTACGACATGCAGGTGCTCGAGACCACACGTGCGCGCTTCCCGGACACGCCCATCGTCACTGTCATGTTCACCGGCCGGCCGCTGTACGCCAACCGCATCATCAATCTGTCGGAGGGCTTTGTGGTGGCCTGGCTGCCGGGCACCGAGGGCGGGGGCATTGCCGACGTGCTCTTTGGGGAGGTGCCAGTGGTCGGCAGGCTGCCCTTCGACTGGCCGACCGACCCGTGTGACGACCAGGCCTGGTCGGGCAAAAAGGGCGGCGTGTGGCACGTGGGTGAGGGGCTGACGATGGAGAGCAACCGCACCATGCGCACCCTGACGGAGCACAATATCGGCGAGTACTACTTGTGCAACGACCGAGCCACCGTCAGCAGCGCCGAGTGGCTGGCCGCCAGCACGCCCCCGCCCGACGCCGACTTCATTCCCGATGACAATGAGGATGAGGGGAGACGGCTGACGGCCCTGTGATCGATGTCCTCATCATATTTGATGTGACGTTCTGACTGACCTGAGAGATATGTATGTGTGTATGTGTGTACATAGCCAGCTGGCGAAGTGTGTGTGTACAAAGATGCATACAAAACGGCGGGCGGCCGTGGGCATGGGTGCACCGATGCACGTGTGCCTAAGGACGCCGCTGTATGCATGTGTGTGTATGTATAGCAATGTTGCTTGCCGCCCCGCCCGCGAAATAAATATCTATTGTCCATCCAACCATCCGGGCCGTCCACCCACCTATGCCCTTTGTTTGCTCGGTGTACAGAACGAAGGAATGAAGGTGTACCTTACACACACACACACACACACCCCAACATGGCTGTCTGTCTGGCTTGCAAGGAAGGCTGCATATAGAGAGATACATACGCGAATTTTCGACTGAGTGCAGTCGGCCGGCGACGGCAAATGAATTAGATGAGGTGGGGTGAGGTGGGGTGAGGTGGTAGGAAATGCACACGTCAGCTGGTAGATGGATGATGGATGGATGGACCTTAGTGAGTGGGAGAGTGAGTGGACGGATGGATGGATGGATGGAGAGACAGAGACAGCCAGACAGCACGCACGGGGGATGGTTTTGTTGTACACATGTGTTCCCTCGTGCGTGGCCTGTG
>CDMY01001052.1:166915-195566 GCA_001179505.1 Vitrella brassicaformis | reverse complement strand
GGGGGGGGGGGGGGGGGGGGGAGATGGATGGAGGGATGATTGGGCGGCTGACTGACGATAGATAGACATGCGTTATGGTTGTCTGTGTGCGCAAGAGGCTGGTATGTAGAGAGGAACGAGCTCAGCTATGTGTGTGTGGGATGCGGTTGCTTGTTTCTGTACTGTCTGGTGCCATTGAGTGAGGAAGTGTGACGTCTGCACCTGCAGAGAAGCCTGGTCTGGTCTCCATGAGTGCACTGTATATCCATCGCCCAACAGACATCAACAAAAATCCGGACTCGACTCGACTCGACTCCAATCTTGATTCATTGTCGAGCTAGGCTAGGCACACTTCCTCTCAACAGTGGCGCCCCGCCCCTCATCCCACTCCTAATTAGACACACACGCAACGCACACCAGACACACACAAGACACACATTCGTTATATGTGTTTGAATGTTGTATAGGGGATGAACGAACGACCAAACGCATTTGTGTCGGCCGTCTCTCTGTGTATGCGTACGTGTTTGGATATCCACAGCTGCTGGAAGCTCCCGAGGCTGGCCAGAATGGACCCGCCAATCCTGAGAGAGAGAGAGAGAGAGAGAGATCGACGGACGGACGGACGGACGGATGGACACAACGAGTCTGGGCCGATTAGCTCGTCTGATGCTCTGTGTGTCCTGCCTCCACTACACTCACCACGTCGAGAATTTGCGCTCGTTCGGCTGCGGAGAGGCAATCACTTTGAACCGAAGATTCTGAACCACACCGTGAAATGACACTCACTAGTCAGTGTGTGTGCGCATTGATCAATTGGCCCACCTACCGGTCCCATGTAGTCGTTGTGGAGCATCATCTTCTCCATCCGCTCAGGCAGACCTACACAGACAGACAGACAGACAGACAGACACGGACGCACAGCACACGATGCATGCCAGCCAGCCAGCCAGCCAGCCGGTGCGGTGCACGTGTGTGTGTGTGTGTGTGTGTGTTCCGTCCCCACCCTGAAAGCACGAGCCGCCTCCCGTGACGACGATGGCATTCAGCAGCTCCCTGGAGGGGATGCGATCACAACAAGACCAAGGAATCATGGAGGGAGGGCTGCCTGCCTGCCTGGCTCACTTGCGTGTCTCCAATGGAGCGCAGTGGAGCACATCTAATCGACCGATCGCGGAATCCAGGAGAGACAGACAGACATCCATCAGCTCTCCTGGATGTTGCTGGGTGGTGTGCTTGCAGGTGGCTGACCGACGAGCATCCGCGGGAGACCGGGAAAGCCGTAGATCTCCTCCTGCTGCACACAGACAGACAGACAGTCACACAGCGTGTGCACATGATGATTGGTGCTGTGCACTACGCAACGCATACTTCTGAAAAGAGCTCAGGTCGCAGGAGCCTCTCGGGCAGCCGATACTGGAAGGGATCTGACAGCACATACACATACACATACAGGTCTGTCGACCGTCGCAGCCATCTCATCCAACTATGTGGCTGGCCACCGGTCTCAATTTCTGTGCCGTCCGGCAGCACGAAAGGCGCACCCGGCAGACCCGTGACACTGCAAGGATGAAGGCAATGAGTGCAGACACACACACATGATAACGGCACGTGTGTGTGTGGGTGCGTGTATTGTATGGCCCACCCACCTGTCCACAAGTTTGTCGTCGTCCGCCACGCGGCACTGCTGCTCCTTCACCCGCCGCAGTTGCTGCACACAGAGAGGGAGAGAGATATGTGTACGTGGCGGCTGTGGGTGACCCACCCACCTTGCTACCTACCTCTCTGATTGCGAGATCCCTGTAGGACTCATGGACCTTGCTGATGTCCTGCTTGTCGTACTTCTCGCTCCCGTCAGTCACAGTCTTCTTGTACGCGAACTGGGGATGCACCGACTTGCGCCTGGGCGAGTGAGACCGACACACACACCATATATATGTATGTGTGTAATGAATGATCCATTCCCTGCTCTCTGTGTGTGTGTGTGTGTTGGGCAGGATGGCCGACTCGTTCCTTCATATACTTACTTCTGTGTGAGTATCTTGGCGAGCTCGTCTTCCAGAAGGTTGCCGCCAACAGGGTACTCCTGCACAGCTGACCGACACACACATACATGCCCAGCCAACACACAGTGTGGGCTGGCGTCATCCATCCCATCAGTCCGTTCCATGTCCATACAAATAGTTAGTTACTCTTCTGGTTAGCGAATCCGTCCGTGACGGCCACAGCCGTCGAGTGGTTCGCCCCGATGTCTGCAGTCAGAAACACACATATGACAACCAACATACAATCAATACACACCGACCGCCACACACATCTGCTCGACATAGCGTACGTACCAAGGGTGAGAGCGGTCGTCCTCCCGCTGGCATAGCTGAAGACAGACAGACAGACAGACACAGAAACGGATCACATCACATTTGCCAGATCACTGTGTCAGGAATGGCATTCGGATCAGTGTGTCAGTCAGGAATGGCGCGGCGTTGCGTTGCGTGTGTGTGTGTGTGTCTGCGTACGTGGCGAGGACAGCGGATTTGGCGACGTAGCAGGCGTTGACCTGCAGCAAGGCGGTGTGTGCCCGTGGCCTGCCCGTGTGTGGCTGTCGGTGTTGCACTGTACTGTACTGTCAGTACTGACTGCATGGGAGGACTCACTTGGAATGTCTCAAATAGGATCTGTGTGATCTTCTCCCGGTATGGCCTGCGATGCATTGCAATGCGGACAGACACGCAGGTGCATACGTGTCGAGAGCAGGGCGGGGCGACTCGACTCGACTGTGAGTCCACCCGGCTGGCTCACTTTGAGTGTCGTGTTGGCTCCGTTACGAGCACGGGGGTCTCTTTCCAGTTGATGCTCAGACCTGCACAGAAAAAAAGAACCGTCCAGTCCAACCAACATGTCACGTCCTCACACAGCATTAGGCGGCAGCAGCCTCTGTTGCCTCACTCACCTCTAGGGCTCTCGAGGTGATACAGAATCGTTGCCAGCATATCCTCGTCAACTGCAGCCACACACGCGATTCCCCTCCTCCCTCCCTCCCTCCCTCTGTCTGTATGACCTTACTCACCGTTGATCTGCGACCTGCCCCTGCAGATCCTGACGTCCTCTGCCGGCTGCTGGTCGCCATTGGCGTCTGCGGCGGGGGGCGGCGCCCTGGCCTCCCCGCTGTAGGCGTATGTGCATGCGGGTCGGACGGCCATGTGGTCCCGCTTGGCGAAGAAGTTGACGGGGTAGACCTTCTCGGCGTCATTCGCCTCGGGCACACCCACGGACTGATATGATCGACGCCATGCATGCACCCAGAGAGTCAGGCGGCCGAGCGTGTGTGTAGTCAAAACCTACCACTGGTTGGACGAATTTGGGGTTTTCTTCTCCTGCGTATCCGCATCGGATGCTCTGGCAGCCGATGTCCAGCACCACTGCAGACACCTCCTCACCTGCACACACACACATACAAACACGGACATACGCAGCAGGGAAACACAAGGCACACGAGTCACAGCCGATGAGCAGATCTATCAACTCACGCACCTATGCCGTGTTTCTAGTGTTCTCTCTCACCTCCGCTGTACATTCTCGTCGCAAGATCTGTGGAATAGTCAGCTCATTTTTCGTTCATTCTCACGGCTTAGCTCGCAAAAATCGCTGCCCGCCAAAGATGGCTTCTCTTCGCGATTTGCCGGGCGATACACTTGCAAACGTCCTCAGCTTCTGCACTCCCAGGGAATGCGGCAGGTCGGAAAAACCGAGGTTTCTCACTCCCCCATTTGTGTCTGTCGGGTGGTGTGTGTGTTGTCTTCAGGGCGGGCCTGTCCTCCTGGCTGTTTGCACAGCACCTGAACGCTGTTGCCCGGCTGCAGCTGCGGGAACACTTTCGCATTGCTGATCCGGATCAAGAGGGGTTCCTTTTGCCAGGCGAGCAAAAGGCACAGACAGTGTCACTCACATTCCGTACGTGGGGCCACACGGGTATGTCTATGTGGCTGTGTATGCCACTGTCTGTGTGTGCAATGGACGGCATACAGGTGAGACATTGCTGGCCTTTCTCGAGTTCAAGAGGATGATGAGCGGCGTCTTCCAGGTGCATGAGGGGCTGGGCGGGGCGATGTCAGACACACACCCTTCTCATGTCTACTTGGGTGGCTGAATGCATGTATGCATCAGAGGCTGGCCGTCTCCAACCGCCGCTTCATCGCCATCCTGCCATCCGGCCACCTGCTCTCAGCCGGAAGAAACGACGCCGGCGAACTCGGCAGGCCCTCACGCACATCACCAGCACGGCCAAAAAGAATGCGGCTGCGGGGAACTGCAGACGACGACACTCCCGTGCAAGTCGCCCTGGGTGAGCGGCACAGCGCCATCATCACCGAGCAGGGGCGGCTGCTGCAGGCGGGAATCGACTGGGCATCCAGCCCGTCGTCGAGACAGGACAAAGGCAGGATACGGCTCGAGGGCGTCAGGCGGGTCAGGGCACTAGAGTCCTTCACGGAGCTCCCCCAGCCGACGGCCTCTGAGAGCCTCGCCACAACAGACACGACGGACAGAGATCCGTTGAGGTCGCCGATTCTCACGACGAGCCACCTTCGGAGCTTGCCGCCTCCGCAAGCGTCGCCCCCGGACTCGCCCACCTCCACATCGACGTCTCGTGTAGTGCGGCGGGCGGTGCCCGAGAGCAGCAGCTTCAGAGGTTTCACTGAAGGGACGGAAGATACCAATGGGGTTAACGGGGGCAGTGGGGAGGCGGGGAGAGTCAAATTCAGAAGCGTCTCGTGCGGGCCTTTCAACACTGTGAGTGGCACTCGTGGATATATGCTCTGGATGGCTGAATGGGGCTTGGCTTTGCTCATGTGAGTGAGTATGTGTGTGTGTGTGTGAGTGTGTGTGGTGCAGGTGGCCCTGGGGTCATCTCCACGAGGAGGGAGCGAGTCGCTGCACTGCTATGGCATTCGCGTCTTCCCGGGGCAGCACGAACGTATAACCCAACACAGACACACACACAGACAGACAGACGGCCCCACCTACACATTTCCCATATGTCTCGGCTTCAGGCCGCGACCCTTTCCAGATCCCCCTAGCCCTCGACGGCAGCGACAATGTGCGGACTCTCCGGCACATGACCGCACAGACAGTGGTGGTGACTGACGACGGGAGGGTGTTCCGGCTGCGTGACGCGAGCCCGCGGCGTGGGGCGCGGTCACTGGCCGAGAGCACCAACGCCTCTGCGCCCCATTGGATTCCTTGCGGGAGGATTCGATGGGTGGTACGTCTATGTGACGAGAGACACACAAAGGACGAGGGAGAGGGAGGGAGGGAGAGAGTGTATGCAATGATTGCAGTGTGTGTGTTTGTGTGTGCATGTGATGTGGCATTATCGCTGTGCTGCCTGCCCTGCCAGGCCTCTGGGAAGCTTCATAACATGTGAGTGAACAAGTAGGAGGGAGAAGGAGAGGGAGAGGGAGAGGGGGGATGCTGTGCTGTGCTGTGCTGTGTGTGGCTTGAATCGAATCCGTCTTGCCTTGCTTGTTGGTTGTGTGTGTCTTTCTTTCTTTGTTTGTTTGTTTGTTTGTTTGTGTATGTCTGACATCCATCCATCAGTTGGGTGACCGATCGGGGAGAGGTCTATTCCATAGGCATCCGAAGATACGGCAATCTGGGCACGGGAGGTACGCCCGCACCGCCCCCGCCACACACACACGCTGCACAAGAAGGAACGAAATACACACACACATTCTTCAGCTTAATTGAAGAGTCTTTCCCTGATTGATGTGCTCAGGCAATGCTGGGCAGCAGCCAGACTTGCAGGTGAAGAGAATCCCATACCAATTGACATCTTCTGTCTGTCTTTGTGTGCGTTTGTCTATCTTGGTTGCAGATAGAGGGCGCCAGCCTTGCCCGTGTGCCGCTGCCCCCCGACGTCAACATCGTCCGGGCGGAATGCGGCGATTTCCACACGGTGTGTCTCAGCGACAAAGGCGAAATCTTTGCATTTGGACGCAACGACTCGTAAGCAAGCCAAGCACCCCACCCCACCCCTCACCATTCTCACACACACACATCCATTCATCCATCCATCCATCCCCCTTTCAGTGGGCAGCTGGGCGTTGGAGACACCACCAACAGGCCCCTCCCGGTGCGAGCCCGGCCACTTCGGGAGAACACACGGGTGGTTTCCGTCGGCGGAGGGCACGATTTCTCGGTTGTCAGCGACTCCTTTGGTGGCGTGTGGTGGGCGGGGCGGCGGCCGTGGCTGGACGAGAGGTCACAGGAGGTGCACTCGAGTGTGTTTGTGGAGGTGGCCGTGTCCTGCCATAGTCAGAGTCAAAGCCCTCTTGCTAGTGAGAGCATTGCTTCCGGCTCGCCCTCTCTGGCTGCGAGTGGTGGTGGTGGTGGTGAGGGTGGTGTGCATAAGGGCGAGAGTTGAGACGCGATGACGTGTGCTGTGTGTGTCGGACGATTTTGGTGCTGATTGACGTCAATGGATGAGTCAATGAATGAGTATCACATACGCACGCACACGATCCAGAGAGGGAGGGTCAGAGAGAGAGAGAGAGAGACAAGATGAAAAGGCACAGACCACTCACACCACACCACACCATACCACACCACATCAGATCAGATCCCACCGCTACCGTCTGTCTGTCTATCACTGTACTCATTGCTCCTTCCTCTCCTTGTACCCCTCCCGCTTTGTGCCAATTGTGGTGTGTTCGTTCACTGTGTCTTGTGTGGCTGCAGCCAGTGTGTGGAGGGAGGGATGTACACGCATACACGAACGGGTGGGTGCGACAAGGGAGGGAGGGAGGGAGGGAAAGATATATGCGATGGCGGCTCGTTTGGACCGCCGATAGCCAGCTGACTACGGACAGAGCGAGAGAGGGACGGGGAGAGGGGGAGAGGGGGAGAGGGAGGGCGATCGAGACAGACAGGGCAGGAAGGTGACTTCAAAACGACATTTACCTACCTACCGTTCACACACATGGACCAGACAGACGCAAAATGGCCTGGTGGCCACACACACACACACACACGCACACGCTACCGCTGTGTCAGTCAGCCAGTCCGCCCACACACATATATCCAATCCAGGCAGGCAGCTTTTGTACACGCAGCCAGCAGTTTATTGAGAGAGAGCCATACGCCCGGGCGTATGGTTGGTATGTTTATACAACACACACTTCTTCATCCATCCATCCATCCACGCACCCACTCACTCACTCACTCACCACACAGCAGACAGGACAGGGGAAGGCAGAGTTGCCTGCCTGCCTGCCTGTATGCTTGTGTGCCTGTGCTGCCTGGCCTGTATGTGTGTGGATGTGATCTGTCTGTTAGGTGTCACGTCACCAATAAGTGAGCAAAACGGACAGTGAGTGAGTGAGTGAGTGAGCGAACAAACAAACAAACAAGTACACAGAAACTTATGTATACCCCCACCCCCACCCTCTCTCTGTACGACACACACGACACCTGCTGCTCCCTTCATTCATCCATCCGTCAATCCACCCATCCATCCACCAGTTTCCACTCTACCTCCCTGCACACCGCCGACCAACCAATCTAACTAAACGACTCTTTGAATGAAGATCCGATCCATCTGTCTGTCGGAGGCTGGCTGGCCAACCTCTGTCAATCTGAACTGACTGCCCTTTTCTCTTCTCTCTGTCCTTTGTGCCAGGCGGCAGCGAGCTGCTGTACATACGCACCCCAACTCAGACAGACAGACGGACAGACAGACAGACGCAAGCCATCCAAGCACGTGTGCAGACTGTAGTCTTGCTTGACACACGTGCATGCAGTCGAGGGCAAAACACAGAGGGTGGGAGAGAAAGACGTTTGCTCGGGCAATTGGGAATGAATGGGCCTCCCGTGCGCATGATTACAGGAGAGCCCAAAAACAATGATAAACTAGACGGACCCACAGCAAACACCCACTCATCCATCCATCTCGTCATGCGATCCATACACACATACGAGTTGGGGGAGGGAGGGCATCACAAAGCAAGCACAAAGCAGGCCAAAAAACGAAGTTACGACAAAAGTGCGCCCACCACACCACACGCACCACACGCACCGCGCCCACACTGGTTTCCCCCCCTTCGTCAGCCCTCCCCCCGCCTCACAGGCTGCAACGACACCCCCCGGGAGACGCTGTGCCACTGGCTGTCGGCCTGCCGCTCCCGGCCGGTCCACGCGATGATGCTCATATCGCCTGACGCGCTGACGAATGCCGAGCGAGATGGTAGCGGGAGAGAGGGGACAGGAGAGGGGGCGGGGGGAGGAGAGGGCAACGGGGCGGGGGAGTGGCCGACGGTAGCCACGTCAGTCAGCATCGTCGATATCGACTCGTGCTCGGCGGGTCGGAATGACGACAGCCCGTCCTCGCACTGGCTGTGGCTGTGGGTGCTGCCGCCATTGCTGTGCGTATGTGCGTGGGTGTAGAAGCCGCCGTGATGGCGCACCACAACCTGCTCACCCTCACCCTCTTCGTGGCCATGGCCGTAAGGCTGGCTGGGGAAGCACGTGCAGACGACCAGGCTGACCACGCCCAGGACAAGCGAGAGGCTGACCACCGAATGCCACCCCAAGGCCAGCGCCCACGAGTCGCGCGACACGCCCGCAAACCGCCGCTCGTCGAACTGGTTGACGTCAATCATGAAGCTCTCAGTCCGCTGCAGGTAGAGCACACAGCCGGTGAGGGAAGTGAACGAGGCCGTCAGGCAGAGGGCGCTGGGCAGCCGCCGGCCGCCCTTGTGCCACTTGGCCTGTCTGGCCAGCATCAGCGAGGCGGCAGCGATGATCAGGGAGGCGGTGCCCAGGCAGCCGAGCAGATCGTGGGTGGCGCGGAGGAACTGGGCGGCATGACGGCAGCGAGGGATGTCGTTGAACTGACCCCATATGTAGCCATCACAGATCTGCATAGCCCAAAAGGACAGCAGTCACAGTGCGCCCACTGCTGACAGGCCTGCCAATCCTCTGCTCTCCTGTGCTCACCGCCTTCTTGAGTCTGTCGACGCTGTCGCCATTAGCAAACCGGAATATGGTTGACCTGTCCGCCCGAACACGCCACAGTGTCTGCGCAGAGAGAGATATCACACCACACACAGGTCTGCAAACTGATCGACCTCGCTGACTCTCTTGTGTGCTGTGCTGTGCTGTGCTGTGCGGTGGTGTGGTCTGTGCCGTCTTATGGTCCTACAATGGCCCAGCTGAAGGTCCTCTCGAACGTGGAGAAGTAGCGTATGGCGTAGAGCCTGCTGTGCCAGGAGGAGAAGGCGACGGACCATGCCGTGACGCACAGCCAGCAGATGACGCATACCAGCAGCGTCAGGGCCAGCCGGTCGACGCGCTCCGCCATCGACATGGGAGACCGGGGGTCCCGACGACCGCTCAACGACACCACCATGAAGTTGCTGCTCGGCGCATATCTGCCTTTGCTGGCCAGCACTGCACTCCACGCCGCACACCAAAGCAACGAACAGCCTTTTTGGGAGAACTGAATGGCAAACCAGTGGATCGCAGGGTTTCAATTGCAGGGTTTGCCGGTGAGCGGTTTGGCTGCTTTGAGCTAAGAGTGGGAAAGGCCTGGCAAAGATGGGGGAATTCCTCGTTGACACAGGTGAGTAAGCTGCATGATCCGTTTCTGGCCGGCCCCATCGGTTGTGGCACGTTGCTTCTTGCGTGTGACGCAGGTGTGGTGGACATCTCTGAGGACTATCAGGCCCCCCGCAGGCACTTCCCGCCAGACAAGCTGCCGAACATCATATTCCCCAAGGAGAAAGCCAGCGCCCTCACCGACAAAATCATCAAACAGGCGAGAGCGGTGCCAGGGCCGGGAACGTACGTCAAGGCATCCAATGTATGTGGCCGGGGGAGGGCTCTCCCTGGTGTTGGTTTCGCCTTTCGCATGCTTCTCTATGTGTGGGTTTGTGTGGTGCGTGTGTGGGGTGGATGCAGTGGGCTGAGGAAGGGAAGAAGAGTGCGGGAGTGTGGAGCTTCTCGAAATCAGGGCTGGACAAGGGGTGAGTGAGTCATTGAGAGAGTGAGGGCACCAGCACCACACCACACAATACAATACATTCCAGACACACCACACACAGCAGGACACAGACAAATTGACGATTGAACACCACCACACCAGACCCACTTGGACTGACATTTCTCCTTTCGACGTCCATGCAGTTCATGTCTGTCGGTGCCAAAGCACAAGAGCAAAGAGCCCGGCCCCGGCCAGTACAAGGCCGACGCCCTTGACGTCACCTTGCCACGGGTCACGGGCGGGCCGGCCTCCAAGGGCAGGAAAAAGACCTTCCTGGAGAATGCCGTGTGGAAGGCGCACCAGAGCCCAGCGCCGAATGCGTATAAGTACGAGAAGGTGAAGCCGCACATGGGGGCTCCGGCGTTTGATGTCAAGAAATCGGGAGGGGAGAGAATTAAGGCCCTCAAGAAAAGTGACGCGCCCGGGTGTGTGTGACGGAGACACAGAGAGAGAGAGAGAGATGGAGCAAGAGACACGTGTTTGCCTGCGTGTGTGTGTTTTGACAGTCCTGGTCACTATAAGGGGTACAAGGAGGGCCCGCTGACGTCAGGTCTGACCGAAGCGAAGGCCCCTGCCTTTCCATTCACCAAGGGCAAGGGCAACAATTTCGTTGACTACTACGTTAAGCTGAGACGGGGGGTGCCAGGTGAGAAACAAGCGACACGCATGGTCTTCTCCACTCTCGTGTGTGTATGTGTGTGTGTGTGTGTGTTGTCGTTGATGCAGGTCCCAATCAGTATGGTCAGATCAACCCTGACAAGGTGAGTGTGGGGACGAGGCTCAACACGGTCTACGGGTTCGGAGGGGCGAACATGAGGGGCGCGAGGTAGCACATGTCTGTCTGTATATTTATACGTGCCGCATGGGTGGGTGTCTGTCTGTTCCATGCTCTTTCTATATATACGACTCTTCTTCCGCCATGCCATGATGGTTATGAGTGAAATGTGTCTGTCGGGCGTCACACACATGCACTGCACCACTGCCAGACAGGCAATGCCGTCCATCGAGTCTGTCACAATTTCTCGCTTCCGTCCCGTCCACCCGCTACATATACATCCATCCATCCATCCATCCATCTATACCCCCGTCAGTCAGTCCATGTCGTCGTAGTCCTCAAAATCCTCTTGCTCGTAGCTCTGCTGTACATGAAGGTGGTCATTCTGTATGTATCGAACCGTACACACACACACACACACACACACAGAGAGAGAGAGAGAGGGACTGACACCGTCGTTTTTCATCCATCCGAGCGTCTTGTCTCCCTTCCCCAGCATCCACCAACCTGCATCCGCCATATGTCCACACTCTGCTGGACTGCTGGCATCGAAGGAGGGGCCACTGACAACCGACAGGGAAAACACCGAGACATCCATCACTCCCGGTGTCCGTGTCTCCCGCTCTTATTCACACTCACCTGATGGCTTGCTATGCTCCTTCTCCACCAGTGCCGCCCGCAGCACCTCTTCCTCTCCCTCTTGCGGGAGCGGCGGAGCGCTGGGTGGCGCGGCGCCCGTTGACGGCACCAACACGTGCGCGCCTCGGACGTTGTGCTGCCGAAGGAGCCGCCTCATCTCGTTCAGCTTCACTTGGTTCATCCGATACTCCTGCAATGGCGTGTTTGGACACTTGTGTGTAGGCGGCTACCCTTGAGTGGCTCACATTGTCTTTGGCTCTCAGCTGTGCGTCGAGCTCCTCAATCTGCCCGTGCAGCACCTTAAGCTCCGCCTCCTGCACGCGCATCTGACAGAACGAGGCGAGTCACGTGCAATGCGTCGGATTGTTCGCCTTTCCAGCTCACCGCCCGTTTATTTTTGGCTTCGTCCCTCGATCGTGCCTCTCTGACGGTCTGCAGATCCCGTGACAGCCGCTCAAGCTCCTCTGACGGCACTTCCTGAATGGATAAAACGGCGATTGTCTGAAACGGGGGGAACGCATGGTGCTCACTGACTTACATGAGGCGGCGGCGACTTGGCTTTGTGCGACTGCAAGTCAGTCACATCGATCTTGCCTTTCAGAAGAAGTGTGTACTTCCTGTCATCCAATCATCACACGTGCGTGCTCACTCGTGCGTGCGTGCGTGCGTGCGTGGGTGACCTGCCTCATGTGCTGTGCACCGACCTGAGTTTTCCTTCCAGGTCGATGCACTGGCCGTGCTGCTTCTTGGCCGCCTGCTCCATTTCCTGCTGCTTGGCCTTCAAGGCGTGGTTCTCCACCTTCAACCGACGCAGCTCCTCATTCAGCTGCCGAATCTATGGATAGATATACAGCAGGGAGGGACAAGGCGATCGACGTGGTGTGGCTGGCTGTCCGGGCGGCTGACCCTTGTGGGGATCTCTGCGTTGGCGTGTGCTGCGTCGGCAAGCGCTCTTTCCTGCTGACGCTGGACGCGCTGCAGACCCTTGTTGTCCCTCTACAGGCAGGCAGGCAGGCAGGGAAGTGGGAGTGTCCATGGTGGCTGACTCGCCTGGGTGTCTGCCTGCCTACCATGAGCTGCTCCAGCTGCCTTTCTCTCTGCTTGACCTCACTCTCAAGGGCCAGCACCTGCATCCATCCATGCGAGTACATCGAAAGATCCCACCTGTCCTGTGAATAGTTAGTTACCCGCTCGATGTTGCCGTTCTCGTCGAGCTGTCGTTTGAGTGCCGCGATGTCACGCCTGTAGATCTCCAGACGCTTGTGGGCGTTGCGAAGCTCCTCATCCTTGGCTGATGCATGATATGATGACACACCAAACGTGGTGTGTGTCTCGCCCACTGATCAATATTATGTCTCCGTCTCCCCTCCTCACCTCTCAGTGCCCGCGTCACAGCCTCCTCTCGTGAGTCCTTGGCGGTCTTGCTTATCTGAACCCTCGCCAAGTGAGCCTTCTCCCTTGTCTTTTTCCCACTTTGTGGCCGCGTACATGTGTGAGGACGGCATCCACCTGCTCGCACATGTCTTTCAGCTGCTGCTTGAGCTGCACGTTGGCCGCCTGAAGCTTCGACAAATACTCCGATCCTCGACGGTGCCGATCAGTGAGCGAAGGCAGGCCCTGGTGCAGAGACGCCGACACGCTCTGCTGAACACTGTACAGGCTGACAACAAAACGCTCCATGTCTCCCCTGAGAGCCATCTGTCCACTCCTCCCTTGCTTACTCCCTGTAATCTGTCGCCTTCTGTGGTGATGCTGCCACCGGTGGCGGGTGGTGCACCGAAGGGGCCTGGATGGCGGGCAGCAGGCCCCCCGTGTCGTGCTCATCGAGGGGGTCCTCCCTTTGGACATACAGAAGGGAAGCCCAGAAATCAATGACCTGCTGCAGAGACTTGTCGGGCATGATCCGCACCGCACAAGAGCTTCACTTCACTTTCAGACAACGTGCAGGACACTAGCAGCGGGGCGGGCACTTACGAGAGGCGCCGCCGAACGTCCCTAGTCGCTGAACACAAACACACGAACACTCACCACTGATGATTAAGAGGGGGCCGTGTGTATACCTTCTCTGAGCCGTGAAAGCAGGTCATCGGTGTCACGCAGGGCCTCCCCAGCCTTTGCAATCTCTGCTTCGTCCTGATCTTCCTGTCCTGCACCGACAGACATTGTCAAGTTGAACCACCAGAGGCAATTTGAAGAGGCCCAGCGTGTTCCTGTTTGAATTGGCTATTCGTACCAGTGTGAGCCTTAGGGCGGTGGTCTCTCTCTGCATCTCCCATCGGCTGCGAGCTTAGGCGTCTCAATGTGGGGGTCGTGTGGGGGGAGACGGAAAAGCCACGAATCAAACTTCACTCGCAGAAGCTCAGCGTTTGTCGGAAGTTCAATTCGCTCTTTAGCTGACAGCTTGTCCTGTTCGGCTTCGCCAGTCTGAGATACAGCGTCGACGGAAGAAAGCTCCTGGAAACTAAGAGGGCTGGCTGGTACGGATGGCGTTTCAGCGCTGCCAGTTGCCCTGTCAGAAGGGCTCACCGAAGGAGTCAGCCAAAGAAGACAAGAGGGAAAAGGCCCAGGTCATCTGTGCGGAGACCATGTCGCCCCAGGTAAGAAAAGAGGCCCACTGGCAGGCAGACATCCTTACCCCATCGAAAAGCATCGTCTATGCATGTATCGTGTGGCGTGGCGTGTCCTGCAGGACGCGAAAAGGTTTGTTGATCGCCGGATAAAGAATCGGTCTGAGTACCCGATGACATACAACACCAAAGGCACGGTGCAGCTCTCCCGCAGCTGGACTGATGTGAAATGGGAGGCCGGTGAGCACGGTGCGACTCCGGGCTGGCACTTCCGGTATGGCTACAATGCAGGCACTGTGGGGCTCTTACCAGATGTCCGCATGTAAGGGTCGTTCCCTGTCTGTCTCTGTCTCTTGCAGAGATCCTCACTCTGCTAGCTGCGACTATGTGAGCACTCGCTGGATGAGCGACAAGTCGAAGGCGTCGTTCCGTGAGAAGAAAAAGAGGGTACGAACACCGTCAGGGCACAGCCAACAGCAGAGACATGACGTCGCCCGTCCTTTCTACAGGCCGAGGCCAAGCGCCGTGAGCGACAGCTCGAGACGGCTCATCAGGACGAGCAGGACCCGCCTTCCGCCTCCACCCGGGACACGTCTTCTGCCTCGTCCGCTCGCGAGCTCGGCGAAGGGAAGGAGCCACAGAAAGCACCACCAAAAGAGCAACAGAAGGAGCAACAGAAGGAGGAAACATGGCGCTATGCCGCACACTCGGGAGACAAGGCTGGCTGGGTAACGTGTCTTGTGGGGCTATGGACGGTGTTTTGCTGCTCCTGCCAGGGGAAGCAGCCGAGCCTCGACGAATACGAGTGGGTGCCGTGCTCGCCAGGTACGCTTACGTGCTTTGCTGCCTTGTTACGCCATCCGTACATCCTTCTCTTCTTTCTGTGTGCCATGCATTTCTTAGAGGAGGACGAGATGAAGAGACAGGAGCAGGAGTGACGTGACGCTCGCCACAGAGATGAACATTGAGAGAAGAGAAGGAAGGGAAGGGAGAGGGCAAAGTGCATTGCTCCGTTTTCTCGTCCATGGGTGTGAGCTGCTGCGTGTGGTCTAGGTACCTAAGATGACCAGCGTGTGATCAGTATCGGGTTTGGGGTTGCACGGCCAAGGGAATAAGGTCCTCACCAGCTCGGTATGTCTTGTGTGCAGCGATGAAGGCAAGGCCATTGATATTCATCCATCGACAGACATCATATAAGAGACCCCACTGAGTCGACCAAGGTCGGTCTACTAATGAATACATGCATTCGTCAAAATGCCGGACAAAGAAGACAGCTGCAGCACACATGAAAGAAAGGCCAGAAGACGAGAGACTCATCAAGGCGCTCAATCTTAGCTGCACGGCTTCTCCATAACGGCAGAAGGACAGTTGTTGCTACAGCACAGTACGGGAGAGATGCCCCCAAACTTGAGGGAGAAGTGGGAGAGAATGGGACTTTTCTGCGTCAGCATGTCCACCCACAGCTTCTGCATCACCATTGACGAATTGACCCACGCGAGATCGAAGGTGTCGAGCAATCCTGCGTCTGCTACGGCGTCGAAAATTTCCTCTTCTGACTTAGCAAGGTCCCCAGGGTCTTCTGGTTCGCGATCCTGCTCAACAAAGACGCACATGATCGGACCTCCTCTCGTTCACGGCTCGGCTGACCTTGTCTAGTCCCGGCCGGGTGTTGTTGGATGTGAGGTTGGTTCCGCTGCCCCCGCCAGGCACTTGAGGCGGTGCAGCCGTCTGCGTTGTGTCCGGCTGGGTGGCCGGCTGTCGTTGCCCTGTCTCCCGGCCACCATTGCTGTTCGGCGGTGCCTCGGTGGCATGACCTGGTCCGCTGTGATCGTGCTCAGTCCCGTTGTGAGGCGGGGGGTCGTCAGCAGTGTTGGCGGGGATGGGGGAAGGGGGAGAGGTGTTTGGTGGAGACGTGTTTGGCTGTTGCTGCTGTGGTGGTTGTGTTTGCTGTTGTTGTTGCATGCGTCTCCGTCTCCTTGAGCTGGCCACTGTGTAGTCCATCATTGGCTCACTGAATGGGTACATGACATTGAAATATTCACAATACGAAATATTATCGAGATATGACAGCTCACAATATTTCGAAGATGAACCACACATTGAGATTGTCGATGTCGGTGTGGTAGAGGCGGACGCGGCCGCTAATATTGTACCAGTACTCCAATGTCTTCACCAAGGAGACCACCATCTGCACAAGGGCACCGTCTCACACATGGAGATTGGACATCTCTCTGTTACCTCCATGTGTGAGAGCTGGAGTCTCTCTTCGCTCGTGTCTCTGAAGAACACCCCCAATGTAGCCTCCACGACGCTGCCCCCTGTGTCAGTGCCATTCGGCGGTACACACAGGTAGGACAGCAGAGCAGATGGCTGGGCGGTGGCCAGAGGGGGCGTAGGGTTGCTGGCGTCGGGGGTTGCACGGCCCTGGTTGAGTGTGACGCGAATGGTGAAGTCGAGTTGCCTGTTGATGTTGAAAAGAAGACCGGCTTGCTCGCAGTCTGCACCGAGAAAGTGACAAAGGACAGCAAGGTTGACCACCATTTCATTGATTATACATGTGGGCCTACATGTGTCCACTTCTGTGACGTCAGGGATTTGGCAGTATGTGGTTGAGTAGCTCTCGTCGTTCTCCGCGTAGATTGACACATCGTTGTCACAGGTCAGGTCATTCTGGGGTGTAAAGCGTTCGTAAAAGCGGATGCCGACCATATTGGCATAGCCATCTGAGAGCACACATATCGGGAGGCGTTGGTTGTGCTGGGGGCTGTGTGCGCTCTGTCACCGTCATCGAATTTGTTGACTTGAATGCCTAGCTGCTCGCCCATCAGAGCAGGATATGGCAATGCGCGGAAAAAAACCGCAGCTACAGATGCATATAGAGCGGCGATCCACATACGGCGAGAGCATGTTTGTATGTCTCATACCTTCGCTGAAGTATGAGAACGCACTCTGCCCGACAGCCATGTTGCCGTTGGCAGCGGTCACGGTAACATCGCGGCTCTCAACCGTGTTGGCCGAGGTGATGGCAGCCACATTGCACCGCACCTGTGTGTTGGTGGCGGTGAACACGTCGGGCGAGACCAGCCTGCACCGAGTCGTTTACAGGGCAGTGAGTGCATGAATGAAAGCATGGAAGCACTTCTGTCATCGTACCTACGTGTGTCCCTTACCTGCAGTCTCGCTCGCCGATCGACACCTTGCTGATGACATCCCCCATGTCACTGGTGGTGACAGTGACTTGCCGGTCCGTGTAAAACTCATCGCTGCTGTCGAACTCCGCACTGGTGTTCAGCTGCGCAAAGGAGGGCTGAATACCCAGGAAATGACCTGGAGAGAGACAGGTATAGTGGAAGTGAAAAGGCAACGACTAGACATGGCTGCCGACCTGATAGGTATACGTGAAAGATCTTCTCGAGCTCGGCGAAGTTGCGATTCTCGGCCTCTATCTAATGCAGACAGACACCAAAGGAGACACAAGGGACAGTGACGAAAGGCCTTGTCGGCCGCCTTCATCCAACGTACCCGAATGTTGAAACTGAGGGTCGGCAGCGTGTTTCTGTTCATCAAGGTACCCAGCTGCTCCGCTTTTTCACTAGTGGCGTCGGTACCCCGGAGAGCAGGAAATGTGCACACAACCCCATTGGAGCCGGCATTCTTAATCTTGCAGCTCAGTTCCCACGCCTTGCCACCATAGCTCTCGGACGAGATGGCTCGCACGCTGGTAATATCCTCTTTCAAATCGGATGAGAGAATGGTGATGTCGGTGGCGCGTGTGGCGTCCATCCACACGGGGTCGACCAGCGAGATACTGCCCTCCTGAGGAAACGCCGACAGTGCAAACACAAGCGGCAGCGCAACCATCAGGATTTTAAGGACCCACCGCAGTAGATAGTAATAGATGGGCACCCTTCAAAGAGACACAGGCATGAGAGACGAACTCATTATGTCTTTGTTTGTATCGCACATACCAGTGGTATCTTTTCGGTACTTTTTCTTTCATCTGCTCTGGGTCCTCGGAGTGCAGCGCCATCTTGAGGCGACGAAAAAAGTTCCGGAATGATCGTTCTTTTTTGCGTTGGGGCTGGTGGTCCATGTCTCTCTGAAATGCCTCTGTCTTCTTGCGCACAGATGCAAAGACCTCGTCCCATTGCCCCTCGCTGATTAGGCCAAGATCACCGCCCACATTGTCCTGACACATAAACAGACAAACGTGTCTCTTCGCACATTGACGACAGTACATCAAGAGATCTCTGCTCACGAGATTAAACAAGAATATGGTCCCAAGGGCGTCGAACACCACATCCTGAACCCCTTCAGATCGCCAAAAAATCAGGGGGAGCGACGCGCAGCACAGCAACACGCAAAGAGAGTTAGAGAAGTTCCCGAGTGCGAAGAAGAAGTCACTCTTGAGCACTCCCGGGATGGCAATCAGCAGAAAAGCGTCCCGCTGGAAAGTGCGGGAGACCTTACAGAAACGACAGGAAGGAAGGAAGGAATGAGCGATCTGCCCCAAAGACAATCTGCTGTGTCTCACAATGACGGCGTTGATATTGAAGAGCAAGACGAAGAAGATCGCTATCACTTTCGTCGATATATTGTTGAAGGACGTCTTTGAGATGAAAAAATCCCAGCTCTTGAAGTCAAGCGCCGACACACCAGTATACAGCAGCAAAAGCGGCCCTTGAACGCACAGACGAGCAAAACACACCATCCGCACAAGAATGTGGTACATCAACGTTGATACCCGCGATTTGAACAAATGAGACACAAAGGCACAGAAACATGGTCACAGGATGGCGCTTCATGTCCTGGAACGACGCGCAAGCCATCCACGTGTAGATGTTCCTCTCTTCAAGCTCGAGAGTCTCCCCCTCCTCCCCCGTCCCCGCCAACACCACGCCCCTGTCTTTCATGGCTTCTTTAGCGCCCCCTCCGTCACCCGCATTCTCGGCGTTTGCTGACTCCATCTGGAGGTCGATGTAGGCTGCATCAGATTGTGCTGCCAGGGCCTGTCCGACAGGTGGCACGTCGACTGAGTGGAAACCATGTGCGGGGTCGGCCGGGGCAGGTTGGTGCTCGTCTGGTGGGAAGAATGCTGCGACAGGGGTGGCCTGAGGGGGAGAGTCAACCTGAACACATGCAAGAACCACCGGAATCAAAGAGGCATCTTCTGGCTTGTTCAGTGGGGCTACCTCCATGCTGTCGTTGGGCTTCGGAGCGTCGTCGCCGTCGCTAGCTTTGGCACGGTACTTCATCGCCTGCAACGAGGCCGGGGGGCAATAGGTCCTCGAGGTGCGGGAGCCTGCAAAAGCTCGCCTTTCTTGACTCACAACGAAGAAGTCATCTTCCACGAATGGCACGCGCTGGTGATGCTCTCGCCACGGGATGAATCGATCTCGACTGATCTTCTCTCGCCTCCCATCCAAGTCGGTCTTCGCCACAGCTCTGGCAGCACCGCTGAGCGCCCGCGAGATCTTGGAGGTGGCCGCCAACTCCAAGCTGACCTTCACAGCCACAGATGCCGACCTCTTCCTGCGCAAGCTCATCAGGGCCGGCAACGTCAAGAAAGCCGGGCCTCACTACGCAGCCTTGACGGACAGAGTCATCAGCTGCCTCGAGACCACCCAAGACGCGGCCACCACACGGCTGTTGCTGACCCGCTTCATCGAGCTCAAGTGCGCCAACACGTTCATGCGGGTGCTGCCGTTCTACTGCAAGAGGATGGACGAGGGCATGACTGTGGGTGATCATGTGACGGTGATATGGGGCCTGGCAGTGCTGCATCCGAAGGGAGACCACAGGGCGGTGCTGGATGAGCTTGTGCGACGGCTGAGGGGGCGGGCGGGCGAGATGAGCCGGTGGATGGTGTACAGGGCGGTGTTCAGCCTGGCCAAGCTCAACTACAGGGAGGGGAGGGAGCTCTACGAACAACTCGCACCTAAAAGTAAGTATGTATGCACCATAATGAGGGAAGGAAGGGATGGAAGTATGCACATGAGGGAAGGAAGGGATGGAGGGAGGTGGCTGTCACTCTCGACACACATGTGTGACGTGTGGCATGCATGGCAGTTCGCGAGAGGATCCAGAAGGAGCCTTACGGAGCATTCACTCCGAAGGAGCTCGTCAGCACACACACACACACACACACACACACAGAGGACAACATGACATCCACAGGGCACACACACAGACACACATGTGCCTGTATCCCTCCATCGATCTGGCCGGTTGGCTGTGTGTGTGTATGTCAGGTTCGCATTGGGTGGGCGTATGGTTGGCAGAAGGTGCGTGACGTGCCGCTGTTCGCCGACCTGTCCAAGGCCTACCAGCAGGCCATCGACGAGCTCGAGTACGCTGAGCTGAAAGTCCTCAAGCAGCTCTACCACGCCATGCACTTCCGGTCATTCAGTCAGTCGACATACATATGAATTCGTTGCCGCGCACGCACGTGTGCATGGCATGCGTGTGTGTGGACCGAACTAACAGGGACAAGGAGCTGCTTTGGAAGGTGGACCAGCAGCTGCAGGTGCTGCAGCCTCTCGGACGTAAGTACGTGTCAGACTTGCTTAGACAGACTCATATGACTCAGCCGACCGACATGCTCCCCATCCATGTGTGTGTGTGTGTGTGTGTGTGCAGCCCTGAATGCCGACTTCACCCCGCGCAGGAAGCCCTTCAAGAACAAGGAGCAGCGGGTGCGCACACCACACCACACCCACACAGACAAACACAAGGCGGGGCACACACTTTGCAACTGTGCGTGTGTATCTGTGCTGGTCGGTTCAAACCATTGTGTATAGGTGTCGATGACGGATCCGCTCATCCGGCCCCTGTCAAAGATAAAGCGGAGGAAGCTGCTGGGGAGGAAGTGAGTCCATGGACTCACTCTGTGCTGCATAGCATACATGTGTGTGTGAGGGGCGCGCCCCTGTCAGTCAGCTGCCTGTCAAGTCGATTGGTGATAGCACGAACTAACTGTCGATATGCGTCGGTGTGTGTGGATGACACGAGAGCTCGACCGATCTATCCATTCGTCGAGTGAGTCGATCCATCGCCATCCACACGGTCAGTTCCTCACCAGCTGCTGGTCAAAACCTTCGTTAGGGGGTCAGACAGACCAGTGACTGAGTGAGTGAGTGAGTGGCAAAAAGTCGTGCCTGCCTCTGCCCTACCCAGCCCAGCCAGCTCTGCATAGCATCATGTCTGTCTGTCTGTCTCTCTCAATTATGTACAGCCAGCCACATGGGACAAAACACACGGACTTTCACAAGGAAGGCTAGCCACAACCACAACACCATATGTATGCCTACACAACAATTCACCCCCACACACAACCACACCCAATCAGATACACCCACATATTCCTCTCGATCACTGGTTCTCCGATCTGAGAATCCTGAGAGCGGCCATCTGCGTGCAGACGTCCATAGGCGCCCCTCGATCCCCCGTAGGCGACGCCAGACACAGCAGGTCAGGGGCAATTCCGCCATAAGGGTTTCCGAGACGGGAAGGCGACACGTGCTGCCGCTTGGGAGTGAGATACTCCGCTATCGTCAGCTTCAGCGCCCCACCGTCAGGCAGCGGGAAGAAATGCTGGATGAGGCTCTTCCCGTACGTCCTCTCCCCCACTACCACGGCGCGTCCGTTATCACGCAGAGCGGCTGCGAAGATCTCTGCGGCACTCGCCGTGCCTCGGTTGACCAGCACAACCACTGGGGGAGGCCGGGAGGGAGAGGGAGAGGGAGGGGAAGGGGACAGGCTGGCCGCCGGCAGCGTGCCGTCTTCGGCAGTAGGTGGTGTTGGTGGTGGTGGTCTCCTGAGGTTGCGGATGGAGCCGACCTCATTGGGAAACCGCCTGTCGAAGTGGAACTCATCGACTGGCAGACAGACACCACAGCACTCATTCATAACGGAGTGTTCCTCTCTCTCTCTTGTGTCGTGTCGTCTTCCCCCGTGCGCACCACACCGCACCTGTATGTTTGGTGAGATAGCTACCCGACTCCCTGTTTGGCCAGGAGGTGATCATCCAGTACAGCACAGGCACATCAGTGACACGCCCACCACCACCGAACATCCTGGTAGACACTGCCGCCGTCTCCTGGCCTTGCTGCTGCTGCTGGGCGGGGTTGGGTGTGGGTGTGGGTGTGGGTGCGTTGGGGTCGTCAAGGAAGAGGGAGGCGATGAGCATCGCCTCCTGAAACACACCGCCGTAGTTGTTGCGCAGATCGATGATGTCTGCACTCACACAGGGAGACACAAACAACAACGACGGATCGGCGGCTGGTGGGTGAATGGCACCGCTTCTTTCTCTGTCTATGAGTGAGTGTTACATCCGAGAGGTGGGCTGTTCGCTGAAGTCTGGCGCTCCGACAGGGATGCGCCCGTCCTGCCGTCGACGACAGCCTGTCCCCGCTCAAATGCGTCGAGGACGGGCAGCAACTTGTTGAATGTCGACCTGGAGAAGTAGTGCAGCCTGCAGACAGACCCACACCACCGAACCATGCCGTGCGGTAGGTGGACACTTATTCGCATAAGTCGTGGTCACTGATCCGACGTACCTACCTAAGGTATGCGATCCTTTCCCCTTCTCCCGGCTCTCTCGCACCCCAGGCCCCCAACAGCCGTTTCAGAGACCCCTTCTCCTCGTCCTGATACCTTTGCAGAGGGACCCACTCGGCCACCAGTGGCGGCAAGACGCCGTTGTCTCGCCTCAGATCGACATCCACCTTCAGCGGCAGGTTCCAGGGCTCGTATGAGCCGTCCCTCGCCCCGGCGCCGCCCGACATGACGAGAGAGATGTCGGTGTCTACCTCTGTCATGTCGGCCTGTGTGGGCTGCCGCTGGATGGTCAGCTTGATGCCGGAGCCCTGGGGCCCCTCCAGCCTCCGATAAACCTGTGTGAATGAATGCGCGTATCGGTGCCCTGCGTGTGCTGGCCAGGGGGAGAGGTGCGCGCGTACCTCATCTACCGATTTCGGCACGTCTGTGTTGTCGATGCTGACGATGCAGTCGCCGATCCGCAGCCCACACGACTCGGCAGGGGAGGAGGGGTACACTGCACCACACACACACACACACACACAGAGGCAGCAACACATGCATGGCGTCAGTCACGCGCTCTCCTTTGTGCTTTTCTTTCCTCTTGACTCTCACCGCCGACGATTTCTGCGACGGTGGTCTTGCCCCTCCCCGTGGACACTGGGCCCTTGTTGCCCATAGCCACGCTCTTCAACGCAATCTGCACACCGATGCTCGCCGGCTGCTGCCGCTGCCGCTGCTGCTGGGGAGGTGTCGCACCCTCGTAGCCGTTGACGTTGTTGCCATTGTGGCCATTGTCTGTGGAAGTGGTGCGAATTCTGTTCTGGAAGTTGGTCTGTGAGGGCGAGGGCCGTCCCTCCACCTGCTCGACACGATTCGGCGGGATGTACTCTGATGACGTCATGCGATCAACCACACAGGAGGTCCTCCCCCTGCCCCTCTCTCTCTCTCTCTCTCTGTGTGTGTGTGTGTGTGTGTGTGCCTGTGTAAGGGTCTTGTAGGAAGCTGAGCAGGTCTCTGATGGCTTTCCTGGTGCCGTCCACGGTGGTCAGCGCGTCGGCCTTGGAGTTTGGAATGGTGGGGTACAGGTACTGGTTGAGCGCCTGACGCCACGCCTTGTCCGAGGGCTCGAACTTCTCACCACCTACACACACACATGATGTATCGGGTGCCGTTGATATGCATGTGTTCTCTCTCTCTCTCTCTCTCCATGTCGCAGGTACCTGTTGGATCATAGAACAGCAGACTCGCGATCTGCCAGACCTGCTCCACAATGGCCTTGTTGGCCTTGAACACCATCTCAGGGTCGCCGCTGTCTACCACAGCCTTGTACAGCTCAGCCTGACACACAAACACACACACACATATCCATTGTCGGCAGCGAGCCACCAAATCCACCAAAGGTACCTACCTGTAGAATCCTCTTCTCTCTCGGCGAGAGGTCTTCAGGTATGGCCCAGGGTGGCAGGGGGAAGGCGTCGGCGTGCAGATCGTGAAAAGGAAACATCGGTCGCGATGACGGGCCCAAAGCTGCCGGCGTGGCCACTGCAGCATCAGCGGCGAGTGTGGGAGAGGCGGGGGAAGGGCACAGGGGAAGCGCCGGCTGACACACGACACACAGAGAGAGGGACACAGCGGCATGCCAAAATACTGACGACCTATCGTGTTTAACTTATCTCTGTTGTTTGTTTGCTGACCAGCAGCAGTGCCAGCAGTGATGTGAGGCACCCGATCACAAGATTGCTTAGCCGATCAGCCGCTGCTGTTGCTCCTGCTGGTGGTGGCTCTGGGGCTTCACGCTCGTCATCTTGCAGTGACCTCTGTTGCAGCCTCGTCGTTCGGCGCCTGTGTGATGTGAGAGAGAACACACAGCTGACTGAGTGAGTGCATCATGAGATCCGTCTGTTCGTTCGTGTGGCTGTTCTGTTTGCACCTGTTGCAAGAGAGAGGCTGCAGCTGAGATGGTCGCCACGAAGGCACGAAGGCACCCTGCACGCACACACGCAGAGAGGGACACCAGACGCAAGACCATTGGTATCATCGATCTGCTACGATCTGCTGACTGACTGACGTTCGTGTCGATGCATAACGACGCTATGGCGAGGAGGAGAAGGAGCATCTTCATCTTGGTTCATTCCTTCAAGTTGCGAGCTAAGGGCGCTCTCCCTCGCGAGCCTGGAGAGATCTGCGTTTTGAGGCCTCACGAGAGATCTGCGTTTTGTGCATTTGTGCCGCCATTTGTTGGCGGTTCATCAGCTTGACCTGAGCTTTAGCTGCCGGTGGGTCGGCTGTGACAGCGATGAATGGACACAGTGAAGGGGAGGCCGAGCCCGCTGTCATACCGGTGTGCTTCAAGGTGACTGACACCAGCGCTGCGGCAGCCGTGCAAGAAGCAGCAAGGAAATATCATCACACAAGCGGGCTTGTGTTGGTTGTCAGGTGAAGGCCTACACGAAGCCTGGGGAGCAGCTGAGGGTGGTGGGCAACCACCCAGCACTCGGATACTGGGACGTAAGCAATGAAGCAAACAACCGCGCACACACACGCAGAGTAGACTCCAGCTGTACGTGTGTTCCTCATTGTGTCATGTGCGTGCGTTGCGTTCAGTTCCTGCAGGCCGTGGACATGCGGACGAACGAGGTGTCCTTCCCCGTCTGGGAGAGCCTGCCCGTCCAGATCACCGCAGTACAAGACAGAGAAACCGTAAGTGGCGGTGGTGGTGGTGAACACGCTGCACCCTCTCACCTCACAAGCAGACACACACACGTTCGTTCATGTCACGCGCCGCCCACCATCAATCATCTATCTCATCGATCGTATGATCGCTCAGGTGGTCGAGTACAAGTACATCATCTGCCGCGACCGTGACCACCACTGGGAGGACCACGAGTACGGCCACCACCGTACGGTCACCCTCCCGCCCATCCAGTCCCTACACGTCGTCATGCAGCCCCAACAGCAGCAGCAGCAACACCATCAGCAGTTGACACACAGGGCCAACGCCCCCCCGCCGTCCCTCACCCCGCGTACCCATCACAGCAGCTGCGGCAGTGAGAGAGAGGCGGGGGGCAAGGGCGCGTTCATTGCCGAGGCGTCGGTGAGCATGGAGTCGACCGCTGCGGGCACACCGAGGTTGGAGGGAGAGGGAGGGGGAGGGGGAGGGAGCGGGGTGCCGGTGGTGGACGTCAAGTACGCCCTGTGCATCTGTGACGACTCCTTCGGGGGTACGTGAGGACAGTTTCTTGCCCGTCCGTGGCTGCGGTGATGTCTGTATGGTTTCCTTGGTGTTGGTTTCCCTCTCTGTCTGTCTGTCTGTCTGTCTGTCTGTCTGTCAGATTGGCGTCGCGCCCCCACTCTGTCGCTCATCAACCGACACATCGCCCTGTCCGAGATGGTGGTGCACTTCCAGGCCGGCGAGACACAGACCGACAGCAGCACCACTCACCTCAACCCCGAGATTCTCCACTTCTACAGCAACCCCATCATGCTCCCTGAAGACGACCCTCGACGGTGGGCCAAGGCGGTGACGATGCCGGCGAGGCCTGATGACGTGGATGGGGAGGAGGAGAGTGAGGAGAGCTACGGGTACAGCGAGGAGGGGTTCGTGTGTCATCTCAAGGGTGTGGGTGTGGGTGAGCATGTGAGTGACCGCGAGTTGTTTGAGTATGTGCCGGGTCTGGCTGCGTCGATGCCTCTGCTCGAGACCATGATCGACCGGTTCATCGATGACGACCTGTAGTGGCACCATGTAGAATGGAATGTGATGACAAGTGAGCCTCCTGTCCGTTGTGTGTTGTGTGCCGAGTTTGTGCGTGTGTGTTGCTAGTCTAGTCTAGTCCTGGCATGTCCATCTACTCTGTCTGTCTCCGTATGGTTGTGGGTCGGTCGGGTGCGCTAGTGGGGGTGGGGGAGCCGCCGTGGAGTGGCGTGTGGTGATCGCGATGCCGTCGTGTGAGATCCATCCATCCCTTCTTTTTCGCGTCCCGCTTTTGCTGATCGATCGACGTGTGAAAATGCTATGGATGGATGGGATGGATGGATGACTCCATACATACATACATACATGGGAAGCCAAGCCCCCCGCCCCCCATCTCTCTCTCTGCCTCGCTGCATTCCATTCTGGCTGCTTTCTCGTCGTGTGTGCGTATCTGCGTGTGGGCATCGCATCTTTGGGTCAGTCCGTCCGTCCGTATGGGCGCGTCGCATTCGTCGTCAACCGATTGTGCGAGCGCGCCACTCTTTGCACGCTGTGGGTATGATTTAGTGTGGCTGGCTGCGTCACGTGCATCATCGTACGAAGGAGAGAGAGGCTGGCTGAGTTGAGTGAGTGAATGTGCCCTGGTGCCGGGCTAGTTGGGTCTTGATTCCGTCCATGAGTGGCTGTCTGTGCATCAGCTGTGGTCTTCTCTCGAAGGCAACGACGAGTACGGCCAGGTGCTGCATCTTGCCTGCTGCAGCGCTTGTGCGTGCCGTCGCCCGCACAGAGATGACACACAGCCAATCGACGCAGATGCGAAGCGACGTCACACACGGATGCTTGGTGTTTTGTGTCACACGGACACACACCCGATTTGGGCTGGTTGTGTGTTTGTGAGCTAGTGGGGAGCGTGCCTAAGGGGTGGGTGAGTGGCCTTGAAGAGATTGGCTGTGGGTCTTCTGTCGTGTCGGATTGACATGTATACCAGAGGCTGCACCGTGATTGGTTTGCAGCGCTTGTACGTGTCGGATCCAGCCGACGGGAGGGACACAGCCAGCCGATCGGCACCCACCGATGCGACTCTGCACGCTGGTGTTTTTGTGTGTCGTTCATTGCCTGGCGGGTGCTGCATGGTACCCTGCCCGCCTGTCTGTCTGTCTGTCTTTCTGTCTGTCTGTCGGTCTTTCTGTCTTAGTGCCTGGTCCATCTGGGCAGTCAGTCGTGGTCGTTGGTTGTTTGGACGGTGCCGTGCGCTGGTGCTCCCTCCCTTGCCCCTGCCTGCCTGCCTGCCTGTCATGTCATGTCAACATGCGTGTTCATATCATCATCATCATACACATGTTGATTAGTATTTATATACCCTCCCGTCCGTTGGACATCCATACCATCCATACCCCCTTGCTGAGTTTATAATTCGACCTACCTACCTACCTACCTACCTGTCTGCTGCATGTGATGTGTGGTTTTTACCGCCTTGCCTTTTTGAAGCCCCACCCATCCATTACACACACCCATTACACACACCCATCCACCACACACACCCTGCCTGTCTGCCTGCCTGCCTGCCTGTCTGGCTGCGTGGCTAAAGTCCTGTTGGTGACTGTGATAATTCTGCAAGCCAAGCCTTCCCCCCCACACACATGCACACATACACTCACCAGACATGCGGGAGTAATGCGGCAGTGAATGCCTTGTGGCTCTTTGCGTGTTCTGAGGCAGCCCATTTTTCTGTTCTACATTGCATGCAGAACGGTAGGTGGTTCGTAAAGGGGTTTGCTGAAGGGTGGGTGCTCGACTCACTTTGATGGGTTTCGTATACGTGCCCGTACGTGACAGACAGTCATGTGTGTGTTGTGAGTGTTCGTCACATTTGCACGGACTTCCTTGTTCATTCGAACAACATGATTGGTCTGTCTCTGTCGGGGCGAATGTCTCTCTCGCACGCACACACGCCCTCCACAAACATAAACAGATCTAATGTACAGTCAGCCCACACAACAAACACCCCCCTATCTCTCCTATCACTCGCCCGCCCCCTCCACACTCACCAGCCGCCCCCCCGCCTTCGTCGGGTCCCTATCAGCCGGCAAAATCACCCTCTCACCGCTAACCAACAAACCCGGATCTGTCTGTCTCTCCCTCTCCCTCTCCCCCTGTGCATCCCCAGCCTCCCTGCGAATGAGCTTGTACCGGTACCTCTTGGCGATGCCGCTCACGACGTTGTGCTCGATGTTCATGAGCTCCATCTCGTTGTAGCGGGGGTGCCGCACGAACCGGGAGGGCGGCGGCTTGGTGTCGGCTCCGTGGGCGGGGGGGATGATGAACCCTGGCAGCTGAAGACGGTCGATGCCCGTCAGACTCTGCACACACACAGAGAGAGAGGGGGGGGGGTGGTTGTGTGTGTGTGTGTGGGGGGGGGG
>CDMY01001052.1:133875-166615 GCA_001179505.1 Vitrella brassicaformis | reverse complement strand
GGGGGGGGGAGGGGGAGGGACCTCTTGTTTCATCTGCTCGTTGGGCAGGAGTATCTCGTCGATCGGTTTGGCCTTGACGCGCTCGGCGGTGAGCAGCATGTCGGGGTAGAGCAGCTGCCGGATCCTGGTCACCGCACGCTCGATGCCCAAACCGAACCGAGCTGATGTGCCGATCACCTTCACACACACAACCACACACACACACACACACAGAGACAGAGAGAGAGAGATGTTTGTGAGTGTGTGTGTGGATGGGTGCACTACGTCGATGTCGGGGTATCGTGCTTTGAGTCGGAAGTAGAGCGAGTCGAGGTTGAAGAGTGCGTCCTTGTGGAGCATGTCGCACTTGGTGGCGATGACCAGCTCCTTCTTGGCCTTGTTGACCTCGAAGAAACTCTTGGCCTCGTCCATCAACACCTCGACCTCCTGCCAACCGACCGACACCATTCATTCGCACACAGAAATGGACAAGGAGGGATTGAGCACCCGATCAACGTTTTGGGGGCTGTGACCTTGAGCGGGTCTCTGTCCGGTTCTGAGTCTCGGTTCGCCACGTCGACCACGTATATGAGCAGCTTGCTCCGGTAGGTGTGCCGGAGGATCCGGCAGCCCTTGAGCTTATCCTACACCACACCACACCACACACCCATATCTGCATGTGACCGATCGCGATGTCAATGGGTGCATGAGCAGGGCGGGCCTTGCTTTGCTTTGCTTGGCCCACCACGTACCACGTGTGCGCCTTCATAAAGCCCAGGAAGGTCTGCCACACGGATGCGCACATCGTCCCTGACCAATCAAGCGCCACCCGTCCATTCATCCATCCATGTGTGTGTGGCGGTTGGCTGGCGTACCTGAATCCGATGACACTGACATGAGGGCGTGTGGTGGAGAAGGGCTCCGGGCCGATGCGCGTGTGCGAGCGGGTCATCGCTGCCATCAGAGACGTCTTGCCTGCAGAAAGGCAGGGAGGGAGGGAGGGAGGGAGAAAACCACACCAACAGCCACGACACGCATGGCATGCCACACGCCGATGACGTCGCCCGTCTGGCATACCACACCACACCACACCACACCTGAGTTGGGCATGCCCAGAAGGCAGGCGTCCGTCTGCACACGACCAAGCGGCAGCCACGCAATGAGTGCGTGTGGGACAGACAGAGGTCATTCCACATACGCGTGCGTGTATGTGAATGTGATGTGCTGGCTGTCGATACCTACCATGATTCTAAGCTCCAGCTCGAGCAGCACCTTCTCGCCCGGCGCGGCCCGGCGGCCGTCCTTCTTCTTGAACGACGAGAACCCCAGGCCACCCAAACCGCCAGTGGCCACAGTCAGCTCCTCATTGTCATTCAAGATCTGATACCTGCACACCACCCACACCCACACCACACCACACGGACAGACATGTGCCTTTGCACCCGACCATCTCTGTGTGTGTGTGTGTGTGTGTGTGTTGGTTCCTACCAGAAGACGCGCCTGTGGAGCTTCCTGCCGTCGCGCTTCTCGCCGACGGGGATGCGCTTGCGAATGATGGTGCCCTGAGGGACCTGACAGACACACACACACACGCGCACACACACGTGTGAGGGAGGAGGGTATCATCGTGTTGCCATTGTGTGGCAGGTCGGTCGCTCACGTAGACGGTGAGGTGCTTGGCGTGTTTTCCTCTGTGGGTGTCATGGGCATCCTCACCGTCATTGGCGCGAATCTACACCACACCACACCACACACAGGCAGACAGAGTGGCGGGCTTGTCTGCTGCGTGCCTGCGTGTCTTTCTAGCTCATTCGCTCACCTTTTGGTCGATTCTGAGGAAGTCCTGCACGAGGTGTGTGGACCTGAGGATGACATTGCCCCCGTGACCGCCGTACCCTGGACCGTGCGGCCGAATCGGCTTGCTGATCGATGAAGTGGAGCCACAGGCAGACACAGACACAGACACAAACAGACACATAGGAGGTGAGAAGGCACAGGACATGACATCACAGGGTGCCTGCCTGCCTGCCTGCCTGCTGACCGTTTTGCCAGTGGGAGGGGGCTGCCCCCGTTGCCGGCCTTGCACTCGACCCACATGAGATCCACAAAGGGCCGCTGGTAACGGGGAAACGACTCGGTGTCCTCCTGACCCACCGATGGCAATCAACGGCACACAGAGGGATGCATGGACAGATGGACAGATGGACAGGTCACGAGCCTGCCTGCCTGCCTCCCTCCCTGTCTGTGTGTGGACGTACCTCGGTGAGTGACGTCATGACAGATCTCGCCTTGCTGGTGGGATCGTCCTCCGCCACCTGATGACCACCACCAAAACTCCCCTCACGCACCGTCGACGGTCTCTCCTGCCCCTCCTCTCCATGAGCATCAGACGGGCACACATCGATGGGCCCCGATCGACCAGCCGATGCCCCCTCCCCTCCATAGAAGCGTATGGCGTCGCTCAGCTCGTCTAGGCCCATGGTTGCCCCCCTCCCATAAGCAGCCGCTTCCGTCGATTCGCCGTGGATATCGGATGATGCAGTCGCCCTGCTCGCGTGCACCGACATGAAGGGAGGCGGTAGATGATCTGGCTTCTCTGCTGGCCGATCATCTCCAGCCTCCTGATACTGCTGCTGCTGCTGCTGCGGTGGCGCCTCATCACTGCTTGGCACATTCCGGAGATAGGCCAGCCATGACGACACCGCTGTCCCGCTGCCGTGCTCCTCCTCCACCTCAGAAGCGTCGGAATCTGTCTGCTTCAATGACGACGCTTGAACCGGTGCGTCCCCTTGCCCCGAAGCAGAAGCAGCCGTGCTCTGGTGGCGGCCGCATGGTTGCGATGCTGACATTGCTGCCGTATGCTGCAGATGTCGGAAGGCCAGTCGGCTGCGCAGGTGGGTGATGTGTCTGCGGCTGACGAGGGGGGCTGTTGCTGTGGGGAGCAGCAATGAAACAAATGAGCAAGGCCGCTTGAATGCCATCGATGGAGCGCTCCAAAGGCAAATAAGGCAAATCCAAGGCGGTAGATCTTCAAGTTGACCCCAATGCGCCTAGGGTGCTCCCTGAAACCGCTGCCGCTCACCCGATGCCTCCCTCCCTCCCTCATCCTCATCAGAGCAGCGCACTCCCAGGCAGTTCCAATGCAGCCGACGTCGAGCAGCTCCTGTCCATTCCCAGCAGAACCACCCCCTCTGCCTGACGGTCAGGACGCCGCGGCGGCAGACGGCGGGGCTGAGTCTGCTTCCGAGTTGCTGGTCAGCGAGCACGGCCCTCTCAACGCCATCCTCGGCCATCTCGATACTGCATCTCTCGCCAGCACTGCAGGAGTGGCTCCTGCTTTCAATGCGGCAGTCAACGCTGTGGCGCACGATCGCCTGCTTGGGGTCGAGCGGACCCTCCCACCTGACCCTGCTGAGGTGCCTCCACCTCTTGAAGACTGCGCCCGGGCGTCTAGCACCTTTCTGAGCGTCCCCGAGCTGCCAGCAGAGGCGCTGCGCCGAGTCCGGAGCACTAGCGGGTCTATCAGCGGGTCAGAACGCTTCGGTCTCACAGCGGCCGGCCCTCCGCCTGCGGAAGTGCCACATGCGTCATCGGCTTCCGCGCTGCCCACCCCGCACCCGCAGCCACATCCAGCTGTCGAGTCGGCGGAGCAGGCATCTCCCCGGCGGCTGCTGCGTCCCGGCGAGACCGAGCTGCGTTATGTGGCTTTCAGGGAGAGGCAGCTGGCCGAGCCGGTCGCCCTGCAAGCCGGCCCGCAGCATCTCATCTATCGCCATCGACCTGACGGGGACTTCCTCATTATCGGCCGAGGCCTCGAGCTCCTTGCCCTGGGAGTGACGACGGACGGTGCCTCACCGGGCCGGCAATCGGTCGCTGCGGTGCGCGTGCCGGCCAGTTTTCCCGCGCCCCCGGCACGCACTCGCTCCATCCGCCGCTTTCTGTGGGGCGACTTTGTCGGTGCTGCGTCGACGGCATCTTCCTCATCACCTTCCCTTCCCCCTTCGCAGCCAGAGCGCATCGACAGCGTCACTGCTGGGAGCTGTCATTTCGGTCTGAGGACCAATCGGATGCGCGCCCTCATGGCAACTTTCACAACACCCCATCCCCACGGCCCTGTTGCCCGCAGCCGTCAGCGCTTCCCAGCCTCTCGACTGACCACACGTGATCAGAACAGCAGCAGCAGCAGGAGCAGCATCAGCCGGGATGTGGAGGCCCCTTTGCGTCTCGTCACGGAGCCCTACGTGCTGCACACGCCCAGCAGCCCATCTCTTTCTCTCCGTGTCAGCCGCGTCGTCTGCGGCATGGGGCACGCCATTGCCCTCACACACCCGGGGAATGCCTTCGTGTGGGGCAGGTGGCGGTCAGATCTCTACCCGCAGCCAGGAGGACGGATGGAGAAAGTGGGCGGCATCGAGAGCTACCACATCGTGAGTGCCGCGGCAGGGGACAGCTTCACACTGCTGCTGTCACAATGTGGGCGCGTGTTTGGCTTTGGCGAGGCGGGGTGGGGCAACCTCGGTCCTGGGCGACGGAGGGGCGAGGCTGGTCGGAGGGAGGAAGGGCCGCATGCGCATGAGATCCAGGGGCTGAGGAGGGCGGCCGGCGCCATTGGCCACATAGCCGCCGGCCATCGACATAGTGTCGCCGTAAGTGAAGGATAGACAGAAGACGTATAGAAGCCAAGCCAAGCCTCTGCCTGCTTTCATACGTCAGGTGAACATTGACGGCCGCGTATGGACGTGGGGGATCAACGAGTCCGGCCAGCTGGGGCGTGGCCCCACTCCCCTGCCTCCCCCTGTCCCAGCAGCCAACACCAACACCAGCACCCTCCCCATCCACACCACCCAGCCGGCCCCCACCCCGATGGCCATCCCTGTCCCTCCCCCTCCCCTGATGCCGCAGCGGAGCGCATCGCCAAGCAGCCGTTTAGATGAGCCGCAACGGATCCATATCCCCCTGATGGCCACAGAGCGAGTGGTGAGGGTCGTATGTGGGGGCGAACACTCGGTCGCGTGGACGACCGCTGGGCGGCTCTTCGCCTTCGGGGGAAACAATGTCGGGCAACTGGGGGTAGGGGGCGGTCGAGATGATGCAAACGATGCTTTGGGGGAGCCTGGAAGGCGGGCTCCGTCACCCGCCCCTCTGCTGCGGAGAGAGAGGCAGCCATCGCCCTCGCCTCCACCACCTTTTGTCCGATCGACGTCTAGTCAGAGCCTCGATGGAGAGGATGATGCCACGGCGGCCAGCCTGAATGTCGAGACGCCGACGGCCGTCCCCCTTCCCCCTGACATGTCTCGTGTGGCTGCTGTGGCTGCTGGGGGGGAGTTTACGGCTGTGTTGGATGGTGCTGGTGATATGTGGATGGCAGGGATGGTGCCGAGACGACTGGGTCATGGTGAGAGGCCGCTGTGTCTGTTTGAGCTGAGGCGGCTTCGGGATGTGGTGCAGCTAGGTGTGTATGATGCCTCTGTGGAGGTTGGGGGTGGTGATAGGAACGAGTCTTGAAGTGCAGTCAGTGCATGCAGAGGGAGTGTGGTCCGAAGGACTGCTCTGCTCTGCTCTGCGATGCTTTTGCTTGCACTTGACGGATAGTAGGTCTTGCTTCTGTGCCTGTTGTTCTGTTCTCCTCTTTGTCTGTGTGTATGTGTGCGTGGACACGTGTAGTGTAGTGTAAGATGATCGATGTGAGACGGAGAGGAACGAACCATCTGGAAGCGTTCGTGAGAATCGAATCAACAACTTCGGTCAGAAACAATAGTACAGCTCCGGCCGTTAACGAGAAGTGGGTGACTCACTCCGAGTCACTCGTGAATGCTAGGCGCCGGCGTCGATGACACGAGCGAGGCGGCGACTAGGCCACCTGACCTTAATCCTGCTGACCGTTCTGCTCAACGCCGCAGGCTCGGCCGACCACCACGCGAGGCGTCGTCAGCTCGAGGGCAAGAAGAAGTCCACCGCCAAGCAGCAGTTCGGGAGCTTTGTGTACGTGCACCCCCGGCCAGACGCCATTCTCGTGTCGCCCTTCACCTCCATAGGGGTCCGGCAGGGGCAGCGCATCGACTCTAAGAGATTGCACAAGGCGCTTCCTGGGCTCTTTTCCGTCGTCGGCAGCAAGAGCGGCGCTCACAAAGGGGAGGTCCGCCTGGCCGACGACAAGAGGACCGTGGTCTTCCACCCAAGCGGCGTGTAAGCACACACACACGCACACACACGCACACCCACACGAGCACCCCCGGCTTTTCGGTCATGTGACCAGCTTTGAGGAGGGGGAGAAGGTGAAGATTGACGTCAGAAAGGACGTGCTGCAGACCAAGCGCGGCGCCAGGATCGGCGGCTTCTCGTGGAGCTTCGAAATCTCTGCGCACTTCGACTTCTCCGCCAGCCGAAAGGCCCCCAACCAAGAAGACCAAGACGGCACCGATGGTGAGACTGTCATCGACGGCGACGATCCTGCAGAGGAAGAGCCGGATGAGAACCAGCCCGGTCCAGAAATGGACCTTGAGGAGCCCGCAGCAGAAGGCCCCTCGCCAATCGACCGTCTCGTGGACGATTTTTTCGGCCTCCCCGACACACACGCGCAGCGAGAGAGCATCGATGACCCTTATGACGGTGCTTATGATGATCTGTATGGTGACCTATATGGTGTTGACGGGGACGGCGAGGATAACAGCGAGGGACAAGAGGACATAGACTATCTTTATACCGGTGGTGATGGCGATGCAGAGGGCGATGGTGGCGATGATTATGGTTATGGTTATGGGTATAACGGTGTGGATGGCGTCATTACGCAGCAGGCGGACGGAGTGGACTGGTCGGAGTACAGGAACGTGCCGCCGGACCTGCCGAGGTGGCACGTCAAGAGCAAGCCTGGCAAGAACGCCGCGGACGGGTACATCTTCGCGGGGCTCAACCAGGGCAACAAGCGGAGGCACTACCTCCTCATACTCGACCAGGACGGGTGGGTGAGAGAGGAAAACAACGCAAATGAGAGAGAGACTTGGCAGGAGAGACATGGTTGATGGTGGATGGCTGATGGTTGTCCGATCTGTGTGTGTGTGTGTGCAGCGACCTTGTGTACTGGAATAAGAAAGACAGGTAGCTAGCTAGCTGCAAGCAGTAAGTGGGAGTGGCCTGGCCTGATTGTGGTGTGGTGCTCCCTATCTTCAGCTGGCTGGGAGACTTCAAAGTGCAGGTACAGTCAGTGAGCACATCAGTCTGGGAGACCACATCGATCGACATCGACACATGCTATCTGTCTGTCTGTACGTGTATGTCACAGGGCAACGGCCGCCTGACGTATTTCGACAAAGGGACAGCCACATACTTCGACGACGAAGACCCGGTGCGTGCCTTGGACGCCTTTGCTGTCTGTCTGCACACGGACTCTCTCCTGCGCTGTGCTGTGTGCAGGTGTGTGCGTTCGAGGTGGACCATCGGTATCGGACCCACTCCAAAAAGTACTGTGTGCAGCACGGCTACCGCGCCAACGTGCACGGGCTGCAAGTCAACCACAAGGGATGGGCGCTGATGATGGCCAAGGACTGGCAAAACAAACCAACCAAGGGAATCGACCGGATGCTCGGTAAGTCAGCCCACCGAGTGCCTTCCTCTCACTCTCTTCTGTGTGTCTGTTGTGGGTTTCCTTCTTGGCTTGGACACACTCACAGGCGTGATTGTGCAGGAGATCGACACTCGAGGCAATGTGGTACTGTCGACCGACCAACGGCACACAACTGACGAATGAATGGATCCCTCCCTCCCTGTGGTTGTGGTTGTGGTTGTGGTTGGTGTTTTGACAGATGTTCGAGTGGCGGTCGTGGGACCACTTCAAGCCCAAGCAGGCCGGCAAGCTCTCCCTCCACTCCCAAAAGAACCCATTCCACAACAACTCGGTCGATTGGGTCAAGCGAAAGAACGGCAAAACCGCCGGATACCTGGTCTGGTCAACACACACACACACACACACACGCACCTCTCCCTCCCCCCATGTGTGTGTTTCTGACACACGGTGTCGGTGGGTGGATGGATGGGCATATAGATTAACATGCGGAACATGGGTCTGATTCGTGTGGATGAGAACGGCGACACAGTCTACAGGTTCGGCGGGGTGAGCGCCTTCTCGACCATCAAGATCAAGAACGACCAGCACGCTGTCATCGACTCGCACGACGTGAGGGCCATCGGGGAGGACCGAATCACCATCTTCGACAACCGTGAGCCGAGACAGCTGAGACAGACAACACACACGCAGAGAGAGAGATGGCTGGGTGGCGGATGGGTGATGACGTTATTTCTGTGTGTGCGGCTGCGGCTGCGGCTGCGTGTGTGTGGTGTCTGTCCGTCAGATGATCTGTGTCACTGTAAGTGTGTGTAGTTTGTACAAGCCAGCCAAGCGTGTGTGTGACATCGATGGACGCATGGGAGATGGATGGATATTTGTGTGTGTGGATGCATGCAGCTGACTTCAAGAAGTTCCGGCAGAGCAAGAAGTTCTGCAAGCACCCATGGTCGCGCGCAGTCGAGTACAAAATCGACACCAAAGACAACACCGCCACCAAGGGTGCGTCGCGTCCATCTGTCTGTCCACCTGCACACATACCACACACACAAAGGGCGAGGTGATGTCCGTCCGTCTGTGTGCAGTGTGGGAGTATCGGCACAAACCCGATTACTTCGGGCAGGTGACGGGCAACGTCCAGACGGTGGGTGAGTCAGCAGACACAACCACAGCCCCACACACGCACCTCCACGTCTCTCTCTGTGCGTGTGTGTGTGTCAGCTCCCCAACGGCAACAAGGGCATCTGCTGGGGCTCGTCACAGGGGAGGGCCAACCCGCCATTCTACACAGAGGTCAGTCCAGTCGGTGCCTTGTCTTGTCTTGTCCAGTCCTCTTGGCTGGCCTGACGGCGGCCTGGGGGTGGGGTGTGTGTGGTCGTGTAGGTCACGCGTAAGGGGAACAAGGTGTTCGAGATGGAGTGGGTGCGGTGGCAGAACAGCGACATTTCCACATACGTATGCGCTTACACACTGCCCCCACACACCGTACCACCATCCCTCTGTGTCTCTGTCATGTCAGCGGGCCTTCAAGTTCGAGTGGCGGGGCGAGCCGAAGTGGGGGCCCAAGCTGAAGCTCACCAACGACAAAGTGAAGGGACACAGCGGCACTGTCCCCCGCCTCCATGTGAGCTGGAACGGCTCCACAGAGACCAAGAAGTGGCGGATATACGAGGACACCAAGGCCCCCCCAAAGAAAGAGCTGGACACCATCGACAAGCGGCGCTTTGAGATGTGGGTCGAGGTGCGCGAGGCGGGCAAGAAGTGCCGGTACTACATGGTGGAGGCCCTAGACGGCCGGGGGGAGGTGATTCGAAAGTCCAGAGTTGTCCAATCGGACAAATGTCGGTGACACATGTGTGCTGTGTGCTGTGCAGAGAATGCTATGCTCTCTTTCTCATCATTCTTTCTTTCCGCTAGTAGGTCTGTTGGTCAGTCAGTGTATTTATTGGTGCGTGATGATCGCTGCACGGAGATTGTTACAAATGACCTGATGGATGGATGGATGGGTGCGTGCGCAAGGTACAGACAGGTGCTGCCGTCCTATCATTTTTGGCTCTTGGAGCTTCGGAGTCCGTGTAGAGGGCATGGCAGAACAGGGAAAGAGGTACCATGTGTGTGCGTATCTTCGCTGTGGTCACTGTGTGTCTCTTCGCTCTCTCTATATATATACCTAAGTAGGTGAGTATATATTTGTGCAGAGTGTGTCTCTGTCTGCACACGTAGGGCATACGCTAACAGACAAGACAGGTATTTGTTTGTCTCTGGCTTAAGAAAGGATTGTATGGCGTGGCGTGGGGTGGCGTAGCAGCAAGCGTTGAGTGCATCTCAATGCGAAAAGAAGCGAAGTGTATTATCTCCGTGTGGTGTCGACTCAAGGTATGTATCCCTTTGTCTCTCTCTCTCCCTCTCTCCCCGGTGTGCAGTGCACACATGCGTGCCCATTGCCATTGCCCATGTGACCCAAAACGCGCTAGTGCATCTTTGCGAGGATTGGCTAGAGGATTGGTGCGGTGCCTTTGTGCCGGTGGTTTTTCAATGTGGCCCAGACGTACATGTGTCTCGTGTTTCTTGATGCCCATGTCGTTCAGGTAAGTGCAGTAAGGTAAATGTCATCGCATCTCACAGCACCCACCAAAGATGGTTCGTCCGTCAATCTCTTTATCCATCACCATAGATATGCACAAACAGCATCCTGGCCCCCAAAAACGGGCGCACGAGAACAGTGAGTGTCGTTGCCCCCCTTCGCCCAGCCTGACAAGCAAAATCTACCCCTCCCTCCCTCCCTGTGTGGGTATTGCTAACACGACGATCATTACTTCTGAGCCATTTCGACAATGAGCACATGGCCGGGCTCCTTGTCCTCATTCTCCAGAGCACTGAACGTGATTGCACCAGAGCCATCCACTCGGGCAGCATCTGGACACACACACACACACACGCACACAACAAAAGGCCCGGCTGTTGGCTGAGGGCCGGGTGGATGGTCTCCCTGTCTGTCGTCTCACTCACCGTGCTTTGTGAGGCTTTCCTTGCCGAAAGGTCCCTCCATCGACAGGGCGCCCTCGACGCAGAGCACGTAGGCCATCCGGCCCTCTGAAAGGGACAACGCCACCTGACGGCCGGTGTCGAGCTCAGCAACGTAGATGTGAGCATCCTGGTTGATCTTGATCTCCCCAGCTTCGCCCTGAATGCACACACAACACAACACACGTTGGGAAATGGATTGATTGTTTCGTAAGTGACTCCTTCATTGACCATTTTGTTGAGTTTGTCCACGGGCGACACGAGATGGGCGAGCTTGTTGTGGCGCTGGTCCAGGCTGCCTCTAAGGCTGCCATAGTTGGGCTGCAGGCCCAGCTGCACCGGGTTGATCCATATCTGGATGAATCGGAGGGGCCGAGCCTTGTCGCGGTTGTGCTCGCTGTGCCGCACCCCCTGCAGGCACCAAATAGATAACGAACAAATGAGTGTCTGTGTAGACGTGAGTGTGCACCACATCACATGCGCACCGTGCCAGCAGTCATGAACTGAACGGACCCTCTCTCCAGAGTCTCGGCCGTGCCCATTGAGTCCTGGTGCGTCAGAGCGCCCTCCACCACATAAGTGACAATCTGACAGACACGATATCAAGCGAGATGGGGGTGTTCCCACACGCACTCAGCAGAACAGAACATGCCTCCCGACTGACCTCCATGTTGCGGTGTCCGTGTGTGCCAAAGCCTCTGTTGGGCTGCACCAGGTCGTCGTTCATCACACGCAGCACGCCGTACTGACTGCGCTGGGGGTCATGGTACTCTGTTGCACACACAGATGGACAGAGAATGACCCCTTATAACATTTTCCCCTCCTTCATGTAGCTGACTGACCAGCAAACGAGAAGTGGAATCTTGATTTCAGCCAGTTGCCGTTCGTCCAGGTGGGATCATTCTCGGCGTTCTCATCATTCCCAAACAGAAGCGGGTCAGGCTCAGACACAAACAGGTTCTCCGCAGGCACCTTGAGGAGCCCCATGCCGGCTGCAGACGACGAACACACAGCCCTTGCAGGTGCTCTTGCAGAAACGCTCGACACTGAGAAGGAGCGGGTTGGATCAGATGGTTGAGGTGTAAGGTTGAAGGCTGCCGGGCAAGTGGGAAGAAGAAGCTTGGACGAAGCGGCAAGCGTGAACGAGCTGAGAGCAATGGAGGCACTCCAGAACAGGAGCATGAAAGATCTCCACAACTCACCTGCAAGCTCACACTCTTGCGAGCTGAAAGGTGTGTGGTGTGGGAAAGGTGCTTTTTAGTCGCAGCAATGGCGTCAATGCGTCCTCTGCGGCGGATCTTGGCGAGACTGGCGCCTCCCAGCTCTCAGCTGATCTCGCCTGCCTCTCAGCCATGCCGCATCTCCCTCGAACCGCATTCCCTCCACCTGACCCGCCAGCTCTCCGCCCAGGCCATCCCCATCATCCCTGGCAGCCGGCAAACGCCGCCATCTTCCGAGACCAAGAGGACCGACCGAGCTGAAGCTGACGACGACGATTCGTCACCAGCAGTGGGGCAAGAGGAGCCGGCAGGCAGTGCGGCCGATGGTGGCGATGGCGTTGGTGCTGTGTCGTTTGATTACGAGGATTGGCGTGAACGGATGCTGGACGCCATTGGCACGGTGCGGGAGGGCATGCGGTCGCAGGCCCTTGACGTGCTCGAGGCCACACTCAAGGAGCCATACGTGATTGCCGAGTTTATCCACAAGAAGCCAGGAGCAGCCACCAGCCATGAGGACGCATCAACCGCTCCTGCTGCTGCTGCTGCTGCGGCTGCTGATGGTGACAATGGTGACAAGACGCCGCAGACGAGCGACTCATCGCCCTCTCCCCTGCCCCCTGTGGTCGTATCGCTGAGTGAGCGGTCGAAGGCATGGCAGCGGACGACCCTTGCCGAGGCGCGCAGCCGGATGGGCGAGATGGACCTGTTGCGTCTTCGCAAGTCTCAGATTTTGGGTGTGGGTCACATGAGCAGGAGCCAGGGGAACAGCGAGTTCAACAACCTGCAGATGGGCGGCTGGTGCGCCGGCATGGCCTGCTCCATCCACCCGATCTTCTTCATCGGCTCGTTCTTCTTCTTCAAGCGGGCGGCAAAGGCCCGCAAGATCGTCAAGGTGCGCCACGACCAGGCCGACACGCTGCCCGACGTCAAGAAGGCCATGCACGAGCAGCGCCTTCTTGTGCTGGCAGAGATGGACAAGCTGGAGCGACAGATCCAGGAATTCCATGACAAGACGACAGGGGGAGTAGAGTAGGGGGGTGGGTACCTACCACCACGAAAGAACGCATTTAGATGGGTATCTGTCGGGTGGGTGGGCGGGTGGGAGAAGTGCAGTCTGCATGGATTGCGTCCCTGCTGACGTTTCTGGTCGGGCGGAGAGACATGTGGTGTGTCGTGTCGAGCAGACTCTGATAAGTGAGTGAGTGACGCGGGCAGGTCTCGCAAGACGTACGTGTGCGGTGTGCATCAATCAATAAGCATGGAGATTTCCACGTGCAGTCACAATTAAGGCTCGACCGACGGATCAACGAGTGCACCACGGGAAGAAGCGCGCAAAAGGTCTTTCTTTCGCCAAAAATCGCTCACACACTCACAGAGAAGACGCACTGCAACGACCTTTTGCTTGCTTCCACTCGCCCTTTATCAACACGCGACGCACGCGTATGCCCTGCCACGCCATCCCTGCCTGGCTGGCCTGCCTTCTCTCGCTCTTTCCGTCTGTCTGTCTGACGGCTCTGTCTGTCCGCTACACGGTTCTCTGCACTCTAGACCTTTTGGTCGGAGCTGCGTGTGGACGCGAGACTCCCTGTCGATGGCGCCGTGGTCGGCGGCTGATTGACCCGATGCCATTCAACGCACACAACACACACAACACACACAGCGCACTCATGGATGGATGGATGGATGGATGTGGCTGGAATCCATGTGTCTCTCTCGGAGACGTGTGTGTGTGTGTGTGTGTCCTACCGCTGATATGTAAGCGTGTTGTTGCACCACCTTTGCTACCTCCTCTTGCTGTCGACGGGCACGCTCTGCATACAAACAGACACACACACACACACGCACAGAGAGAGAGGAGAGGAGAGAGAGAAAGGGGAGAGAGATGGATGTGTCTCATTTGTGTGTGTGCGTTTGCTCTGTCTATTCCACCAGTTTCTTTTCTATGCGCTTCGCTCTCTATGTATTTGACGTAGGTGAACAGCCCCGCACCGCTCGCAGACACAATCAGGCCCGTCAGGTAGCTGTCCACACATGGCACACGGCACAGACGCATCCACACGCACACACGTGACGAACAAGAGATGGACAGACAGACAGACAGACAGACGTACAATGGTGTGAGCGTGACGTCTCCGAAGAGGAATATCCCCGCAACGTCGCAGGTGATGTTCTTGATGTTGCTCGTCACTGACACCTGCAGGGAGGGAGGGAGGGAGGGAGGCATGCGTGTGCACTCCATCCGTCCACCCATGGCTGCCTACGATGAGGGGCGATGTGAGTTTGGTCGCGTAGAAGGACGACAGGTTTAGAATCGCCGCAAGAGTCGCCTGAACACACACACACGCGCACATGCACAGAGATTGCACCAATCTCTGACGTCGTTCTCCTGCTTATTACCCACCGTGAACAGGAAGCAGAACTGGAATGACGGCAGTATCGCAGCGGGGTGCTGCATCGCTCGCGGCAGGTCCCCTGCCTGCTCAAACGTCGATCGCATCCCACCCACATGTGTCGTGTGTGTCTTGCTTGTGTGCTGTGTCGTTGTGTGGGTGAGATGAGTGCGCTGGCCGCCCACCAGTATGGCCCAAATGAGAAGGACGGGCGTCGAATTCAACGAGAAATACCTGCAGGAGGGCACGCATTCCCACACCACACACGTGTGTGTGTCTATTTGCGTGTATGTGTATTTCTGTGTGTGTCTCATGCACTGTCAGTACATGAGCAGTGAGTATATGTTTTCCTTCTCTGGAGGGTGCTCCGGCCGCACCGCCACGGCTGATTCCTCCCACTGCTTGAGTCTCCGTGCGTTGATCTCCGCCTGATGATTCAGGTCGATCTTCATCTGGATGGCATACGCTGAAAGACGGAATGAGCCAAGCAACCAACCACACTATGGACGTATGTGTGTGTGTGTGTGCATGGTAAAGACGAACGCACCGCAGTTGAAAAGGCATGTGAACAGGCCAAAGACGAGGCCGATGGCGGTGAAATGCAGGTCGTTGTAGGCGGCAACAATGGCGCCCACAACCTGAAAACAGACATAGAGAGAGAGAGAGAGACTGTGCACTGCACACAGATGGGCCGGGAGGGTGGTCGGTATGCAAGTCATACTTGCACTAGCACCGCTCCGATGACGCGGTTCGACGAGCCGATCGAGAGGAAGAAGTATTCCCTGCATAAACACACATTCATACCATCCACACACAGACACACAGGGGGGTCTGTTCTGTGGTGCTCCAGTATTCTCCCTCCCTCCCTCCCCTCTCTGCCTGACCCACCCAGCAATGATGCAGATGCTCCCTGCCCGCAGCATGGCGCTGTTGGTCGGCACATTCAAATATGCTGCAGACAGATATCCCCCCCAGACACACACACACACACACACACATGACCGTTCGCACCGATGTGGGTGTGAATGGCGTGTCCCCCAGGTACCGAGTGCGCCCAGTCCGACGATGATTCGTAGAAGGTTGAAGCCGGTGAGTGGGATGAGCGACATGGCGCGGGCGAACGTCAGAGGGGGGTAGTGCAGCAGGCCTGAATGACCCCCACACACCCACAATTCACCCTCACACCAACATACATCGGTGTGAGGGTGTCAGGGTATCTGTATGTGTGTGTATTATTGTCTGCCACACCCATCCTTTTGAACAGCATCATCGCCACCACTGTGAAGACCGTCTGGCAGAGTAAGATGACTTCGAACAGCTTGAAATTGAACAGCGACATAACAGCCTACACACACATGGGGGATCACGCAGCGCAGCAGAGAGAGTGGCATCACCGACACTTGATTTGGGGCGGTCTTGCTCACACCTTGTTGAACAGCGTGATGCCCGCCGAGATGAACAGGTAGGTCAAACACGCCAGCACCGCATCGAAATGCAGCAGCGACCCTGCATACACATGAAAGATCCATCAACGCTGTGCAGCAGCGACCCCGCCATCCTTCTGGATGTCAGTCATCGATCTGCCTCCTTCGTACCATCCCTGTTGTGTTTCTGCCGCACCAGGGGCGTGCTCTCACTGCACTGATTGGACTCCAGATCTGATGAATCCATCCATGCATCCATCCATCCATCCCCATCCCATTGCTGGAAGATCCCTGTACCCATTCACCTCTTTCCCTCTGGTCCTTCCCGGCACCCAACACGCTGCTGAATGGACGCGGGGTGCCCGTCATCTTTCCTGGCCTTCTGCCGCCTTGGTTAGCGCACCATGGCGAATTCCGATGGCGAATTTACAGGACTGGAGGTGCGGGGTTAGCCAGCTGGGGCCTGGCAGTTTCTCCGGCAAAGGCTGCGTGCGTATTCAAGCAATACGTCAAGCTTCATTCTCCCTTTCCTGAGTCCCTCTTTGGTCACCACTCTACTCGAGCAGTCGGAGGTGATTCCTCGACCACCCTGGGTTCTCTGACTCTTACAAGAATGTCCCTATCGCCATTGCGCCTGCTGCTCGCCACATCTCTCGCTTTGGTCGTCCTTCGTACGGCCTCTGCTTCTGGTGATGACCATGATGATGACCACGACGACCACGAGGAGGATGAGAACTTCCCGCTCGAATACAAATGGGCGGCCGCCATCGTCACGGGTGCGTGTCGACAGGGGAAGCACTTGGTCGCTGTCTTTGTGGCATGCACGTTCGTGTGTGATTTCCTGTGTGCTGCAGGCGTGATACTGTCGGTGAATAGTCTGATTGGCGCGTTCCTTTTGCAGTTCATAGGAAAGGGCGCGATTGGCGCGGTGCTCCAATTCGCGCTTGTCGTCCTCTCAATCTCTGTCATGGTGGTCAGTCACCCACACACCAACCAAATTACACAGAGTCACGTAACGACACTCAGTCGGCGAACTGTGGGAAGAGGGGTGTGTGTGTGTGTGTGTGTGTGCTGGTTGTGGGGGACAGAGCGACTCGCTGATGCACATTTACCCACATGCCGTCGAGGGCGCCCCGCACAGCCAGGTCACCTTTTTGGGTATCACGGCGTTCGTCGGCTGCCTGGCCGTGCTCCTTTTCTCCCAGCTGCTGCACAGCTTCCACAGCCACCCAAAGAAACACCCTCCCGCTCCTGCACCAGACCGCACACCCGCCACCGTCATGATGTTCACCGTGGTTCCCCCTGACGATGGAGACACGTGTGAGGAGAAGAAGGAGGAGGGCAATAATGCAGGTGCGGATGCACACGGAGGTGACGTGGAGAAGAGTGGCAAGAAAGGCGGGTTCGACTGGCGGTCGGTGGAGTCGTACGGTTGGGCGGCGCTGGCCGGCGATGTGGTCTGCAATTTTGTCGATGGGATCGCTGTTGGTGAGCGAGCGACCGACTGGCTGAGGGAGCGCGTCAATTGTTGACTGTGGATGGATCGATTATGTGTACGCGAATGTATCTGTCTGCTGACCAGGTGTCTCCTGGTACGTGGGGTGGTTTGTCGGCCTGGTGACTTCGATTGCCATTCTGGCGCACGAGATCCCCCAGGTCCGTCCGTCAGCACCGCACACAGAGAAAGACAGAAAGAGATAGCGCCTCCGTGGCGCATACACATATAGTGAATCCAGCCGCCAATCAATGCGTGTGTTAACAAACGGATGTATCTACACAGGAGATGAGCGACTATGCCGTGCTGCGCTTGAGTGGCCTCAGCAACTGCCTCGTCATAGCCGTCAACATTACGGCCTCCACTACTTCCCTCATCGGCATTGCGGTGGGTCTCGGCTTCTCGACAGTGCTTGAATCGGCGGTGGAAGACTTTGAGCGCTACTGCCTGGCCTTCACGTGCGGCGCCTGGCTGACCATCGCGCTGTTTCTGCTGACACCCATCGCCTTGAAGCTCTATGGCGAGCTGACAATGCTCAAGAAGGAAGGAGAGCAAGAGCAGCAGGGGGTGACGATAGAGAAATGGATGGCAATCCTCGTTGCCGTCACGATGATGGCCATCGCACTCGGTGAGCACACACACTCACACAGAGGCGGAGGGGCGAGAGAGAGAGAGATTCCCGTGTCTCTGTGTGTCTGTGTGTGTGTCTCTGTCTGTGTGTGTAATGTATGCCTGTGTGCAGGCCTCATGGCGGGGATCGGTGTGTTAGAGGAGACGGCACATGAACACGAAGACAACGGGCATGAAGGCCATGACCACTGATCGAGTGACACTAGCTCGACGAACGGAGCGACGGCCATGCAGCCAGAAGCCAGCTAGGATCGATCATGTGCCGTGTCGTGCCGCACACACACACAACATACACACATACATAGGTCATAGGCATGTAGATGACTGACGTAGGTATTAATTGCTGAAGGTAAGCAGGTAGGAGACGGAACTATGTGTGTCATGTGGCTGGATGGATTTAGGTTTTATACGAACTCTGCCATGATACATTGCTGGCATCTTCAACACCCAGAATGAAAATTGTCGTCAAGGAAAGCAGGCGTTGCAAGTGGTCAGTCGATGATTACCACTGCATAATCAATTGTCCATGATGCATCTCTCGGTCGGTCCTCCCTCCCTCCCTCCCTTGATTATTGAGTCAGTCAACTGACTGGAGACAGGCTGGCCCTCCTTCCACTGCCCCTGGCTTACGAGCTTGCCCTTGTTGTAGCGTCAGAAGGTGCCCTTCAGGAAGCGGCCATTCTGCCAGTCGCCGTCGAATTTCATCCCGCCCGTCTCGCGGTCGTACGCAACCCCCTTGCCGTGACGCTGGCCGTCCGCCCACTGCCCCTGCTATCTGCACGTATACACACACACACGCACGCAAAGCAGAAACAGACAGACAGACACGCTCTGTGAGTTGGAGAACTCACAGCCGCCGGCTCGGCACAACTATGGATGGATGGATGGATGGATGTCATTGATCGAGTGCTTCGAAGCACATACGGCGTCGTTGGCCAATCCCGCAGCCACCAATCATCGTGAGTTCTCCAGCTGACTGCACATCTCATGGGACGGACGCGTGTGCCCTTTTCTCATTTTCTGTGTCTACACATTACTGCCTATCGTATATGGCCATGCCATATATATATGCGAGCGATCTGCGGCCATACCGCAGGATGCTTAGAAGATATCTGTCTGTACGAGCCGTTCCCTATACACACCTAACATACAGTCACTCAAAAGTCACTCCACATCGTTCAGTTTAACAAAACCAACAAAACCGCCAAAACCATCGAGACTACCTCTGCCTGCCTCACAGCTACGCGTGCAAGTTGCTGAAGGCAAGTGCCGGGAACAAAGGCCGCAGCAATGGCGGCAGCAGCAGGGCGACGAGAGACCCAAAGCGACCGTAAGAGCAGGCGTCTCCCGGCTGCTCGTCAGGGTCTTTCCTCAGGTCGCCGATGTACAAGCCATTGAGTATTCTGTAGGCGTATGTCGAGTGGCCATACTGAGTTAATGCACACAAGACACAACCAACCAAGCATCTGTGGTCTGTGCGACTCTGTGGCTGGCCGCACCACTCACGTCGGCCATTTCTTGGGTGCAATCGCGGCCGAGGACGGAGAGAAGGGCGAAGTGGTTGCCCGGGTGGTCACGGATATAACTGGTGGCGTCATACACTGCATCAAACCAGAGGAGCCAACCGAAGAGCAAGTGACACACACACTCCACCAGCGAGGAAAAGGCGAATGTGTGAATGTGACCAGATCGTCACCTTTGTCTTCGTACACGATCCAGGCATCATCGGGCGTGCTGTGAAGCGCCACCTCTTCTGCCGAGTACAGCCCTGGACGACGCCTGTGTTTTCTCGCGGGTCGTTGTGTTGCTTCCATCAAAAGGATTATCCTCCAGATCTCGCGGCTCAACTGCACACAGCAAGCAGTATACACACCAGAAATGAGGCCTTACTTGCAAAAGGAGTCAGAAAATATGACATAGGAGTTAGGGTCAGATCGCCAAAGGGTTTCATGGGAGCACATCCCGTTCCCCTCCCCACCTCGATGCCGTCCTTGGCGTGATCTGACAACCTTCTGATGGCTTCGTCACGTTTTGACTCTGACACCGACCAGGAGCCGCTGCCCTCGAGTCTGCACTCCACCTGGACGGACACAGCAAACTCGCTTCGCACAACTTATGTGGACGATGATCAGCAGACTCCCGTGTCATCATCGAGCCACCGCCCCACGGCAGCCGTGTTCGGCAGACAAGAGACCGAGCTGAGTGACATCACCCTGATCAGCCGTGGGAGTAGCCTCACTGGCGGAGCTCTGCACGACTCTGCGCACACCCCCAGCCCCTCTCGCGGCGACCCCTCCCTCCCCCTGCCCAAAAGCAAGATCCGCACTGACGAGAGGGACGGACTGCGGGCAGACGATGACGAGTGGGAGGGGGACCAGCCAGAAGAGGACGATTACGACGCCTCTCCTGCGGCAGATCCCGCCATCGGGGGCCGCATCTCAACTCGTTCGCGTACAAGCGATGACAGCCCGTCGTCCGACACGCCCATCATGCCGCACAAGTGGGGCAAGGCGACGGGCGGCGAGTCTGCTGATGACATTGCGCTGCATGAAGAGACCTCGCCAATGGTCGAGCCTGGGCCGGTGGTGTTTGACATAGGCACTGACGAGAAGAAGGGAACCGGGCTCGCGAAAACGGAGGTGCGTCGAGGAGGAACAGTGGCGGGTCATTATGCGACTTCCCTCGTTGTCTGTCTGTCTGTCTGTGTGGGTGCGTGGCGTGAGGGACGTGCAGCTGAATGCTTTCATCGCCTTTATCGGCGCGGGGATACTGGACCTGCCCTACGCCTTCAGCCAGTCTGGGGTGCTGCTGGGCACTGCCTTCCTGTCGCTGCTGGCGGTGACAGCCCTGCACTGCATGCTGCTGCTGGTGGACTGCAAGTACTACCTGATGAACGAACGGCACAAGAACATCAAGACATATGGCGATATTGGGTGGCACGCCTTCGGCAAGACCGGCTCAGTTGTCGTGGAGGTGTTCCTGGTCATCACGCAGACAGGTCGGTGATGCGGATCGGATGGACTGGACGGGCAAATGCTGTCGTTTATGCGTGTGTGAATGGCTGGCCACTTCTCCCCCCTCTCTACCTATGTTCGTGTGTGTGTAGGTTTCTGCATTGCGTATCTCATCTTCATCGGCGAGAACCTGGCAAACGTGTTCCACTTTGTATCCTTCGGCGAGATCGTCATGTACTGCCTCCCACTGCTGGTCCTCCTGTGCTGGCTGCGCGACATGCGCCATCTCGCATGGTCGTCCCTGCTCGCCGATGCCACCAACCTCTTTGGCTTGGGAGTGGTGTACTTCTTCGATTTGCATCGGCTGGTTGCTGTGCGGAAGGCGCCGCCCGCTGTGGCCATTGCGAGGTCTTCAACGCTGCCGTTCTTCTTTGGTGTTGGCCTGTACTGCTTTGAGGGCATTGGTGAGTGAGCCCTGAATGAATGTATTGTGACACGGAGGCCCGACTGATGGTGCGTGTGTTGTGTTGTGTTGTGTATGTAGGGATGGTTCTGCCGATTGAGAACAGCATGAAGGACAAGCAGCACTTCAAGAAGCTGTGGTCCCTCAACATGCTGCTCGTGACCACCCTCTTCATCTCTTTTGGCCTCTTGGGGTATTGTGCGTTCGGAAGCGACACCGACGAGGTACCAACCAATGCACAAGACACAGAGACACAGAAGCGGACGGGGGACACTCTACTTGCCCTGTTTGCTGCCTGTATGTCAGATTGTGACGCACAATCTGCCGCACAACGTTATCTCGGTGCTGGTGAGGGGCGCGCTGAGCCTGGGCCTCTTCCTCACATACCCCATCATGCTAGTGCCGGTCTTCGAGATTCTGGAGGAGACGCTTTGCAAGGACCAGCGGCTGGTGGGGACATGCTCGTGGAAGGGCAACCTGCTGCGGGCATCCCTCGTGGTGCTCACGGGCATGGTGTCAGTGGCCGTCCCCAACTTCAACATCTTCATCTCACTCGTGGGGTCCTCTGCGTCGACATGCCTGGCATTCCTCCTGCCCGCCCTGTTCCACCTCAAACTGAGGTACGTCAGTCAACACACTTTCTACGTGTCTGCGACACGTGTCCGTGCTCTGTGTGTGTGTGTGTGTGTGGCAGGTGGGATGAGTTGCGGTCTTGGCAGGTAGTGCGCGAGTGTCTGTGCATCGCCCTGGGTGTGGGAGGGGCGGTGCTGGGCACCACACACAGTGCGGCGCACCTAATTCATCTCCTCGTCAGCGGGGAAGGCTAGACGGACAAAGAGAGCGGGGGGAGGGAGATCGACACTACACACGAGGATGTGTGCAGAAGGCTTGTTTGCTGGCCGCAGCGGGTTTTTGCGCATATGCGGCCGCAGGGAGTGTGTGGATGGATGGACACTCACACTCGCGAATGAGTGAGCGAGTGGTGTGCGTGTGGTCTCTTTTTCGTCTTTCTAGCGCTTGTCAGTGGCGGTGGTTTATTGCATCTGCGTGTGATGGCATCCACTCGGATGGATGGATGGATGACATTCTGTGGGTAGAAATTAGAACTTGTGAGTAGGGTTATCGTATACAGGTGGTGTGTGTGTCGTATCTGCCTCTCGCTGGCCGGCACGGCAGAAGTTGTCTGGGCATTGCCCTAAACCCTGGCATGCCGCCCCCCCTTCGCCTATCGCCTTTCGCAAACCAGCCTGCTTTCGTCACTGCTTCGTTGAATCGCCCCTATTTCGATACTGCTGACCTTGTTCTGCTGAACCCCTTCCCCCTTTTGCCGTGACTGTGAGAAAGTGTGAGACTGCACCGAGCTCGCGAAGACCCCCCCTCCCCTCCCCCTTTCCCCGTCTCAGCCTCTGTCTTGGCAATGGCCCCTCACAGTCTCCAGAGTTTGCTGTCTGAGGGTTCACCGCAGAAGGTGGGGCACCCCCCTGGCCGATGGGAGACCTGCCTCTACTCACACGAGTTCAGCAACGTCTACTGCGTCATGGGCCGTTCCCCTCTGCCGCCCATGGGTCTCGGCACAGGTGGGTGGGGAGACGCCGTCCACACTCTCACACACCACACTGCAGTCTGCAGCATGGATCTACAGAGAGGAGACAGCGAGACGAGATCCTGTCCTATGTATGACATTGTCGCTCATTGCAGACCAGAAGGTGGCGGGCATGACGTTTGGGGATCAGTACGTTCACTTCTTCCCCGGACCGACGGGATCCGGCGGCCTTTTCGGAGGCAAGGCCGGCGAGGGATACCGATTTCTCTTCGACTGGGTTTTTGCTCCAGGTAGACAGACAGAGGCGAAGAGACAGACAGAGGAGGAGAGAGGAGAGGGACGCACACAGAGAGATCGATCGCTGCATTGGCTGGCGTTTGTGCGTCCCTCTCTCTGCTGTGCTGTGCAGCCACGACCCAGGAAGCAGTGTACAAGAAGGCTGCGGAGACGCGTGTGCGGGACTTCTACTTCAATATCCAGACAAACGTGTTCATCGCCTTCGGGCCCCCAAACAGCGGCAAGACGTTCGGCATGACCGGTGAGTCAGTGCACAGTGCGTGGGGGGGTTGGATGGCCACGCACCTCTCTCACACTGACATCCGTCTGGGTCATGACTGCGATCGATGCTTGCAGGCGGCCCTGGGTCAGTGGACCACCGCGGCCTCATCCCCCGGGCCATCTCGACCCTCTTCTCATTGGCACACAACAAGCCCCGGATCCACCTGGGCATCAGGACGGAACGAGTCAAGGTTGAGGAGATGCACGACAGCGAGTTCGGCTACGAGCCGCCCATCTTCCCCTGCCCCAAGCGATTCCTCGCCAAGCTCCCAAGACACTGTGATGTCTCGTTCGGCATTTCCTTCTTTGAGATCTTCCGGGGGGAGGTGCTTGACCTCCTCGACGGCGGCAAACCGGTGAGTGGCGAGGGGCAGACAGAGAGGCTGGCAGAGAGGACAGGCGAGGCATATTTCCCTGTGTGTGTTTTCTTGCACTAGGTGTCGATTCGGGAGAGGGAGTGCCCCATCGGATGGTATGACGAGATCAAGCATCGGTCGCTGGACCTAGAGGGTCTGACAGAGGTGGAAGTGTTCTCGGAGTCGGATGCGTACGAGCTCATCTTCAAAGGAGACGCGGCCAAGTAACCACACACCGCACGCCCCCCCCCCCTCCCTATGGTTTATGTCTCCGGCGCTTCTCTCTCTCAGACACGTTGAGAAGGAGACCGATTATGTGGACACCAACCCTTCACGGAGCCACACCATCTTCGCCGTAAGGAAGGCCACAGGACACAGGACACAGGACACATCAACTTTATGACTCCCGATCCCCTGGTGTTGGGCAGATAACGATGCGCGAGAGGGGTTTTCCCGGCCGCCACGCCGTCATGTACTTCATCGACCTGGCCTCGCCCGTCAGCACCGCCACACCCACCGGAAGGGCCGCTCACGGGCTGGCGCAGGGCAGCATCAACGCAAGCATCGTCAAGTCGTGGGACGCAATCAAGTAACCACACACCCAGCACCCATCCAGCAGTGGAGACAAACCCCAATTATAAATGGACGTGTTGTATTGTCTTGTGTGTCTCATGGCATCCATCAGGTCGATGATGGAATATGGGCTGAATCGGTTCAGGAACATCAACGATGACAAGGGGAGGCCCGTGGCGCCGTGCGAGGTCATGACGAGCGAGGGCATGAAGTGGGTGAAGCTCGAGGACCCCTCGCCCAGCACGGTCCGCCATCACTCCAGGAGCAGACGGGGCGGCTCCCGCGGCCGAAGGCGGTGGTTCTACAAGACATCTGCCATTTCGCTGATCCTCCGACCCTTGTTCGAAAACTACTTCGAGTGAGCCCCTTTCCTCTCACCCTCACACACATAGAGACATGTCTCCCCGCGTCTGTCTGTGTTGCAGTATTGTGTGGACGCCGATTCTCTACCTCAACTACGACCACAGAGACCTGCACCGCTGCATCAGGGAGAGCGTCTCGTGGTCCATGACGAGCCGCGCCATCTACAAGGGGCTCTGCATGTTCCCCGCCCACCCCGACCCCGCCGAAATCATGAACACGCTGGACCACCAATATGAGAAGAGGGAGGCCAATCGGATGAGGGAACTCAGGGAGAAGTGCGCCGCCAAGGGCAAGAAAGAGATAACCAGCTCGGCCAGCTGCAGCGCCTCCAGCAGCCGATCCCCGTCACCGCCCAAACGGAGGGGGGAGAAGGAGAAGGCCTCCACCTCTGTCAAGAAGGCACCACCGTCGGGTGGCCTGGCTGCCTCGCCACCGGCGGCAGCAGCGGCAGCAGCAGCAGCCACAAAGAAAGCGGCGATCTTCTCCCACGATGACGAGCTCGTGAACTCCATCGCGGATGACGGCGGCAACGAGTCACCGATGGGACGGCCTCCCGCGTTTGTGTCCCAAAAGGCGGTCCCCCCCACCCCGCCGCCGGTCGTATACATGAACGAAATGGAAAATCACATGGCTCCTTCGGCTCCGCGAGTGGTCGTGAGGGCTTCCACGGGCGAGTGCGGCGCAGAGATGTCGAGGACTCAGTCTACAAGGCCGTCCACGTTTTTCCAGGTAGGAGAGGAGACACCAACCACAGATCATTGATAGGAATGGCGTATCGATGTGGTGTGGATTGTGTGCCTGTTGCAGACCAATTCGCGCAACGGCAGTGACGAGAACCTTTTCGACCCTCCCTCGGTGAAGGAGCCGCCCCCTCCCCGGCGCACCAAGCTGCCCAGACGGTACCTCACCCGGCCCCCACTGCCACTGCCCTACCCAAAGCTGAACCTGCGCCTCACCTCACCCCGCTTCGACTCGCCGAGAGACACAACCACCCCTCCCAAAGCACAAGCATCCCACCACCACCAGCCGCAACAGCAGCCCATCCTTACCGTTGACTCGGGCGTGCAGACGGTGTCTGATGCTGCGACGGAGATCTTTCTGGTGGGCAAGGAGGACAAGGCCGTGCTGGCGGCTGTGGACCGTTTCCCTGTTTACAATCGCAACGGGCAGGGAACCTCACCCACTCGGCCGCGGCAGCCAGCGGTGGACAAGGGTGTTGCTGGAGAGGGGGAGAGGGACAAAGGGACAGAGAGAGAGAAGGACAAGACGCCCCAACCTACTGCAGCTGCTGTCGGTGGTGAGTTGTGCAGCCGTCACCAGCAGTCAGACAGCCTGCGGCTGTCCCCGCCTGTGAGACACCGTGATGTATCGCCACCCAAGGCGCACAAGATGACAGTCGAGGTGTGCTGTGCATGTTCAGACACCCACCATACCATACACACAGAGCAAGACACGCACCTTTTCTTTTGTAGGTTCGCGAGGCAGCGAGGGCTCGTTCGCCGCCGAGGCACTTCAAGGCCCCTCCGCCCCCCTCCTCACTCGCCAACAAGAGCCGGCCGCCCAACTCACCCGACATCGACTCATCATCCACCCGCCGCTCCAGCAACTTGCAGCGCCGCCCGCCCATTCCAAGGTTCGCACCGAATGCTTCGAGGCCGTCACGGGACCGAGGCAACCAAAGCCCCAAGAGAGGGACGGGCGTGACTGCCAAGGCTGCCGCCGAGACCGTTGAGAAGACAAAGGAGGATCATATGCCGCCGGACAAAGGAGAGGAGAAGAGCCACAAGATGGAGAGGAAGGAGGAGGAAAGTCCGTCGGCCAAGGATGAGAAGCCTGCTGCTGCTCCAGTGAGCCCCCCGACCATCGTGTACGCCAAGTCGAGCTCCGGCGCGGTGCTTTCCCCGTTGATGTACCAGCCGTCCACTAGTGCCCTGCTCACTCCGCCGTTCACGCCTCCGGTGGTCCTCACCCACCACCCTGCAGTGGTCACCATCACACCGAAGAGGGCCCCGCCCACGCCCCCATTCCTCACACACGGCCCTCAGGCGCCGCCACGCGGAATGCGCCGGGACAGGAGGGTGCTGGCGCCTCGACGAGAGGCGGGATTCTGGTCGCCCCCGGCGATACTTGAATCGAGCCACGGTGGGATGGTGACGCCTTTGCCGCCCCGGCCTATGACGCCGATCTCGCGGTTCCCCCAGCCCAGCCCGCCGAGGATGATACAGGTCGACCCGAGGTTGATGAGCTTTGCGATTCCGAAGAAGGCGCCACCCCCACCCCAACTCCCGCCTCAGCTGACGGCGAACCATGGCAATACTGTGGTGTACCGACCTCTGCAGCCGCCTAGTGGCATGCCAACCGTCGCGCCGCCTGGGGTGCATCCTCCTGCTGTCCTTGTGGCACCGCCAGCGAATCATGTTCAACTGGAGGGAGGGAGGAAGCCCGGCCCGGTGCCGCCTGTTGTGGCGCGGGAGAGAGGTGTGTATGTGTCTCGAGTGCCCGCGAAAGTGCCGCAGCCACACCAGCCGAAAGCCCCACTTGTGAATCCTCCTAACAGAGCCCCGCTTCGTCCGTTCCCCGCCCCAGGTGTTGTGCACGCGCCACCTGCTGCTGCCATGATCGCCAAGAATGCCAGTCATGGCCGTTTTGTTGCTGCACCTGGCCCTAGGAGGGACACCAGGCGACAGCAAACGGTGAGCGAGACAGATGTGCGCGTACCGTACTTGACAGGCAGGTCATATTGGTGTGTGCCTGTGTGTCTGCTGTGGTGTGGTGTGGTGTGTCTGCCATCTGAATCGTCGATCAGGCGGCGCCTCCGCCCATTGCAGCACGGCAGTGGCCCCCCGTGTCTCGCCAGGTCATCATGGCCACACCACCCCAAGCACCGTTGAAGAAAGCCGCACCCCCACCGCCCCCGCCAGCACCAGCATATCACATACCCGCGGCGGTGCCGTACCCCTACTCACACCCACACCCAGCCCCTGCAGCTGCGGCTGTGGTTGGCCGACGGCCGATGGGTGGTGCCGCCGTGCGTCAGGCGCCCATTGCCGGCTGGCGGTGACAGACGTTAAATGTTGCATGGTAGGGGCGTCGGCTGGGGCGGGGGATGGAGGCGCGCGTCCATGCATCTCTTGCGTGTGTCTGTCTGGTGTGGTGTGTGTCGATCAGGAACCAACCGACTTTGTGGCGTGTGTGTATGGTTGGCTGGCTGTACGTTCCTGTATGGCTCCCATGCGTCTGACTCGCAATTTTCGACTGCCTGCCAGTGAGTGAGACAGACCATTGAGTGACCGAACGACAAGAGTCGATCGAGATGAAAGCTATATGCAGAGACATACAACAACTTCAGGCAGGCGAACAGACAGACAGGCAGACAGGCCGACGGCCGCCTGTCCCCCCCTCCCCCCCCGGCCAGCAACGAACACCGAAAAAGTCTATCTACTGGTACAAAACACACACGAGACTGCCTGCCTTGCGCACACTGGACGGACGACACGAGGAGAAAGACAGACAGGCACTCACTGGTTGACAAACAAACAGACGAGGAAGCAGAACAGAGGACAGCGCACAATGAATGCATCGTCGCCGAGCACACAGACATCCGGACGCTGTTCTTTGTGTGGAGTGGATGTGTGGACGCCCGTCGGTCGATCATGGCCTGTGCGATCTCCTGTCCTGCCTCGAGAGCTCCGCGTCGCTCAGCAGCGACACCGACTGCACGATGCCCGTCAGAGCAACAAACCCCCACAGCTGCTGCACATCTGATGCACACACACACACAGGGAGAGAGAGAGAGAGAGAGAGGTGCAGGCATGTGACTGACCCTTGTGTGGTATGGTGTGAGTGGATGGACGTTCTTACTGGGGTCCTGCATGAGTCCAGCAGCGAAGTCGACCTTGATCTTGCCGTTGACAAACACCTGCAGATTGCCGTGCGGCGACACCTGGACCTGCACACATACACACACACGCACAACCAAAGGTGTGTGCAGCAGTGCAGTGCAGAACTCCAGAGCTCTCCTGACTGAGGCGAACGTAGCGTACCAGGACTTGGTCGTCTGATCTGAGTGTGCCGGGGTCCCACCCAGACATGGTGGCATCGTCACCCACATGAACCCAGCCTGCACGACGATCGATACGATGACACACACACACACACACACACACACACATCAGTAGTAGGTATGGATGCATCATGTGCATCAACGAGCCTGCATGGCATTCAAGCCGTCCACGTTGCCCCTCAGTCAGTCTCACCTGCTGCATCGACGCGCCAGCTCCGCGACTCGATCCAATCAGCCAAGTCCACCCGAGTCTCGCTGGTTCACCCACAGCGGACACACACACAACCCCGTGAGCGATTTCTGTCCTCGACGTGTGTTCTGTGGGCCGTCTCGCGTACGAGTAGTGCGGTGCCGCCTCCGACACGCCCACTTCGAGCCCCGACACGCCCCCGTCGATGTCGACCACACGGAAGCTGAATCGAGGCGTCTCGCCGGGGAACAGCTTCAGCGGCTGCTCGATGAACACCACCGTGTCCCCGAGCTCAACGTCAGCCGGGCTCCTGCCCCGCACAGCCACAGCCCCACCTGCACACACACACATCCATCCATCCATCCAGTCCCCTTCACTGTTGTCTGACCGGCTCGGAGCTCGATGGCCTCTCCCTTGCCGTTGGAGCTGTTGGTGAAGGTTCGCCCGAACTGCCCGTAGTCATATGGCGCGTGGTGGCCCGATGCGCCGCGCCGATAGCCGACAGCCGGCGGGTCTGCCGGGGAAGATGCAGCCCCAGCAGCAGCCGCAGCCGGAGGGGCGGAGGGCGAAATGGGAGGCGACACCTACAGATCATGTGTACGCCATCGATCACCTTAAGTGTGCTCAACTACGATGGGTGGCACGGCACCTACCCTATGTGCGGGTCTGTAGTCTTCCTCGTGGCGTCGTCTGGTCGACGCCGGGCGGCGCATCAGCTCGTCGATGGTCCGCCTGCGAGCCAACCACACCCACACAGGGGGACGAATGGATACGCCCATACTCCTTGCTTCCTCATCTGACGTGAGCACCTGAGGCTGTGGTTGGGAATGAGTGTGGTGGATGGGAGGGGCAGGCCGGTCACCGGGGACGTCACGTGACCCTGGTCAAACCTGAAAACACACGTGCACCACACACACGAGCACACACAGCCACAAGAAAGAAAAAGGTTGAAGCCAGAAACAAACCACAGACAGACAGACAAGCGGGACCCACCACTGAGTGATGTTTGAGCGCTCGTAGGAGTGTCCATCCACAGTCACCACAGGGTCCTGCGCGTGACGCAAACAGACAGACAGACAGACAGACAACACATGCAACGCGAAATGAGAGGCCTGTGTTGCCCAATGCACCATCAGCAACCCCCTCAGCTCCTGTCTGTGCTGTGCTGACTGACCTCCATGACTGATCCGCTCACAGGGCAGGTGCAGTGGCAGAGAGTCCTGTCAAGCACCTCACGCGAGATGCCGCCTGGCTCCCCGCCGCCGCCCAGCTGAGGAGGGGCCACACGGCTGAGTTGGGTGAAGTCGCTGGGCATATCGCTGGGTGGGGGAGCGATGCCCTCGTCGTTGAGCTCTGAGTAGCCACGCCACATCCGTCAAATCAAATCGTTTGGTTCGAAATCGATTTCGCGAATGGCGAGCTATGCGAAGCCTGGATGGATCGCCATGAGAGGCTTTGAATGAGGCACTCGCTCCAGGAGGACATGAATTCGACCCTGTTGCCATTACTGAGAAAACCGACTCATCACTCACTGGATGTTTGTGTCTGACATGCAGCCCACGTACGCTGTGACAGCCCCACTCACTCCACACCAACTGCACACTGCAAGCACGTTGAGGCAAAAAGGCCTCATGCATTGACCACATACCCCGCCAGCACACGGCACAAAGCCACGTCACCTGTCCCAGCCAACGTCATACTGACTGGGCCGTCATGTGCCGTCAGACCACGGGACAGCACCTGAGGCCACAGGCGTGATGTATCCGTGCTGCATCCACAGACCACCATAAGCACACACACACACATACATACACACACACACGGCTCGCGTGAGTGTCTCTCTCAAACAACGAGAGCACCCTTCACGCGCCACGCATCCTTCAACAGTAGCAGATTCATCCGTCCGTCCGTCCGTCCGTCTGTCCGTCCATCGACAGGGAGAGAGGGAGGGGGAGGGCAATCGTGAGCGTGACTTACGTGACCGGCCTGCAAAAAGGAGGCCGATCAGCCCAGCCAGCCACCTAGGAAGGACCTGCCTGAAAACCTCTCGGCAGATGATAGCTTGGGGGATAGATAAAGACAACAGACAGACAGACACATAGCTAGCTAGAACCGACGAGAGAGACCACACCACGGACAGGCAGGCAGGCAGGCAGGCAATTCACTTATATCACCCCTCGGGACACTCGTCCATGTGGGGTGAGTGATGTCTATGCTGCATAAAACAAGCAAAGCGTGCATAAAAAGATACACGCCCGTGCAGCGCAGCAGAAGACAAGACATCCATCCATCCATCGCCACCAACACAACACGACGCGACACGACACAACACAGCACAACACCTTCTCAATAATCACACCTGCACCGCCGTGTGTTCCGAGTCGGGTGGTGTGTGTCCCGGCGGTGTGGCCTTCAGAGGCGCCTCCGTCATCTCGCTCTCACTCCCCTTCAGGTTCGCCAACTTGGCGGGCGTCGCCTCGTGGCTGCTCACCTCACTCTCCTGACACACACACCACATCACACCACACACATGGATGGCTGGATGGATGGATGGCTGATGGGGAGCCGACTACGGACCGAGGCGTTGTCGTCTTCCTCCATCAGCCTGTCGTTCTCGTAGTCCTCATCGCTTTTGGGCAGGATCACGTTGAGCGTCGCCGCGATGATGAGCGTCAGGCACAGCTCGTTGGAGATGAGCAGGTAGGCCGCGCGCCAGAAGGTCAAAGCCAAGCTCGACAGCTCGCGCTCGACACACACGGGCTCGCCTGCACACGCACGATAGATGTGAAGGACGGACCGGTGCAATGTGATTCTGGCGTGGTGGGTTTGGGCTGCCTACCGTCTGCATCTTTGAAGCGCCTGTATCTGACGGCGATGTCAAGCCCGCTGATGGCTGTCATGTCATAGTCTCCAGTGTCCGCCCCGGGGCAGTTCCATGCCGCCTACACACACAAACCAACCACAACAACCATGAGATCTGTCTGTCCGTGTCTGTCCGTGTGTGTCCGTGTGTGTGCGTGTTGTGTGTGTGTGTGTGTGTGTGTCTGACCCGCGAGTTGGGGTGGCTGGAGTGTGCGAATTTGATGCCGGCAGATATGCCCACGCAGCACGCCAGAGTCATCATCTTACGGGGCGTGAATCCCCCTTTCGACACTATCGCCAAACCTGTTTACCATATGAACGAAACGAGTCACAACAGCCAGCCGATCCACCCACCCTTGGCCTGCCTGCCTGCCGACGTGTGTGTCGTGCGAGGCATACCGTACCGGCGTTCATGACAAGGCCGAAGCAGACCGTTACAGCAGCACCCAGTACTGGCCAGGGCATCAGTGCGACCGCTTTGGAGAAATTCCCAAACAGGCCGAGGAACATCAGAATGACACCACAGGCATACCTGAGGACAGACAGACAAGAGAGACAGGGGCACACACACAGACAGACAGAGAGAGTAAAGGAGGCGTGTGTCTGTCTGTCTGTCTCACCCTGCCCTCCTCGAGGCGACTCCCGTCATGGCAATGACGCCGTTGTTCTGCCCGCCATCACCTCACACAACACACACTCAATGAATGACAGGCCTGCAGTGACTGACACCAAGACAAGACACACACACACACACACGTACTGTACCTGTGAGAATGTCGTGTTAGGGAAAGCTGTGAAGATGCTGGCAAACATCGAGGCCAGCCCGTCGCTGAGCAGACCCCCCTGCACGCGTCGGTTGAACTCGGGCCCGGCCGTGGGCAGCCTGCTGTACTTTGACGTGGCAGAGATGTCGCCGATGGACTCGACGGCCGACACCACATACGCCACCAGGAAGGGCAGGAAGAGGCCCCAGTCCCACGCCCAGCCATACTTGAAGGGAATCGGATCTGAGTGAGAACACACACACACAGATGGTCCCTCCCGTGATAATGGGTGGGTCGATGGGCGCAGGTTTGTTTGTATCCCCCCCCCCCC
>CDMY01001052.1:123425-133575 GCA_001179505.1 Vitrella brassicaformis | reverse complement strand
CACGCGCACACCTACAAGTGAAGACTTGTGCTTCAGCGATGCCGTTGGTGTATGGGTTGAGGTCGAGGTAGCCGGTGCAGCCCCAAGTGGGGCTGGCACTGCATGTTTTGCTGCCGAAGAAAGTGGCGAAGATGTATCCCCCGACCAGACCAAAGGTAATCGAGCCCGTCTTGAGCAGCCCCAGGCCGGGACGCTGGCCGAGAACTGACAGAGACACAGAGGCTCTTTTGGTTGGTGTGGTTGGTGTGGTTGTCTGTCTTGTTTGTGTGCTTGGCTTACTGTAGCACGCGAGAACCAGGGAGAAGGTGAAGAGGCCCAGCCCCCAGGACTGAGGTGTGCCGTAGGCATCAAACGGGCCAACATTGCCCGCCCTGACTCACACACACACACAGGCAGGCAGGCAGGCAGGCAGGGAGACAGGCGAGAGGCGATCGGTTCTTCTCCGCGGCCCGGTGTGTGGTGCTGTTGGTCACCAGTAGTTGATGCCCACGTTGAGCAAGCCCAGCCCTATCATGAACACAACACTCCCCTGCACACACACACACACACACACCGAGAGAGAGATGCATGCATGGCCTTCAGAGAGCACCGGAGCACCTCCCTCCCTCCCCCTCTCCCTTTGTCACTCTCACCGTCACAATAGGTGGAAAGATCTTGCGCGCCTTTTCAGGGCAAAAGGCGATGATGGCTTCCGGGAACCAGCACACCAGACTTGCGCACATAATGGCGGCGAGCCTCTTCTCCGGCGGTAGCGCCGTGTCGACGGCCCCACTGAGGGTCACCCATGTGAAGCTCGACCCCATCACAGACAGCATCCCCGTGCCGACACAAATGCCCTGACGATGCGATCGATCCATTCACACACACACACACACACATATCTCGTGCTGTGCAGCAAGCCACAAAAACGGACTCTCTCTGTGCGTGTGTGTGTGGGTGAGTGGGATTGTGTGTGCCAGCCCGCCAACCCACCGACCAGGGGGAAGCCCGGCAAAGGTTTGGTCTTGAGCTGTGCCACCTGCCATATGGTAGAGAAGCCCGACGTCAGGAGGGCCATGGAGATCAGGTAGGGGATCTCCCCCGCATTGCTGATGGCACAATTAATTGAGGAGGGCAACACACAACGAGCGAGGGAAGCACACAGACACACAAGAGAAGACAAGACAAGGCACGCAGAGAGAAGATGAGACGAATCAACACAACACAACAAACACGCCAGACCAGATGAGATCTCTCTCCCACTTATGGAAGCGAATCTCGTCCCTCCAGCTCAGCTCACCCTGTGTTGAGAGCAATGAGGGTTGCGGGCGTGATGAGTCCTCCAAACATCGCCAGCACATGCTGCACACCTGCAGGCAAGAAGGCCAGACAGATCAGACAGATCAGACAGATCAGACAGGCAATCAGATCAGATCTCAGACTGCATACGATACGAGCTGCTGTCTGTCGTGTTGCAAAGCGGGGCCTGCCCTGCCTCACCGTAGAAGGCAGCGAGGTGCCATCCGATTGGCTCATCAGGCCCGATGAACGTCCGCAGCTTCGACTTCTGCTTGTCCAGGTTCCCGTCCGCTGCAGCTGCAGGGGCCTTCTTACCGCACCCACACGTCTGCCAGAACGCACCCATGACCGATGTATCAAACCTGAGGGTCCGGGTGTCTCCCTCCCCTCTCGCTGGCGAGTTAGAGCAGCAGCGGTTTCACGCTTCGATGCCTGAGCTACGAGGCACACAGCTGAGTGGATGCCGCTGCCTCAGCTAGGCTAGATCTGTCATCTTTGGTCGCCAGAATCATCATACCCCATGGAGCTGTATCTGCTGTTCGAGTCGGCGGCAGGCTACGCCCTCCTGCACGTCAAGGAGTGGGAGCAGGTCGGCCAGTCGTCGCCCGAGGTGCAGGCCGCCCTCCGCGAGCTGCCAAGCTACAGCCAGGCCGTCAAGCTCAAGGCCTTCCACGCCTTCAGACACGCAGAGGAGGCGCTCGACAACATGAATGCCATCGCTGCGGGGGAGGTCACCGACACCCTCAAGACCTTCCTCGAGGCAAACCTGCCGCCGCTTGCCAAGAAGAAGGGCAAATTCGCCCTTGGCGTGTGTGGTAGGTGGGCAAGCCATCCGTCCGCAGTTGGCACGATGTCATGTGGTGTGAGTGTTGTGTGTGTGTGTGTGTTGTGTGTGGATGACAGAGCCAAATCTGGGTAAGGCGCTGGGCGATGCTGGCTTCCCCGCCACGATGGACAAGAACGTCGCTGAGCTGGCGAGGGCGACGCGGCTGCACTGGACACAGTAAGGTCTGAATGAATGCCTATCTGCTGACATCCTGCCGGTGGGCTCGTGTGTTTCTTCGATCAGTCTGACGAAGGGCCTGCAAGAGATCGATCTCGAGCGGGCGCGTGTCGGGCTGGGTGAGAGATCCAGACACACACACACAGCCACTCACACAACACACGCCATCCATCCGTCCATCCATCCATCCTGTGTGATTCTGGTGTGTGTGTGTGGGTGCAGGTCACAGCTACAGCCGGAGCAAGCTCCAGTTCGACCCTAACCGACAGGACAAGCCCATCATCCAGAGCATCGCACTCATCGACAACCTCGACAAGAATGTCAACCTGTTCGCCATGCGCGTTAGGGAGTGGTACTCCTGGCACTTCCCTGGTACACACACACACACACACACACACACACGGAGAGAGAGAGAGAGACAGAGAGAGAGAGAGACTCTCTGTCTCTCTGTCTCGTGTGTGCGTGTGTGGTTGGTTGGTTCATTCAGAGCTGGCCAAGATTGTGACAGACAACATCAAGTTCGCCGAGGTGGCCAAGGTGATCCAGGTCAAGGAGACCTTCATCGAGCGGGATGACTGCGTCGAGGTGAGCGAATGGCTCGGCTTCGGTGGGGGACAGCCAGGGAGGTGGAGAGGGAGGGATGGGAGGGGTCTGGCATGTGAGTGTGGCTGTGACGAGAAACTGAGCCAAGAAGGTAATTCTGACGGCCGGGCTGGCTGCTCCCCCGTAGTCGGCTCGTGTCGTGTGATCAGTCGAGCGCTGCTGATTCGGTTCAGCTCTGAGCCCGCCCTGATAGATTGACAGACAGACATAGACATGAATTCATGTCACACACACACACATGTCGTGACACACCAAGAGATGCACTCTACACCTTCCCCCCCCCCTCTCTCTCTCTCTCTGTGCGTGTGTGTGTGTGTGTGTGTGTGCGTGTGTGTGTGTGCAGCAACTGACGGCGGTGTTGAACGGCGACGAGGACATGGCCAACGAGATCCTGTCGGCGGCCAAGATTTCCATGGGGCAGGAGATCACACAAGTCGACATGGTACACGTCGGATGGGACTTAGGGAGAGAAGAGCTCCGTACAGAGACCGCGGCCACGTGTGTGTGTGTGTGTGTGTGTGACAGGAGAACATCCTCAAGTTTTGTGACCAGGTCATCAAGCTGGCACACCAGAGGAAGACACTCGTCGGTGAGCGACGGACACACTCACACAGACAGACAGACAGACAGACATACAGACAGACAGACATCACGACACTCACGCATTTGTATGTCATTGGTGTCGTCAGATTACCTCGCCAGCAAGCTGGAGGTGGTGGCGCCGAACCTGAGAAGCCTCATCGGCGACACGGTGAGAGAAGGGGGGGAGGGGGGGACACACAATGGGGCTGGGCTGCCGGTTTGCAATGTGACCACCACTGCACTCACTGTCTGCACACACCTTGGTGGCTTCAATCTATCCCCGGCACACACCGACCACCTGAGCCAGCAGCTCGTGACTAGCCTGTGTGAAGACCTAGCCACGCACCGCTAGAGAGGGCACGGCATGGCTGGCTCAGCCAGCTGTCCATGTGTTTAGCTCGGGTTCGTGTGTGGATGTGTGTGTGGGTGTGGATGTGGGTGTGGGTGTGCAGGTGGCTGCCCGTCTGATTTCCCATGCTGGCAGCCTGGTCAACCTGGCTAAGTATCCGGCCTCGACTGTCCAGATTCTGGGGGCAGAGAAGGCACTCTTCAGGTCTGTCCGCGACATACATCAACACACACACACAACATACACAACACACGCAAGGCAACACGTCCTTATTCAGTTGTGTGCGTGTGTGTGTGTGTGTGGCATCAGGGCTCTGAAGACCCGAGGCAACACGCCCAAGTACGGGCTGCTCTTCCAGTCGACCTTCATCGGAAGGGCCGCACAGAAGAACAAAGGTGCGCTCGGCTTGCAGGGATGCACACCACACACCACACCAAGCACAGGCGTCCATCAGTCATGTCATGCTGCCCATTTGTTTGTCTCTCAGGCCGAATCTCCCGTTATCTGGCCAACAAGTGCTCTCTCGCCGCGCGCATCGACAATTTCGGCGAAGTGGTCAGACTTACTGCACACACATCATCATCATCATGACAGACAGACAGACAGACAGCCAGACGGAGTGTGGTGTGTGTGTGTGTGTGTATGTCAGTCGTCGAGTGTGTTTGGTAACAAGATGCGGGAGCAGGTTGAGGAGCGGCTGACGTACCTCAGCGACAGAAACATACAAACCAAGAAGAACATACAAGCCATGAAGGAGGCGCTCACAGAAGTATGTGTGCAATAACCCCCAATCCCTCCCTCCCTCACCGCCTCCCACACTGTCTCTCTCTCTCTCTCTGTGTGTGTGCGTGTGTGTGTCTTGTGTAGCATTCAGAGGAGCTTGCCCGTGCGGCAGAGGCCGAGGGCAAGAAGAAGAAAAAGAAAAAGACAAAGAAAAAGGCCGCAGAGGAGGAGGAGGCGGTCCCGATGGACCAGGAAGAGGAGGCACCTGAGGCACCTGTCGCTGCGTACACACCAACCCTTCATAGACACACACACACACACACACACACAGAAGTGCTGATATATGGGATGGATGCACTCATGTGGTGTGATGGGCTGGCTGGTGGGTGTGCGCAGTGACGAGGGCACCAAGAAGAAGCAGAAGAAGAAGCGACAGAGAGAGGGGGAGAAGGAGGAGGCCGCGGCTGCTGCTGCTGCTGGTGGGATTACATGGGTGACATCCATGGGCCTGCGTGTGAATGTCTGCCTGTGTGGTGTGTGTGTGTATGTTTGTGTGCAGAGGCTGATGTGGACATGGCTGCTGCCGCTGCCGAGGAAGAGCCTCAAGGTGAGCTGAGCTGAGCCAAGCTGAGCCAGTTCCTCCCATTCTGTTCTGAGCAGAGGCTGCCTGTCCTGTGTGCATTTATTTGCCGTCCATCCATCCATCCCATCTGTCTGTCTCAGAGAAGCCCAAGAAGAAGAAGAAAAAGAAGGCGGCTGCTGCTGCTGCTTCTGACGAATGACATGAGTGCATTGTCCTCGATGAGACAGTTATTATTCTCTACGGACATTTGTACTATGGTTTGGATGTCGTGTGTCGCCGTGAGCTCTCTCTCACGTGACGTGAAGTGGTTAACCTGACACTTCTCACTCTCCGTCTGTCAGTTCCCCTCCCCCCCACACACACACACACGCGCACACGCACACACATGGGTGCGGTGCCGCGGCCAGCAAACGCACGCAGCGAAGCTTGATAAAAGAAAACCCCTCCGAAGAACAGAAAAGGAAACCGCATGCCATGCTGGCCCGCCCCACCCAAACCACCTGCACATATAAAGTGTCCTCATGCTCACGCCACATAGAGGTTCATTCACCGCGAGGCATACAGGCAGGTATCAGCCATGGACAGACAGATCAAGATGGCCGTCTGTCGGTCGACAGAGGTGCCGCCGCGTGCCGTGCCGTCCGGGAGAGAGAGAGAGAGAGAGAGAGAGACGACACGACAAGGCAGGCACCCACATCTCCCAAATGAAAAAGTCCCCATCGTCTGTCTCTTAGATGCGTGTGTGTGCATGTGATGTGTATCCCTGTAGATCACCGACACGGATGCATCGCATGTGCCTCGCGACTCGCCTCTCTCACGCCACGCCCAAATTTCAAAACAGCGTCCAGAAAGCTGGACGACAGATGAATGAACGCTTTGACGCTTTGATAAACGATTCCTCAACGATCCACACCAACACGCACCACGTGCACACCCCACCCAAGCACACCGACCCACTCGCTGACTGTACACCACACACACACACATATATATCATGCACACGTGATGGGCGACACACAGATAGATGAGATGAAGTAGACCAAGTACACCGAGCAGCCGCCCGTGCTGCCTGTGGCGGACTGCCTGAAGCAGGCTGGCTGCCTGTCTGCCTGCAGTCGTCTCATGCCGTGATGGTCTCCTTGACCTGGTACCACTCTCCGTCTTTCGCTGTCAGCAGTGTGATGGTCACGTTGAATGACGTCCCTGCCTCCACCCCCGTGGTGTCCAGCAACACAGAGGTGCTGGTCTTCTCCTCGGCGCTGTTGTGCGACACGGCGGAGGTGGCCTCGCCGGACGGCGCGGGGACCGAGTCGTCCTCCCCGGCGGGGCAGCTGATATACTGCAGCTGGGAATATGCCTCCTCTGTGATGAAGAACTCGCCAGCCTCGCTCACCATCATCACCCCCTGTCGCCAAACAACGCAGAGCAAAGCAGGCAGGCATCAGACGGACCATATGAGTGCTCCCCCCCTCCCTCCCTCCCTCCCCCCAGCTGCGCGCACCTTGTACGGCTCTCCGCTGACATTGATCTCGAAGCCATCACGGCCGATGGTTGGCGTAATGTCAATGGTGAACGCCTGTGGGAGATCCGTCGGCACGGCGCGGTGCACGGGACCGCTATTTGGCGCCACGCAGGAGCCGGCCATCCTCGGGTAGGCTGAGGCGGCAGCGATGCAGCCGAGGATCACGATCATGGCGATGTGCGTGGAGAAGGACATCGTGTGGGGTTTTGGGAAGGGATGCAGTGCGATAGATCTGGCTGCACACACAACACAGGCAGCGATGTCACCATGCACACCAGCTGATTTCTTCTCGTCTTTCGCCTCATCTCGCTTCTGTGTACCTGCGATGTGCGATGCGATGCGATGCGGGGGAGGAAATAGACGTGAGGCCCGCCCCTGACTGGACCGAAGTAGTCGACAACGATGGATGCTGGTATCGGGGAGAGGCCCCTGTATCAAGGGCTATTGAGGCGGTAGGTGGCAGACGTCCCACGCTCACACCCGCACGGCTAATGCGATATGATGCGGAAGAGAGGGGAGCGTGGGAACTGAACTTCTCTTCCAGGGTTTGAAACCCCACGCGAGAACAGGGTTTGAAACCCTGAAGGAAGAAGTCAAACAACCCAGTGCTAACCCTGGGCTGACTCGGAGGCTGTGGAGGTGCGTGAGGGGCCCCTGGGTCAAGAAGCGGCCAATTATTACGTTTGCAATGTCAACATCCCATTCGGGCCCGGCCCATCCGGCCAGCGACTGACACCGCAAAGCCAAGGTGATTCTTCGCAGTAGCCTGGGCGACTGCTCCGGATCCGAGATCATCCCAATTGCCGATTGGTCATTCCTTCCTGGCCTGTCTCAACCGCCGTCTCCTGTTCGTCGATTCCTCAGCTAGCATGGTGATTTCCATTCATCCTTCCGGCTTTCTCTTGGTGGCCGCCCTGTGTCTTGTATCGACGCTACTACATGACGGCGCCCATGGGGCGCGCTTCAATGTCAGCCGAGCCCACAAGCACCATCAACTTCATCAACGGCGCAGGCGCATCCACCAGGCGCCCGTCCCCCCTCCCTCTCCGTCAGCCTCGCTGCCCAGCCCCCTCCCCCCTGCAGCGTTCATCGCTGCTTCTGATGACCGGCGCAATGGCACTGAGTATGTCATCGCGCAGCCGGTGGCAAAGTACGAGGAGGATGACTCTTCGGGCGGCTTTGAGGGTGTCTCGGGGGAAGACCGACTGGCTGTCAGCCTGCCAGTGGTGGGGCGGGAGATGGGGGAGCGCAGTCTCGAGGCTCTGCTGAGATTCGCCAGTGGAGGCGAGCATCGTCGACTGCTGGAGGGTGAGGGTGGAGGTGTTGGGGTGCCTGAGTTTTGTCAGGCGCCGCGGTGCAAGACGTGTGTTGAGACCATGGAGGTCATCGATATTGCTGGCGTGGCGGGGCTGGAGCATCTCAAGGACACCCGCGGGAAGCTGCGATACTGCGATGAATGTGAGTCCTGGACGGTCGGCTTGGGGGGAGGGAGAGATGTGCATATGGTTGTGGTGCGTCTGTGGTGTTGATGATCAATATGCAGGCGGCACTGACCCCCCATTCTACGGCCATTACTGCTGCCCACCGGGGACCCACGGCAACCTCCGCGAGACTCTCGGCGTCTGTGTCGAGTGCTCAGATGGCTGCACGGACTACGGGTGCGACCCGGTGTGTGAGTGACAGGCACACACCACGATCCCATCGGCCAACAAATGAGTGTTCCGTTCGTTCCCTCTGTCTCTGCAGGACACCGGTGGCTGTAGGTGCCGCCCCGGCTGGCAGGGGTTCAGGTGCGACCAGTTTATCCTCCCGGCCAACATGGGCAAGAAGCCGTGCCCCTTCACGGAACACCACACAGTCCCGCCAGACCCCTTCCCCTCCGGCCACCACTTCGGGCTCGGACCAAAGCCACCAACGACCACCACGATGCCGCTACCCCCCCACACACAGGCGCCTGTCAGGCACAGGCATGTGAAGATAAGGCTGCTGGAGCCGGCGACCACGACGCACGAGTGTCCCTCTGTCGAGACGCTGCCCCCGCTCCCGGATGAGCTGAAGCATATCCTCAATAGGACCCAGCTGCAGCGGCTGCACGCCGTCAGGCAGGTCGAACACGCGCAGAGCAACCTCAGACACCTGCAAGAAGTAGACAGTAAGCAAGCGGGCAGAGAGAGACACACAGAGAGAGACACACAGAGAGAGAGAGAGAGATGCCTGTCTGTCTCTCTGTCTGTCTGTCTGTGTGTCTGTCTGTCTATCTGCCATCCATCCATCCATCCATCCATCCTTTCTTCCCTGTGGTCTTTGTTCGTCGGTCGCTCGCTCAGGGAAGAGCCGAGAGATCCGCGAACGCAGCGAGAGGATGCTGCACGAGGCCACAAGACGCCTGCACGAGCTAAACAAGACACAGCACGGAAGGCATCTGGTCGCACACATGCAGCACAAAGAGGGCCCTCCGCCACCGATTCCAGTGGCCGCCGACGTCGGCAGGGGCGGCAATGGCCCTCCGTGCAGAAGAGGAATCCGAAATCGAGAGTGAGAGCGAGAGCGAGGCTGAGAGCGAGGCTGAGACGACTGCCAGCGAGCCGAGCGACAGCGAGTCCTTTGAGGGTGACTCAGAGGAAGAAACCGGACCCCACCTTCTGGAAGAGGACGAACAAGAGGAAGAGGACGAAGAACAAAAGGAGGCGCCTCCTCTCCTAAACCCCCCCACCAAGCTTATCGCCGCCAAGCGCGTCAGCAGCGCTATCCATCCGGCTGTGGCCCCTCCGCGGCCCGCACAGCAGCAGCAAGACACTGACTCGGGCATGCCACCAGGTCCGCACGACATCACTGCTCTGGGTAAAGATGCTGTGTCGTGTCGTGTCGTGTGTGTGTTCAGGCGTCGTGTGCGAGGGAGGGGTGTGCCGCCTCGTCCCTGCGAAAGACACACCCACCAAGGAGGCCTCACGACCCCAGAAGATCCGCGTCTATCGGCCACCGACAACTATCAGGCAGGAAGAAGAGTCCGAGCAGCAAGAGGAAGAGGCACCGAGTGAGAGCGAGGGAGAGAGCGAGTCTGAGACACTTGAGGGTGAGAGTGATAGTGAGAGTGAGAGTGAGGTGAGTGGAGACACGGAGGGCGAGAGGGGGGCGGGAGGAATGCAGCCTGATGAATCAGAGGGAGAATCTAGCGTGTCTGAAGCGGATGACTCGGAATCGCTAGACGAGGGGCCAGGCGGAGTGGGTGGAGCCCCAGGTGGTTATGGAGGAGCAGGTGGTGGACATGGTGGAGCCCCGGGTATGCCGGGTGGATCAGGCGGTCGCGGCGGCAGTGTGTGAGGAATATATAGACATCTAGACAGATAGGGGACTGACTGACTGACAGAGAGACAGAAAAGTGGAGTGGCACGTCTCTGGGCCATGAGCCAGCCATTCATTCACTCCTTCACTCCACAGGCAGACAGGATGGACAGGCAAGATGGATGTGTCGTCGACATGCAACCGTCCCTCCCAGCCGTCCCCCCC
>CDMY01001052.1:111601-123125 GCA_001179505.1 Vitrella brassicaformis | reverse complement strand
GAGACATGGACATGGACATGGAATCAGTCAATCAGCCCAACTGAGAGAGAAACATCCCCCCCAGCCCAACGTTGAGACCGATACGAACGACCAAAAAAAAACAGCACTCACCGACACCACAGGCACATAGACCCCACGCCGAGCCACACACACCTTATCCCGCCCCGACCAACCACTGCATGGATGGATGGATGAATGGATGAATGGATTGACGGCCACATAAACCGACAGACAGACAGACAGACAGACAGACAGCGGCGTGAGTGATCTTATCGCCCTTGCTGTATGAGCAAGCAAGACACCCTGCTGCTGCTGACCTGGCTGGCCCGTCCCATCTCTCTCTCTTGTGACCACCGTCTAGCCCGCCCACCTCCCCATCTGCCCACCTGCCTCTGTCTGTGCATATTTATTATGCGCCGCCATCTTCCTTCATGGTCTTCCTCACCAGCCCGGCCTTGTTCCGCCCGCCCTTGCCGCCCTTGCCTGCGGTGCTGCTCAGGCAGCTGCTCGACGACCCCTCGCTCCCTGTCGAATTCTTGCGGCCTGGCCGTCTCGTCTGAGTGGGCATCTTGCCATGTGTGAAGAGACCCCTAGGGTTCAGCATCTTGCCCTTGAGTGACAGCGGCGACGTGGGCGGGAGCGGGCCGCTGGCCGCCCGGAACGACTCCCGCAGCATCATACCGCCCATGGCTGCTGCCTTTGTCACTGTCGACGTCGTCAGTGGGGGCGGGAGCGACTCAAAGGGCGGCGAGAACTCCCTCTTCGTCGCGCCATTCTGCAGCATTGGCGTCTCGAGCACCGAGCTGCCCGGCGTGTCGTTGCGGAAAGAGTGGCCCGGGCTGTGGTCGTAGCTCCAGGGCCGCTCCCGGAGGCTCGACCGACGGCTCTCGGGTGACTCACACTCGTCTGAGTCTCTGCTGCTGGTGCCACGCAAGCCCGACCGTTTGAAGGCGGGGCACTGCAGGATGCGCTCGAGAGATGACGAGGGGCCTTCGGGCGGCTTGGGTGACTCGGGCGTGTGCGGTGGGTTGAGTGCTGGGAGGGGAGGGGACATGTTGGGCGAGTGCGGGAGGGGGGTGGTCTGGCGGAGGGACGATGACAGCGTGTGTGCGGAGGGCTCGATCGTGAAGGGCTCGATCGTGAAGGGCTCGTCTGCTTCATACGCCTCTTCGCCCTCCTCCTGCACCCAAGAGACACACACACACGAGGGAATGTTGCCATGCCTTCCTCCTTGCCCGCCTCGTTGCCTTCGCAAGCGCGCTTACGTCAATGTCCATGAGTTGCATGTCGCACTCGTGGTGTGTGTCGTGGTGCTGGGTGGCGTCGACAGGGTCGCTGTCTGCCAGCATGGGGCCGCCATCCTTGGTGGCCAGCAGGGGGCTGAGGGCTTCAGGTCGGGGGAAGAAGGAGGCCGAGGGCTTCAGGTCGGGGCTGAACACTGCACACCCACAGACACAGACACACACACAGGAGGGGTGCAGAAAGGAACGGAGTCACGACAGATAGGGCAAGGCATTGCATGGCATGGCGTGGCATACACTCTACTCTTACCGTCGTCCTCGTCTTCTCCGTGGTCGTCTGACATGGGTGCGTCTTCGTCCTCGTCATCCTCCTCGCACATACTCGCCGTCATGGCCGTCACCCGACGGTCGGACTGAAGAAAAGGGCGCAATCCACACACATACACGTGGAAAAGAGTGACGCGTTTCTTGTCGGTCCGTGTGTGTGAGAGTGAATGTGTGTACCTGCAGCCTATCGAACCCCTCAGTGTCATCCTCCTCCTCATAGATAATGGCCTCCTCCATCCCCACAAGCGCCTCAGAATCACGCCCACCCTCACTGCTGCCGACCCCACCACCCTGATACACACACACACACACACACACACACAGAGAGACAGAGGGAGAGAGAGTGCACATCCATCCATCCATCCAGACACCCTCTTGTCAAGCAGCACGTCTGTCTGTATGTCTTACCGAGCTGCTGGTCATGCTGGTGTTCCTGATGGCAGCCTGGTCGGGGAGGGCCAACTGTGTGGTGCCCTCTGCCTTTATGTCTGCCAGGGCGGGCGCGGCGTAGTCACGGTACTTGTCCTGCACGAACCGCACCGAGTGGCGCAGACGGTAGGGACCGAAGGGAAACATCGCATCCACAGGATCTGCGAGGCATCCACCCACCAAAACAGAGAGAGCAACGGCATGGGATTCCGATATTTCCTGCCGCTGTGGGTCTTCGGTGTGTTTGCTGCACTCCCTCACCGAATGAGTCGTCTGTCATTGCTTCCAGCTCGCCCCCGCCGTGGTCGCCGCCGCCGCCCTGACAAGAACAAACAAGGTGGTGGATTGGATTGACACGAAGGAGCAGGGAGTGTGTGTGTGTCAATCCCGTCCGCCCACCGACCCACCGCAGCGTCTTGCTCGAACAGCGGCCTGAGGTAATCGTACCCCGGCAGACGATGGAACAAGTTCCTCAGCTCCCTGACAACCACACCCACGCACAACACGCCGCGCCACGCCATGCACCCCACCGGCACCCTCACAAACAGAACAAACAGAAACACACTCAGCTCACGTGGCGATTCCCTTGCGTATGTTCGCAAGCGGCCTGTAGGGGCTCTGCAAGATGGCGATGAGCGACTGTTCTCCATGCAGGATGGAGTCGAGCCCGCCGTTCCTTGTGTCGGCCATAAAGGCGGCGCCGTGGTAGCAGACGATGTAGCAGACGGCCTGGCACACCGCGTAGAAGAGGGTGCGGTTGCCTTCGGGGTTGATGGGGTAGGCCGACGCGCTGCCGGCGCGCAATAAACCTGCCGCCCGCTCCGCCGTCTGATTCAAGAGAGAGAAGTGCACCTCACCCCCCGAGACAGGCGCGTGTGTGTGATGTGATGTGATGTGATGTGATGTGATGTGTTGGGTCAAGTCAGTGGCTGGCTGTTCTGTTGGCTCACGGACGTTGTGGGGTGTGTTGGTGATGGCGAGTTTGTTGCAGTGCTGGTGCAGGAACCCCAGAAGGTAGACCAGGCTCTGCCGGGAAAACTCCAGCTGATGAGAGGAACGAAAGGCAAAAAGCAAGAGAAACCAAACCCACCAGACCATCCATCCATCCACACGCACTGCCTCTGACTGATGCATCCATTGGCATTGGTGTGGTGTGGTGTGGTGTGGTGTTGGCTGGTTGCTCACCGGCAGGAACTCAGCCCGACAGACGTAGGAAGCGATGTAGAAGGCGCACTTGCGACGCTGGCATCGAACGAGGGACAGACACACGGACGATGAAGGCACTCACTCACAGAGACGAGAAGGCTTGTGGGTGTTTACACACACATATATTCACGTCACGTACCGTGGCGACGTATACGTTGGAGTCATAGAGGCGGTCAAAGAGGAGCTGCAGAAACCGCTCCGCCCACGCCGGCTTGAGGCTCGTCGCGTAGAAGAGCAGAAACTGGGTGTGACGGCACCTAGGGGATTGATGCGATGCAACCAACACACAGAGAGAGACCACAAGAAAGAACAACCACCACACCATCACACGCGCCTCCCCTGTTTGTCTGAGGGTGTGTATGTGTGTGTGTGTGTGTGTGCAGGCACCTCACCTGTGTGTGGGCAAGACGATCTGCTCGAAGATCATCAGCAGCTCGTCCATGAGCACGTCGCCCTCACAGTGCGCCACACTCAAACCCCGGCCCCTCTTGCTGCTGATACTGGAGGCCTGCTGCTGCAGCTGCTGCTGCTGCTGTTGTGGCTGTTGTGGCTGTGGTGGTGTGGCCCCGTCTGTGTCGGGATCTGGTTTGATCGGGTTAACGGGCGGGCTGTGGCTGAGCGAGAGCAGCTCGGCTTGCAGGAAGTCGAAGCCCATCGACATGAGGTGGTCTGAAATGGAGACGGGAAAGGGAGGGAGAGGACATGGGCCAATCATTGTCACGTACAGTACACGCGTGTTGATGTCGCTCACTGACTTACCCAGGCCCTGTGCCATTTTGTCGATGTCCTCCTCGCCCCGCCTCATCCGGTAGAGCTGGCGGAGGCGCTCCTCGTCATCTGATGGATGGTTCGGTGCATTCATTCACTCATTCGTCAGGCAGTGTTGATGTTGACGTGTCGGTGTGTGTGATGTGATGTGATTTGGCTGACTGGCTGGCTGACTCACTCAGGAGTTTTTGTGCCTCTGCGGGGTCTTTGGCGCCGACGGACACCTGGACAGAGAGGAAGTTGAGCTGCTCGCGCTTCCACAGCTCGTACTCCTCAATGTCTATCGAGTTGGGATCGTCCTACACACAAACACAACACAACACAACACAACACACGCACACTCATCACCCGCCCATCCACACCACAGCACACCACACCACGCCCGACAACACCTCTTTAATCTCGACGTCGAAGTCGATGAGCCTCGCAATGAAGAGCTTGAGTATCCCCGCGCGCATCTGCGGCTTGCGTCTGCAGAGCCAGAGCATGCTGCGGGTGTAGTTCTGGTGCTCCTCGACGTTCTTGCGGTGGTGCGGCTGGTTGTCGCCCAGGACCTTGACCAGCAGCTGGGTGGCCTGTGGGAAGAAGCTGCAGACACGGTCGATGGCGTCGCATATCCTCTCGTAGGCGTAGGCGTCCGCGGAGGGGAGGCCGTCCACACACCGGACGTAGCTGAAGTCCTCGTGCATTCCTGCAGCAGCAGACAGACACAGGGTGGTGTGGTGTGTTCGTTGGCTTGTGTGTGTGGTGTGGTGTGGTGTGAGCTGGCTTGGGTTGGGTCAATGCATGCCTGACTCAACAGCTCCCTACCTCCCTCCCTCAACTAACTCACCGACGCTCCTCCGGACGAAGAATGCCCGGCAGTCGAACTTGACATTCGGATGGCGGGCCACGAAGATACCCACACAGTCTGTAGACAGACACACACACACACACACATCGCCACTCCACAGAGAGAGGCCGATCGGCCGTCGGGCGTCAAACGCGCCTTACCTTTTTGTTTGTAGTCGGCTCTGGGATGGTACCTCAGGACCTCTCGCAAGAGCTCGAAATCCTCGCCCTTCAGATCCTCACCGTCGGCTGACAGGTCAGGTGTGTGAAGGGATGGATGCCACACACACGCACACACGCACACACAGAGAAACATACACAGAGTGTGTTGTCTGTCTGTCTGTCTGTGTTGCGTACCTGCATCGGTCATGATGGTCCGTATCCGCTGCTTCAGGGCCACCCTGGACTCAAACGAAAACCGACCTGACACACAACACACACACACACACGCACACACACACACAGAGAGAGAGAGAGAGCGAGAGAGGGAGGCGACAAGCCAGATGGATGACGTGTGTGAGTGTCCCTCCCGCTCTGTCATTCATTACTCACTCACCGACGACAATCGTCGGTGTCTTGGCGTCGAGCTCCTCGTCACTCGGCCTGAAAGCATCAAGCCATCCATCCATCCATCCATCCATCCAATGTCAGTCTGTCCACCCACCCACCCACTCACTCACCTCATCCTGAGTTTCTTGACAAGCTGCGCGAGCACCATCGAGGTGGCATCGCCGTTGGTCGCCAGCATGTCAAGCAGCAGGCTGGTGAACCTCCTGGCCACGCCATCGCTCGCCATGAACCAGTTGAAGCCCTTGACGAACCGCTCTATGAAGGCAACGCCGGCATTCTCACGGCTTTTGTCGCCCTGCTTCTCGAGCAGTGCCGCCGCCTCATTCAGTAGCTCCACATTCACCCTGGTGGGCGAGACCTTCTCGACTGCCGGCGGCCCGACGCGCCTCGCCTGGCTCGAGGGAGCGGCTGTGGCACCGTTTGTGGCTGTCTTGGCGTGTTGCTTGGTCTGTCTTGCCGCCTGTTTGGCCCTGCTTGTCGCTGGCGCATTCGGCTGCGAGGCACTGGCGCTTTGGGTGGTGGATGCGAAGGCATCCTGGTCGACGTGCCCCTTGCCGTACATGGCGCTCGCGGGGGGAGAGAGATCTGCGCGCGAGCTTAGCCTCAGAGGGCGAGCTCGAAAAGATCAGCGCGACAAAGATCAGCGACAAAAACGGCAGCAGGCTATGGCATGCTCCGCCGTGGCCTAGGCCCTCTAAGATCTTGGCCACGGCGTCAATCGACTTGCGTCATGTCGGGCAACGCCTACACACTGCACCTGCCCTCGTCGACCGATGCCTCCTCCTACCCCCTCTGCTCCCTCATCACCGCCGCACTCGTCAACTGGCAGGGCGACCTCAAAGTCAACAACCACATAGACCAGACGACAGCATCGTCATCTTCAGCAGATGGCGAGGTGAGGCTCGACCTGCCGTCCAAGAAGACGTTTGTGGCCTCAGATCAGTCAGTGGCACGGCTGCTGGCGCGGCTGACCAATGACACGCTCGGTTTGTATGGCGGCAGTGGCAGTGTGGCCATGTCGAGCGTGGACCACTGGGTGGAATGGGCGGCGACTAGGGGGGGCGAGGGGGGTGCTCTTGGCGAGCTGGATGGCTGGCTCAAGCTGCGGACCTTCATTGTCGGCAGGCGGCTGTCGCTGGCGGACCTGGCGGTGTTTGCTAAGATCGGCAAGCAAAGCAAGTTCCAGACGTGAGCCGAGCCGCACACAAGCACACACACACACAGAGAGACAGACAGACACATGCATATGGCTTTCTGTGCGTGTGCGTGCGTGTGTGTGTGTGTGTGTGTGTGTGTGTGACCACTAGGGACCACCTCTTGAAGGCCTATCCCCATGTGAAGCGGTGGTTCACCTTTGTCTACCGACAGCCCGTCGTCCACCTCACTCTCTGCGAGCTGAAGGTGGTGCAGACCACCGCGGCACTCAGCGGCGGGCTGCCTGCCCGCGGAGGCGGCGGACACCCACACAAGAAGGGACCAGCGAGCGGCGGGCAATCGGCCGCCGAAGCGCCTTCCAGCCAATTCGGTGAAAGACTCACGCATTACGGAGTCCCCGACCGTCCTCTCCCTCTCCCTCTCCCTCTCCTTCCCTGTCTATGTGTGTGTGCAGGCAAGCTGGAGGGTGGTGTGATGGGCGAGGTGGTCGTCCGGTTCCCCCCCGAGCCGTCCGGGTACCTGCACGTGGGTCACGCCAAGGCGGCCATGATCAACAACTTCTACGCGCGGAGCTACAACGGCACACTCATCATCAGGTCGGTCACTGCGACTGGCGGCGAGAGTCTGCACACAAGCCAGTGGGCGCCGAGAGGCAGATAGATCTGATGAGCAAACAAGGAGGGACAGAGAGGGGAGGGAGGGGGGAGTGGAGTGGGGTGTGCGCGTGTGTGTGTGTGTGTGCGGTGTGTGTTTGCTGGCGCCTGATGCACCTCCCTCCAGCCCCATGCCGTGACCGCCGCACCTGTCAGCGAGACTCTTTGTGGACAGCTAGGCGATTTTTGACCGAAGCCAGCCGACCTTCACCGAATAGCCAGGCTGCCATGGAAAGCCACCTCTCTCTGGGCAGGCAGGAGAGCGGATGGATGCAATGCTCACTCCAGACAAGGCCTAGTACCCATAAGCTTCTGACAGAGAGTGAGCCGCGGCCGTTTTTCGCCGGCTGGCTTCTTTGGTAGGCAGGTATAGCACGGCTGGTAGGACTGGGGCGGGCTTGCCGCCCCCCAGTTGGGGCCGAATGGCGCCTGCGTTATGAGGCCCCCCGCAAATGCAGGCTGACACCGGCCTCGATGGAGGCTGTCAGTCTGTGTCTGCGCGGTGCAATGGCCTACAGAGAGAGGGAACAGGGAGCGGGTGAGAGAATGTCTCTTTTGTCTTTCTCGCCCGGTCAGCCAGTGGTGAAGGAGAGCAGACGCGTGTGGTGAAGCGATCTGTGCAGTGACCTGCCTCTGTTGCCCTTTTCCTGCAGAGCATGTCTTTATGAAGGCAGGTGGCTGTCTGTTGAGTGCTGGCCTTCTCGGGGGATGTCCGCTGGCTTTTTGGCCGATTCTGTCTAACCTTACCAGAGAGAGGCTCTCTGCGTGTGCGGCTTCATGGGGCTGGAGGTGCATCAGCCCAGCAAACACACACACACACACACATACACACACCACTCCTCCCCCCCCTCCCTCCCTCCCTCTCTCTCTCCCCCTTGTCCATCAGCCAGCCAGGCCCCATTGCAGGACAGGGAGGGGAGGCAGTGGATGGACTTCTGTCTGTGTCCTTCTCCTCTCCTCTCTGTGTGGCAGGTTTGACGACACCAACCCTGCTCGCGAGAAGGAGGAGTTCCAGGAAGAGATCCTCGAGGACTGCAAGCGGCTCGGCATCAAGGCGGTCAGCCAGAGCAGACATACCGGAGGGAGCGGCCGCCTTGCTTTGTGAATGAATGGACTGCCTGTGTGTGGTGTGGTGTGCTGTGGTGCAGGACAAGGTGTCCTTCACGTCGGACTACTTCCCGCAGCTGCAGGACATGTGCACCAAGCTCATCAAGGAAGGTGAGTGAGGCAACAAACACACAACCAACCAACCTACACACACACACACTCCTGTGTGGCCTGTGTGCGCGTGTGTTTTGTCGCCAGGGAAGGCCTACGTCGACGACACGCCGCAGGAGCAGGTGAGCGACCGACGGCCGGCACGCACCACTGCCACTCCCAGCCGACCATATGTGTGTCTGTATGTGTGTGTGCCATAGATGCGTTTGGAGCGTGGTGAGGGCATCGAGAGCCGCAACCGGCAGAACACCGTGGAGGACAACCTCAAGCTCTGGGACGAGATGCTCAAGGTCAGTCAGTGGCACAGGCACACACACACACACACACACCCAACAGACATACGTAGATGAGCCGGCTCGAGTGTTGGTGTGTGTTGGTGTGTGTGTGGTGTTGGTGCGTTGGTCCGTTCAGGGCACCCCGAAGGGCCAGGAGTGCTGCGTGCGTGCGAGGATCGACATGCAGGCCAAGAACAAGTGCATGCGCGACCCGGCCGTCTACCGATGCGTCACTGACATACCGCACCACAGAACAAGTAGGGTCATGGCATGGCATGGACTGGACACTACACACACCCTTCCCCCCCTCCACCCACACAAATGAAATGTATGCCCCCTCGTGTGTGTGTGTGTGTGTGTGGTTGGCCTGGCCTGCCCAGAGACGGCCTTCACGGCTTATCCGATGTACGATTTCTGCTGCCCTGTGGTGGACGCCCTGGAGGGCGTCACACACGCCATGCGCACCAGCGAATACGCCGACAGATACGACCAATACAAATGGGTACGTACGGTGCGTGCGTGCGCGCAGACAGAGGCGATTGGGTGGGTGTTTGACGCCTCTCTCCCTGTCTGCCCGTTTTCGTTCGTTTCAGATGTTGCAGGCGTGTGGGCTGCGTGACGTGCACGTTCTCGAGTTCTCGAGGCTCAACTTTGTCAACACTGGTAGACTCAGACTAGAGGGAGGGAGGGAGGGAGGGGTGGTTGATACTGTCCTCCCTCTGTGTGTGTGTGTCGGTGTGTCTGTGTCAGTGTTGTCAAAGCGGAAGCTACAGTGGTTTGTGGATGAGGGCATCGTCGACAGCTGGAAAGACCCACGCTTCCCCACTGTCCAGGGTAGGGTCAGCCGTCTGTCTGTGTGCTGTGCATTATCTGCAGAGGCGTGTCCGTGGCTCTGTCTGTCCACTTGCTTGTCTGTCGTTGGTTCTTTCTTCTCACTCAGGTATGCTTCGGCGCGGCCTGCAGGTCAAGGCGCTGTGGGACTTCATCGACGAGCAGGGCCCGACCAAGGCCAACAACCTGATGGAGTGGGACAAGCTGTGGACCAAGAACAAACAGATCATCGACCCAATCGTCCCAAGATACTCGGCCGTCGGGAGTCAGTCACCACACCACACCACACCACACCACACACGCACACAGCACAGCACAGCCACACATGAGGCTGATGTGGTGGTGTGGTCAGGCGATGCGGTGCTGTTCCATCTGGTGGACGGCCCCCCTGAGCCACTGGCGCGAGTGCGTCCGCTGCACCCGAAGACCGCCGAGGTGGGCGAGGCCGCCTACTTCGTCTACAAGAACGTGCTCATCGAGAAGGACGATGCGGCACTCTGCGAGCAGGGCGAAGAGGTAGGTCAACAAACATGCGCACGCAGTCGTGCAGGCAGGCAGTGAGGGAGGGAGGGAGTGGCGTCTTTGTCTGATGTTGCAAACGTGTGTGTGTCCCTCATTTCATTCAGGTGACGTTGATGCGTTGGGGGAACTGCGTGGTCGACCGGATCGACAAGGACGGCGAAGGAAACGTCACACACATGGAGGGTGCGGTACTCGACTAACTCGAATGCTATCAGACAGCTGATTGGCTGACCTGGCCGTGTGTCTGTCTGTGTGTGGTCCTTCCTTGATGTCATGACCAGGCCATCTTCACTTGGATGGCGACGTCAAGAAGACCAAGAAGAAACTCCACTGGCTGCCGGCTCTCGACACAAGAGTGAGTGCGTTGCATTGCGTCAGTCAGTGAGTCAGTGAGTGATTGAGCGACCCCCCCAAACACAACACGGATATATATATGTGAACATGTGTGGCGTGTGTATCAGCTAGCCCCGTGTGTGTTGCGTGAGTACGATCACATCATCTCCAAGAAGAAACCTGAGGAGGACGACAAGATCCAAGACCTGGTCAGCGCGGCAGCCGTGTATCTGACATATAAACTTGTGCTCTGATGGATGGATGGATGGCGGCTTCCCTCCCTTCAGGCGAACCGCAACAGCCAATTCGACACCGCGGCCATGGGCGACCCTCTGCTCAAACACCTCAAAGAAGGTGCCGACACACGAAAGGATGAATGGCACCCACAACCACCCACAGGGCGTGCAATTGGCTGTGGACTGCCTGTTGGGTCGGTGTGTCAGATTCGGTGATGCAGCTTGAACGGCGAGGGTACTTCCGTGTTGACCAGGTCTACTGGCCGGGCAAGAGGGCACTCGTCCTCATCAAAATCCCGGTAGGTCAGTCAGCCGGGGGCTCGTTCGTGTCACTGTGTGTGTGTGTGTGTGTGTGCAGGATGGCAAGAGCAAGCCCATGTCGGCCGTGTCGACGAAGCTCGACCCCGCCGCCATGATGAGCGGCGGCAGACTCGGGGGCGCTGCCGCCGCTGCCAAGGCACAAAATGGCCAATGAGCAGTGAGGGACACGTGTGCTGCGTGCGTGGCAGCCTGTGGTCGTTTTGTTGAAGTGGATTGATTATGATTGAAATTGGCTGCCTGCCTGTGGACGAGCGAAGAGCTCGTGGCCCACAGGTGACGTGCCGCAAACCCAATGAAGGCAGAGAGAGCCACAAAGCAGTGTGAGTGCTGTGCATTCATTCCACCCGATGCCAGCCATTCATTCAGCCATGGATTGCACTGCACATCGATCCATCCATCCATCCGCCGCCTTACGGCGGACCGACTGACTTAGCCACTCACTCTGGCAGGTAGGTCTGTTCCTCATTTGCACCCACTGACCAACTCACACACACACGCGCGTGTACCGGTCCAGCAGACCAACCAACCACATGCACACATCCACGCCACGCCACGCAGGCTGGCTGGCTGGCTGGCTGGCTGGGGATGGGGGGTAGTGGGGGTGGGAG
>CDMY01001052.1:52176-111301 GCA_001179505.1 Vitrella brassicaformis | reverse complement strand
GATGTGAGATGACATACATACGAGCAGTCCGGCTGACTTGACTCAACTCAGGCGAACAGACGATAGATACACGGCATCCATCCATCCATTTCATGTGCATGCTCTGACTGGTTGGTCGGTCGGTCGGTCGGTCGGTCTTGATGCAAAAATAACGAACGCGACGCCCCTCCCGCCCCGCCACACACATGCCATGCAGACTCCAGGCAGGCCATCCACCAGGCTAGTAGATAGAGAGGATGGGATGGGTGCAATGCAATGGGAGGGGGTGGGAGAGACACACGAGAGATTGAGCGAGTGAGCGCATGGCAAGGAAGGGATGGAGGCGGTCTGACAGAAGAGGTCCTGGACTGGGGTGTATGTCTTCGGGTGCTCTCTCTCTCTCTGTCTCCCTGTCTCTCTCTGTCTCTGCCCGCCCTCCCGCCTGCTCTCGCGCTGCACTGCACTGCCCACCCATCCCATGCCATCCCATGCCATCCATCCATCCACACTCATATCCACACGCGCCATCCATCCATTTCGCCACAGTCCCTTCCCTTCCCTTCCCTCCGGCTCGATCCATCCATCCAACCATCCCTTCCTCTCCTCACTCACTCACTCACTCATGCGATCGATGTGCCTCTGTCTGTGCGTATGGTATGTACCTGTGGAATCAATGATCGGTGGTTGGTCGTTCGTTCACCCATTGGCTCAATCAATCAATCACTCACTGCTCATTCCTCCTCTTCCTCTTCCTCCTCCTCCTCATCATCCTTCTCCTCCCCCTCCCCGCCCCCTTTGAGGCACGCCGGCGTCTCGTCCTTGCGGGTGGCGGTGATGTCGAGCTTGGGCTTGTTGCCCACAGACAGGACGATGTCGTCAAACACCTCCGTGTCCATGCGCACCACGTCGGCAACCGTCGCCAGGGCGCCGAAGTCGTCACACGCCTTCTCCACCTCCCACAGGTCCTCACGCAGCGGCTTCCACGCCTCGGGGTGCGGCACCGTCACCACTATGCCCTTCTGCTGCGGCTGCTGCTGTTTCTGTTGCTGCTGCTGCTGCTGCTGTTTCTTGGCTGCATGCTCGTCTGCTGCTGTGTCTCGCTGCGTGTTGGTGCCGCCGGGGTCCTTCTTGTCAGGCGGCCGATGCTGCTGACAGCACTGCCCCGTGTGGCAGCTGTGGTGCGCCGCTGGTGCTGCCGCCGCCGCCGCCACGCAGGCCTTGGTGCCCAGCTTGCCTTTGTCGAACGGTCCTTCTTTCTGCTCTCCGCCTCCCCCGCCATGGTCACGCTGCCCCCCCGCACCGCCAGGCGGCTTCTGCCCGTGTTCGCGGGCCACCCCGGCTGCTGCAAGAGGCGGCCCACCACCGTTGGTGCTGCCCGCCCCCTCCTGATGGGCATTGGGAGTGCTGGGCGCCGGCAGGTTGGGCGGTATGGGTACTGTGCCCTCGAACTCCCACCGGCCGGCGTCGACCACGGCCATGGGTGTGGCTGCCTGGTGCGGCTGCTTCGCTGCCTGGTGGGGATGGTCGACCAGTTGGGTGGCGCCGTGTAGGGCAGCGACCTGCATCAAACTCAGTGGGGGACCCCCTCGTTTGCCGGGGTCTCGCAGGTTCCAATCCACTCCCACTTCGTCGAACCCACTCATGAGGGGGTCGCCGCCAGGGATGCGCTTGAACGTTGCCTGCATACAGGCATAGGCACAGACACAACACAACACAACACAACACAACGAGGCAAAGGCGGACGTGGATTCTTGATTGCGTCGATTGGCATCTCAGAATGGCATGTCACGCTCACCATGTGTCCGGGGGGTATGGCCACGAAGTCTCCCTGGGTCAGGTGGCTCGGTGCGTTGTGGTCGCAGCAGCTGACCGGCGTATTGGTGTCGTTGGTGGAACCCGTCGAGCCCTCCTCGCTCGACGTCGACCCACACTGGTCACCCTTGACCGTCGTGCACTTGCGACTGGCGTCCTGCTTCTCCTTCTCCTTGGTCAGGGCGGGCTGCTTGCCGCCCCCGCCCCCCTCGGCGCCTCCCGCCGGCTGGTGGGGCTTGTCTTTGCCCCCCTTGCCCTTCTTCGGATTCTTGCTGGTGGGCTGGCCGGGCTGTCCAACGGTGAATCTGGGGATGTCTCCGTGTTTGCCCACGGGCATGGGATCCATCTGTGACATCAATGGGCCCGGTCGCGCAGCCACCGCGGCTGGCTGCGCGAAGGGGCCTGGTATCGGTGGGGCGTGAGTCAAGCTCATGGCCTGAAGGGATCATCATGCAGCAAGAAAGTCGGCTTCAGGAGTCGAGTGTCTTCGCACCCTTTCGTGTGGATGGGGGAGCGACGGTGCCCTCTTCTGTCTCCGCAGTCGACGGTTTTCACGCTTCAAAGTACACGAAAGTGCCCTCTACAGGCCTCTGTGGCTCCGAAGGGGCCCTGCACGGCTCTGCTCCTGCCAGAAACCATAATATGCATGAGAAACAGTGAAGAAGAGGTCGCCGGACAGTCTGGAGATGGGAAAGACGCGTACCTGTTTAAAGAAGCCGCGCTTCAGGGCCACGAAAAAACTGTCGATCGGTGGAAGAAAGCTCGCATGACCCGGCGAAGCCTCTCCCCCCCCGCTGTTGAGCAACTCAGGAGGACTGATGACGTGAGATGATCACGATATGAGATCTGCGGATGGCGCTCCGAATCTGGCTGGTTTTGTGCGTCCACCTGTGGCTCTTTCCCCTCGCCATCGTCCGTGGACAGCAGTCATCAGACGCGGCGTCCCCCTCTGTCAGGGCGGCTTTCCCCTTCCCCTTCGCGGGACTCGCCCGCACTCTCCAAGAGGACGGTGAAGACGATGAGGACGGCTCGGCGTCGGCAGGTGGGCAGAAACTGGCCGAGGGATCGGGCTACAAGTTCCTCAACGGCCGCGATGACTGTCCCGACTGTGAGGAGGACCGTGGTGCTTTGGTGGCGATAGCCCAGGCGCTGGGAATCCCCAGGCCGCAGGAGGACAAGTCGATATGCGAGCAGGCAGATCTGGGGTGGGCCTTCTGCATTAGGTGGGATGAAGACGGCGACGACAACCCAAAGGAGGGGCTCATGCTGACTTTCCGGAGGGGCTACGGAACTATCGTCAAGTAAGCAGTCAGGGGGCCAACCGCACTATTGCCCACGACACGATGCGTGGTTGTGCTGTTTATTTGTTTGTCACACCAGGGGCTTTGATGACAAGCCGGCGACGTGTGGGGTCGACGAGGCGCAGATCCCACCCGAGCTCTTCTCTCTCAAGACCATCATGGCGCTCTTCATCGAGAACTGCGACTTCGTCGGCGAGATTCCTCCAGAGATCGGCAACCTCACACACATGCGGTGGCTCTACCTCTCTCTACTCGGCAAGCTCAAAGGCGAGATGCCGCCCGCCATCACCAAGCTGACCGAACTCAGAGGGCTGATCCTCCGGAACCTGCGAATCCGGTGGCGGCTCCCTGACGACTTCGGCACCAAGCTGCCGGAGCTGCGCAGGCTGGAGGCTTTCCAGTGCCCCTACCTCGAAGGGGGGCTGCCCGAGTCTATCGGCTTGCTCTCCAAGCTCAATCTGCTGGTCCTGGCGCACCTGACATCGTTTGATGGGCCGCTTCCCCGCTCCTTTGGCAACATGACCTCCCTGGAGCGCGTGTCGATATCTTGGACGCCCATCACCGGCACCCTTGACCCATCTATAGGGTCCCTGCAGAAGCTGGCGACCCTGCGGCTCAAGTACACCATGATTTCTGGCCCGCTCCCCCTGCTTGAGAGCCAGCTGCCGAAGCTGAGAACTCTCGACCTGGAGGGCAACCAGCTGTCCGGCAATCTGCCGCTGCTCAGCCAGTCCCCCGACCTCAAGACCGTGAAGCTCCAGGGCAACCGCAATCTCACAGGGCGCATTCCCCCCGAGTGGAAGAACCTGACCAGCCTCGGCATCATCGAGCTGCAAGACACATCGCTTGAAGGCAGCATCCCCGAAGCCCTCTGTGAGATCAAGTCCTTGTACGATCTCAACATCGCCCGCGCCGGGCTAAAGGGCAGCATTCCGGAGTGCCTGGGAGACTTGGCGAACCTGACAACCCTGGACCTAAGCGGCAACGAACTCACTGGGCGGATCCCCGCGACCCTGGGGAAGCTGCAGTCACTGTGGTCTCTGAAGCTGGCCAACAATCAGCTCAAAGACAGCATACCTTCGTCACTTGGCAACCTGGTGCGCAGATAGTGACACAATGAATGGATGCCTTTGCATATGGCTGCTCGTTTGTTCAGACTGCGTTGGAGGAGCTCGACCTGAGAGGAAATCACCTGGACGGAGCCGTCCCGCCCCTCACCAACCTCACAAATCTCAGGTGCGTCTGTCTGCACGCGAGCCAGCCAGCACCATGATGCGCCACGCCCATCTATCCCCTCCCTCCCTCCCCCGATGAGTGCAGGTACCTGGACGTTTCCGCAAACAAGCTGGAAGAGTTCGACGGCGAGCTCCCCGCCGGCGAGTTGAGGGAGGTGTCAGCCAGCCACAACAGCCTCAAGGAGTTCCCCCGGTCGTGGCGGTCCCTGGGATCTGTCCAGCACCTGAAGCTCGACCACAACCGGATCAAGGAGTGGGTCACCTGGGGCAGACACCCTACCGACTGGTTCGTCAACGGCGAGTTCGTCGTCACCCAATTGGCCAACCTGCGCGTCATGCTCGAGTCGATGGACCAGGGCCCCAGTTGGGACGAGCTCGTCTCTGTCGACATCAGTGGCAACCCTGCACTAAAAGCGGACGTCAACGCCTTCTTGCTGCCCTTCTCCTACGCGCAGAACTTGCGGATCTTGCAGGCCAGCAACTGTGGGCTGACGGGGACTCTGGTGGAGGGCGGGCTCTGGGCGATCGACAAGGATGAAGGTGCGGGGGAGGGAAGGGAGGGGAGGGGAGGGGAAAGGATGGCGCAGGCAGAGATGGATCAATGGACCCACTCTCTCTGTGTGTCTGTCTCTGTCTCTGCTGTCAGACGGAGTGCCCAAGCATCGTTTGGGCTTTCAGCAGCTGAGCCACCTGGACCTCTCCTCGAACAAAATCCGCGCCGTCGAGCTCCCCCACGTGGTCTCACTCAACGCCCTTACCACCGTCTCGCTGCGAGGCAACGCCCTTGTCCACCTCGCCCCCCCTCCCCGCCCATCCGCGCCGCCCGGCACACCCTCTTTCGGCATCCCCATCCCATTCGCCGGCGCGGCCCTGCAGGACTACTCGGACAACCCCAATCTCAGAGTCGGCGGGTCAGTGATGGCCTGGTGGATGGATGGATTGCAATGTGTATCTAGAAATGTCTGGATTGTGTGCTCTGCAGGATTCGGCGTCCCCGGGAAAAGTGTTCCAAGGTGATGAGCGAGTCGGCAACCTTCTCGCTTCGCCTCATGGAAACCAGGCAGCTGTCCAGGCGGATCTTCGGAAGGCGCGAGCTGCAGTCCCCCCTCAATAACACCACCATCGCGGCCCACGCCCTCACGCCACTCAGCGCCAACCCCGACGGCTACATGCCCCTTGACACGGCAGTCGAGTGCACGCGCCTCTGCTCCTCGCCCCTCCGCACCATCCGCATTGACCCCTTTGTGTCGCCCGAGGCTTTGTGTCGGTGTCGTGGAGGTTACCAGGGCACGGGGAACCAGTGCGACGAGTGCCCCGTCGACACCTTCAGCGACCCAGACAACACCTTCAGCGACCCACCGCGGGTCGGTGCCTGCACGGCCTGTCCCGAAAACTCGTCCACTGAGGGCAGCGTACGGCCATATGACGGCCGGGATGCTTGCAAGTGCCGCCCTGGGTACGAGCCGGTCGGCAGCAAATGCACCCCGTGCAAGCCAGGTGGGAGTCAGAGAGAGAGAGGGAGATTGGGGGGGAGGGAGTCTCTTTACTGTGGATGCATCTGGGAGTCTGTGTCGTGTTGTGTTGTGTTTTGTGGCAGGTTACGCCAAGTGGAAGGCTGGAAACACCCCGTGTGTGTCGTGTGCCGAGTGGGAGGCCGATAACGAATCCAACCGCCAGTGCTGTCCCAGCAGGTACAGGCTGTACCACGACGTCGCGTCCGCTTCCTGCCGCGCCTGCCCGCGTGGCGCCAACTGCACCTCGCCCAACGTCACGGACGCCTTCACCCTCCCAGGCTATTGGCCACTCACACCGAGATCGGCCCTTCTCGACCTCGACACCCCCCTGTCTGTCATCCGCTGTCCCTTCCCTCGGTCGTGCATCGCACCAGACGTGTGTGCCGAGGGCTATGGCGGGTTTGCGTGTGCGTCGTGCTCGAAGGGGTGGTACCGAGATGTGATGCGTGGGCAGCTGGGTGGCCCTGACGATGGGTGCCTGGAGTGCGAGAGGGCGTGGGATGGCGTGGGGGCGGCGCTGGTGGTGGTCATTGTGGGAGTGGTCGTGTGGCTGCTCGTGACTGTTGGGAAGCGGTGAGTGAGTTGGCAAGGAAGACAGAGGAAAACAGGGAGGTTGCTGGTCATGGGATGATCTATGCATGCCCGCGTGTGTGTCGTGTGTCCTTTCAGAGCCAGCCGTTGGTACGATCAGCGTGGGAGCCATGCCGTGGCCTTCATCGCAACGCTCCGCATCATCGCCAACCACTCCTTTGTGGTACGCCACACAGCCCACACCCCACCCAAGCACTGCTCTCACACAGATTCCTCATTCCTGTCCGCTGTCCGCTGTCTGCAGATGGGATTGGTGACCTGGGCAGTGTTGGAGAGGGACGGCCGAGCTGGCCCCGACAGCATCGTGCCGTTCTGGTCCAAGGAAGCTCTTCGGGGGCTGATGGGGTGGACAGGTGGCCCACCCCTCGACGCCCTGCGGATCCACATCGAGTGCCTCTTCCCCGTCGCCAACTCTCCGCTGGCCTACGCCATTCTCTGGGTGTTCCTGCCTCCCATCCTGGCCCTCCTCTACTCGACCATCATCACAGCGCCCCAACTCAAGAGCTGCTTGCGACCTGCGCAGAGAGGGAGAGAAGACGAGAACTCCGTCACCACCAAGAAGGACGATGGCGATGGTGATGGTGAAGGTGATGGTGAGGTGTCCGCGAAAGAGATGAAAGCGCCCGGAGAGGAGAGCAAGACGACGGCCACACCCACCTTCAGCCCCGCGCAGGTCACACTCGCGACGGCAGCAGAAACTGCGGAAACGCCCAAAAGCCGATCGAGCGGCGAAAGATGGGACCCACTGAAGGAGTGGGTGGCCCGGTGCAAGCCCGTGTGGGTGGCCGTCATGTGGGTGCTCTTCCCCTCGGTGCTCATGAACCTCACCCCCCTCCTCCGCTGCATCGCCTTCCAGCCGACAGACCCCAACGCGCCCTGGCCGTCGCCGCGTCTCATGGTCGCGCCAGACATCGCATGCGGGTCGCTCGAGCACCTGCCGTGGCTGCTTGCCGGCCTCCTGGGGATCGGCATATGGGCGGTGGGGTGGCTGACGTGGGGGTGCTGGACGCTGCACCAGGCCAGCGTGGCGAGGGAAATGCACCGGCCGGAGCTGAGGAAGGCCTGGGGGCTCATGTATCTGGGCTATCGGGCGAGGTACTGGGGGTGGGAGTGCGCCATCAAGGCGCGAAATCTGCTCGTCATCGCCGTCACGCTCATCCCTGCCGGTGCGTTTGTTTGTATGCACACATCGAGCGGCGAGAAGCCGCAACGCAACAAAGACCGACCGGTCCCTTTGTGTCTCTCTCTCTCTGTTTCCCTCCTCAGGTCTGTTCCACGACTCGACGGTGCTGTGGGTGTGGGCGGCAGTGGCCATCCTGAACCTCTCCTACCACTGGGCGCGCCGTCCTCTGGAGACCCCGTTCCTCCCCCAAGAGAAGACCCTCCAACGGCTGCAGGGCAGCGCCATCGCCCTCTGGGTCATCGCCCTCTGCCCCGCCCTCATGCTCACCAACCCCTCATCGTCCGCCGGGGCCGTCGGGTTCGCCGTCGGCGTGGCTGTGGTGAACCTGCTCTTCGTCACGGGCCTGCTCATGTTCGCCGCCTTCCAGCTGCTGATGCTCTTCGCCTCTTACAAGGCCGGCGGCAGCGGCTCCAAGGTCGGCCGATGGGCGTGGCGGTTCTCCTCCACACCGAGGCAATCGACGCCTCAGCTGGAGACCGGCGTCACGCTCGATCCAGAGAGTCTGGACCTGCTTGTGATGGACCTTCGTGAATGTGACGAAGGGGCCAAGGCCGAGACCCAGCCGCAGGCGGAGCACGACGCCACTCCACCCAACGAGACGACAATCGCGGCAGCCAGGGGCAGGAGCATCTCCAGGCTTTTCCGTCGGCGCAAGGGCGGCTCGCGGTCATCAGTCCGCGACAGGAGGAAGGTCAGCGCCCAGACCCAGCAGCTGATGCGGCTTGCCGGCCGGCTCATCAGCGAGCTGGGCGAGAGCAATCCCTCCGGCCGCATACCCGCCGGACTCCTCTCCACCCTCTGGCAACGCATTTTCGACGACAACAAGGGGGAGGAGGACAGCGGGCGATCGCGCGAAGCCCTGCGGCACCAGAGCACTGGCGGCGACTCGGTCAGCGCTTCACCGAGCCGGCGCAACAGGTTCGGGATGGTCCGCATGCCGTCTGGGAAGGAGCCTTCGGACACCCCAATGGCCGAGGCCTCCACATCGCCCGACCGACGAGAGGTGGCGAGGCGGCAGGGGACGTCGTCGACGCCGCTGCTGCCCAACATGTCCCCTTCATCAACAGTCTACAGGCAGTTTGTGCGCGACATCTCCACCACCACCACCACAGGGCAGCCTGCCAACAAGTCGGCTCCGTCGACCTTGTTCCGGGAGGAGGGTGAGGTTCCGGCAGACGATCGCCGTCTGAGCCAGTCGACGCCGATCACGCCCACCTCTGTCGCTGGCAGCCGGTGCTCGATGTCGCCCGTCAATCTGACGGCTGATGGGGGCCTGAGGAAGTCGCCCACGCCGCCACTGCAGCCAACGGGCCAGCAGGATGTGGCGGGCGATCTGGCGGGGGCGGCCACATTGCCGCCACGTGCGTGCAAGGAGTTCAGACAGCTGACGGTATGGTGAGCCGCCAAGCATTCCCTCTCCCCTCTCTCTTGCGCATTCATTCACACCCCTCTGTGGTTGTGTGTTGTGCCCGTGTGTGTTTTGCAGCTGGATTTCCGTTCTGTGGCCCACCAATACCTCATGTCGACTCTCGAGGCCCAGAAACAGCAAACCGCCGTCATGATCGACACCCAGAAAGCCGTCCAAGCCATGGCACCCGACGCCCCTATTATTATTACCACAGAGAAGGCTGACGCCGACGCCGGCTGCCGCACATCGGTCAGCGTCCAGACACAGCAGCCAGGCCGCTCTGGGGGCCTTGCAGAGGAGCAACCGCCGCAACCACCACCAGCACCACCACCGGCAGCAGAACCGTCATCGACATCGTCATCGACATCCACCGCCCGCCCCTCGCCGCCCAGTCGGCTGTCGTCGGTGCCGTCCATCGACTCAGCGTCAGCGTCACCAGAGAGCCCCATCTCACGGGAAGATGGCCCATCCCGAAGGAGCTCCCTGTCCACCGTGGCAGTGCTCGAGAGCTCCGCCGGCCCGACATCTGCACAAGGGGTGGCACCCCCGGCATCGCCCGCGCGCAGCAACAAGGGCATTCGTGTGCGCAAGAGCCGCAGTGGCCACTTCCGAGTAAGGAAGCGCGACAAGCCTGCCAGAATGACGTCGCCAAGGCAGGCGCAGGTCCAGGCTTCCAGAGGGTGGGAGGACGGCGTGGGCGGCATCCTGCGAGGCGGCGAGGAGTGGAGCATCTACACCGGGGCGGACAGCTCCGAGGGCGGCGAGTCCCCACAAGCGGCAGGGGCCGCCCCGTTGAGCCCATCGAGCGAGTCGGCGTCATCTCTCGCCTCAACAGGGTCCATGCCCGCGTCTTTGCGTCGTCGGCCGTCCTCCTGCGCGTCAGTCGTCGTCCACGAGACCATCTTCGAGGATCGCGAAGAAGAGGAGAAGGCCGAGAAGGAGGAAGAGCTCGAACGGCGGCAGTCCGGCACGCAGTCGACCCTCGGCCACGGGATGAGCAACGAGACAGTGGTGGCTGAGTCCACTCCTGTGGTCGCGCAGCTGCTGGAGGCGCCATCGTGCTCTCCCACTGACAGCATGAGCGGCATGAGCGAGCGGGACTTCCCAAGAGGCGGCCGTCGGCAGCCGGTCGCCGAGCCTGTGGCTGCGCCGTCCCAGAGCGATGGAGAAGAGGATCGACCGACCACTCCCCCGGTCTCGCTTGCCAGCAGCGGCACGCGGCGCAAGAGCAGACGAAGGTCGCCTGATGAAGACCTGTCGCCATCGTGTGGGCACGATGTGCCGGCGCAGCCGCCCCGCCCCCCAACCCGCGGCAGCAGCGCGGCGTCCATGTCGCGGTCATCCACGCCACCCGAGGGCCCTGGACAGGGCCCTGGCGACTCGTACACGCCTGCACACATGTGGGGCGGCGGCGGGGGTGGGTACCCCTTCCCCCCTCCAATGCCTTATGGGTACCAGGCTGGCGGCTTCTCGCCCTACGCATACCCCCCTGGTCCTTACCACCAGCAGACGCACCCAGGCATGCCGCCCTACTGGGCGCCGCAGTACCCCCCATCGGGATATGGGCCGCCAGCCGGGTCTCAACGCAAGAAGAAGGGCAGCCGACGGAAGAGCGACGCGCGCGAAGGCGGCGAGGAGCGGGGCGGTCGACAGCAGCAGCAGCAGCAGCCTCAGCCTCCAAGCATGGGCTATCCTCCCTCTCACCACCCATACATGTACCCCCCACCCTCATATGGGTATGGATGGCCGCCTCCCTACCCCTCTTACTTTGATGGACCGGGCATGCCGACATTCGGCAGTGACGATGCTGCGGACGAGCCCCCCCCCGTCAAGAGGAGAGCGACCCCTCCTGCCAGCAAGAAGGCCGGCCGCTGCATATCATCGGTAGACGAAACGAGTGCGGGCGGAGGAGGAGGAGGGTGGGAGAGAAGGACGGCTGGGCCCCCGGCCATTAGGACAGACGAGGTGACCGACCCCGAGCCACCATCTCGGCAATCGAGCGTCAGCGTCAGTGTGACTTCACCAGCTGTACCCATGGCCACGTCTGACCCAACTCTCCCGTCGTCAGCGAGCCAGCATCAGCATCAGCAGCAGCCGCCGCCAACGGCACTCCATCGATCAGCCACGGCCGATGGCACCGGCAGCGGCAGCAGCAAGGCCAACAGAGGAGTGGGAGTGGAGAGGAGCAAGCATGAGAGGGGGAGTGCCCCCATGCCATCGCCCCACCCGCCGCCTCCATCTCCACATTACCCGTACCCGCCGTATCCTCCCTACTACGGGATGTACCAGCCCCCGCCCCCGCCGCCTCACATGATGTATGGGGCCGCTGCTGCTGCTGCTGGTGGTGCTGGTGCTGATGGCTATGGTGGCGACGAGTATGAGAGCGACGGGCCAGAGGAGGATGCTGACAGCGATGTGGGCAGTGGGCAGGAGTGAGGGAGGGATCGATCTAGTCGATGGATGATGATAGACTTATTGGTCATGGTGTGCTAAGTATTTATGGGGGGTGCGTGGGCTGGTAGTGTGTAAGGGGGGTTGTTAAGGGGGAAGGGGGGGGAGGGGGAAGTATCTCTGTTTTTTTCGTTTCTGTCTTGTTTTGTGAAGAAAGGACAACCAATGGTATGGTGTGGTGTGCGTGCGGCTTTGGTGGTTCTTTTATCAGTCTCTGTCTGCGTGTGCTGTGCGTGCATGAGTGTGTCAGTGTGGAGGTGTGCCCGTGTGTGTGTGCCTGCGGTTGTCCCTCTTTGTAAGTAAGTAGAGCTTGCGATGCGATGCATGTGTGTGTGTGTGTCAATAAGGGTATCCCCTCTCTGCCTCCCTCCATCCCTCTCTCCCTCCCTGTTCCTATATGTGTGTGTGTGTGGCGCCCGGTTAGGCGTGCGGGCTCTCCCACTTGATCAGTCAGTGGTTTGGCAATCCAGACACACACGCATGGCATGCAGGCGTAGAGGTAGTTGGGATGTTTGTTTTTCATCTCATCTTCTGTGCAAGGACGGTGTAGTGTGCATCCCTGTCAAGGGCTGCCTGTCCGTCTGTCTGCCTGTCCGTGTGGCGCGAGTAGCAATTCCTTTCTCCATCCATCCATCCGTTCATGTGTGTGTGTGTCTTGCTGGTTGGTTCTTGTGGCCCTTTATTGGTCATTCAACGACGGGCTGGCAGTCCGTGTGTGTGGGTGTGGGTGTGTATGTGTTTCCCATCCAGCAGGTGTGTGGGAGCGTGCGGTGACCGACCGACTCGTATGGCTGTGTGTGTGATGTGAAAGGTGTCATCACTGGATAGATAGATGGAGGATTTATCAAATGTCTGTCTGTCTAATCCACTCACTCAACTGTCATGGCTGAACATTAGAAAAATACGACATATGCACACACACACACACACACACCACATGACGTAGTGTCCCCACTAGTCGATGGGTAGTCCCATTCGTCGACACATAGTAACATCGGTCGGTATGAAGCATTCAGGTACCTGCGTGCCTTTGTCGGCCACACCACCCACCCGCTACCACTGGCGCCAACCAATACACACACACACACACATGGTTAGATAAACATACATTCACACGCAAGGTCTCTCTCTAAATGCAAGCATACACACGAGAGAGAGGGCACATGACAGGATCTTTGTATGTATGTATGTATGTTTCCTCCTACGCAAAATTCTGGGTAAGTATCGTCAGTATAGGCGTGGATGCCCCCTAGGCCCGCCCCTCTGGCTGACCCAAAATGCTTGCTGGCGTCAAGCTGACTTCCAACCAACCCCCATAGATAGATAACACATACACACACACACACACACACCCGTACAAGTGAACACATACGATCTGACTTCCCTTCATTCGAAGGGCGCACACCCACGATCGAATGATACTGATACCTACAGGTACACACAACACATGCATGTCGTTTGCATCCATCTTACTTACAAAAAACACTCAAATCAAAATCCCTCAGAGAAGAAAGAGATAGAGAAGGCGCGCATGGCTCGTTCCCATCCGCGCCCCCTCATCCATGCATGAGATCTCATTCCCCGTGGCTCATCCATCCATCCATCCGTCCATTCATCAGGGCCAGAGCCATATCAGCCCCACGGCAGCGGTGAAAGGCAGCACCAAAGGACACAATGTCCTCCCCACCGCACCGCTGGGCACGTCCTCTCGTGTTGTGCGCATGGGGGGGGCGGTTGCCCTGGACACGGCGGTCTGGCGGTCTGGGTCGCAGTGGGTGACGAATACGCGTCTCCTTCTAGGCAGGAAGCGCCACAGGGAAGACGAGTCGCAGCTCTTGCGAACCGACCCCTCACTCCTGCAGCCAGAAACAAACACAACAAACACAACACACACAGCAACACACATAGGGAGGGGCATTTGTGAGGGTGTCTGTGGTGGCGGTGGCCTCACCTGGTGCTGTCCCGCCAGGTCATGAATGCGGCGATGGTCTCTTCTTGAGGCAGCCAATCGTCACCCCCATTGGTCACAAACAGGGTGGTCCGGCCCACCTTCTCAACCGCCGGGTCGACGAGGAAAGGCCCGAGAGCGAAGCCCGTCCATTTGTTGGTAAGGAAGACGTCCCGCAGCGCCTTGATCACATACTGCCCCGCCCCGCCACCATACGGACTCTTGCCCTCAACAAACGACCCACCCCGCAGGCCATCGCTCGCATCGCCGACGAAGATTATCGGCACGGCCAACTGAGTGACCTCGTCCAGGCCGTCATAGCGCCGAAAGTGGGCTCGCCAGCTGTCGAGAGAGAGGCTGGACGGCTTGCCCTCTTGGAAGAGCTTGTATGAGTAGACGTGATTGGCGGCGTAGTCGCGGATTTGGCGGTGGAAGCCCAGGAAGTCGGATGAGGCCTTGACGCCCGTGAATTGGGAGCCGTGGCCCCTCCCGAGTATGTAGACGGCTCTCGAGGTGAAAAAGCCGTCAGTCTTGGTGTTGACCATCGCCATCGTCTTAAGGACGCTCATATGTCGCTTGTCCCACTGCTGCTTGTCGGACTGCAGACCCTTGAGTGGCTCGTTTTCACCTGAGGATCGATCAAGCCAAGACGTGACGTGGTCACTTACACAAACCTCTCCCTCCCCCTCCCGGTGTCTTTGTGTACCAAACATGACCCCGAGGATGCGGTCGTCAAGACCAATCTGAGCGAGCGCTCTGTAGGCGTTGGCAAATGCGTCAGAGAGGGCCTCTTGGTTGGCGGGGCGGTGAAGATGCCACCCTTTTTGTGAAAGGACGATTCCGAAATCTACGAAACCGTGGTCGACCAGTCCCTGCAGGAACCTCTGAAGGACGCTCACACGCTGCAGCTGGTCCATGCCGGCCGCGGGTATGCGCAGCGTGTTGACACCGAGTGCCATCAGCTCCTGAACGAATCGCGTGTAGGGGACGCCGAACGACATCGTCTCGAACGCAGGCGCGTCTTGACCGGGGTGCCCTGTCTTGAACTCGACGCCAATGATGGAAGCCGGGTGGGCGATAAGCGTCTTGATGAAGGTGTCATTGGCGGGAGGCGACTGCACCACTTCGGCAAGCTACAGGATAAAAGCCAGATGGAGGTGAGGTGAGTCCGCCTGCCTCTGTGAGCTTGTGTTGCCTCCCGCTGACTCACATTGCACTCGCCAGAGTCGTCCCAGCAGTCGGGCGGTGGGGTGCTCAGGTCGCCCTCCGGAGCTGGTGTGCTGGCGTCTTCCGAAGACACAGGAGGAGCAGGGCTACCTGCAAACATCACAGCAAAGAGCCCCTGTGTGCACCCCTTCTTGTTTGTGGGTCCGTGCGCGCGTGTGTGTGCGTATGTGTGTTTCTACCTGCATCCAAGAGGCTCTCATCAAGCAGCACCTCTGCGGCCTTTTGCGCAGCGACGCCCGGGCCCGGGAAGGGAAAGGAGAGGAGCCCGAAGAACAGGAGAACACGGAAACCCATTCCGCGCAATCCAACGGCCGGGTGTTTACAAAATGAGCTCGCAAAGGGCCACGGCCAGGATTCTCGTTGCGAAAGCGTGAGCAAAGCTGCCCACCATACAGTGTCTCCAGCCCCATTTGCAACTACTCGCAAGACAATTTTACAAGTCGTCACGAGGGAAACGGCGCACACACGACCTATCGACTCACATGCACCTGAGTACCTACAAGCATATCCATATGCCTCACCTAAATAAGCCCTGCAGGCGAGATGCACAACAAGAGAGCATCATCCGCAGGGTTCCGTGTGTCAAACATGATTCACCATCAAGCCCTGATGGCGGTCGATCTCTTCTCGGGGCGCCCAACACGGAAGCCTTCTTGCCTGAGGTGCTCGGCACCAGGCCTGCATGGACACATCGAGACAAGGGCGTCCATACATCCCAAACGCATCTAGGTACCTTCAACTCCTCGTGATGACGGCCGCCATCCAGCCGCAGCAGCCGCTGCGGGGGGATGGTCAGGCACAAGCCCAGAAAGGGCGCTGCTGCGCGCAGGCTTCCTTACGAGCCCTGGAGAGAGTCCGCCACACGAGCGAAGGATTGTGCCATGTGTTGCCCTTTTTATTCTCTTTGCTGACCTTGGATCGCATCATCGCTTTTGCTTTCTCTTCTTGATATGAGACCTGCAGGCATGTCACATGTGAGGTGAGACAGGCACACAGGCAGACCGGCATACGTGTTGTCTCGGCATGTGTGCAGCATTTATTGCCCACCGGCTATAGCCTGGCTGCCTTTCAGCGGCGTCTGCTCGTGCGGGCCGCGAGACCACACAGACCCGTAATACAACTTCTCTGTCAATACAAACACATGTAATGTAGGTCACTGTAGGAGTGATTGGGAAGCGTGTGTCGCCTCTCCTTCTCAGCTGAGTACCCATCCCCGCAGCGAAGAGGGCCAGGGTCATCCACGTCCTTCATCCATTCGCGAATGCATACAGGAATCGACTGCCTGCATCCCCGCTTCATCTCTCTCCCTCTCTCCCTCTCTCCCTCTCTCCCTCTCCCCCCCCCCCCAATCCTCACCCTGTGATGGTTTTCACTGCCATGGTGAGGTAGATGAGCCATGTCGAGTCACTCACGTCCCCGCCCATCCACTCAGCTAACAAAGCTGTTTACACGATGACACAGACCGAAGGTGAGGAAGGGACGGACGCTGTGTATCCCGTGAACATTGAGGGGTGCGATTGTGAGTGCTTTCATTGAAGACGTCTTTGTCCCTTGCACTCTGTCACTAACCTGCATCGACGGCCCTCTCTGGCGTATCGTCGCTGATTGCAGATGTGTGCATGTAGACCTAAGTGAGCAACAGATAGACAGAGATGCGTGTCACTCACTGCACACACTCACTGTGTGTCAGTCCTCCGTGCACGTCGTGGACAAACCTTGAAACCCACCCCGACGAGGCTGAGGAGTGCGACAATCATGAAGGATGTCGTCTGATGCACCACCGTCACAGCAATACCAGCCAGAGAAATAAACGAGCCTGCATGCCACACATGGGTGCTTAGTTAGTCAGCATTGCAAATGGTGAATGGCAGGATAGAACAGCGCCCGTCAGCTGCCTACATATGCCCTCCACAAGCGTGGGAATGAAGTCGTCGCTCTTCTTCATGGCCCATCCCAGCCCCTCCGCACAGAGGATGAAATGCAGCAGGGAGGATAAGATGCACACCACGCCCACATTGTTGCAGCCACAGCTCACACAGCCTCGCAGCTCCATAGCAAAGTCTTTGTTCGGCTTTAGGTTCTCTCCCTTCCCCTCCGTCTTTCTCCGGCCCCCACCAGGCCCCCACGTCTCCACCCTTACTCGTGTGGTGTCTTGACTCGTGAGCATCTCCGTGTGCCGCAACCATGTCGTCCGTCAAGGTGGCTGTGCGCGTGCGTCCGTTCAATGACCGCGAGAAGAACATGGGCGCCCAGCTGTGCATCGACATGCAGGGCAAGAACACCGTCATCAGAAACCTCGAGGAAGAGGGCGGAAGGGGCGGCGAGCGCAAGTTCGCCTTCGACTACTCCTACTGGTCCCATGACGGCTTCGAGACCGACGAGAACGGGTCACTTGATGGCGCCATCTATGAGAGAATGGATGGCAGGCGATGATAATGATGGCGGGCTGTGCTGACTTCAGGTACTCCTTCCCTGTGAACCCCAAGTATGCCGATCAGCATAAAGTCTACAGCGAGATTGGCGTGGAGGTGCTCAGTAAGCAGGAGAGGGAGGGAGACACATGCCATGAGGGAGGGACACAGGAAGCGAGTGGAGGGATGGAGGGATGTGGTCTTTCTCGGCTGTGTCTCCTCCAGACAATGCCTTCGAGGGATACAACGCATGTTTGTTCGCTTAGTAAGCCCTCTAACACTCCCTTGATGGGATGAATGGATGTGTCCGACGGACGGTTGTCCTCACACGCAGCGGCCAGACGGGCTCCGGCAAGAGCTACTCTATGGTGGGCTACGGCGCCAACAAAGGCATCGTCGTGCGGACTTGCGAAGAAATCTTCGACCGTATCAAGAAGAACAAGGTCCGCAAGGCGCACATCCATCCGTTCACCAGGTATGTGGATGGATGAATGGATGTGTGTGTGTCTCTTCTCATAGGACCCCAACTGGCAGTCTGAGGTGCTGGTGTCGATGCTGGAGATCTACAACGAGCAGGTGCAGGACCTGCTCGTCAAGCCCAGCCTCAGGCAAAGTGGCGGCCTCAAGATCCGCCACACGCCACAGCTCGGCACCTACGTGCAGGACCTCACCGAACAGTAAAGAAACGAGAAGGGACGAGGGAGGCTGCAGGCCATTGCTGGGATGGGTGTGTTTGTGCAGCCCCGTGGATTCGTACGACGCCATTTCGAAGAAGCTGGATGAGGGGACGAGCAATCGTACTGTGGGGGCCACACTCATGAACGCGACATCGTCCCGGGCTCACACCGTCCTCACCATCAAGTTCAAGCAGATCTCTCTCGACCCTGACACAAAGGCATGCAGGCACATACTAACCTCCCCAACCACCACCAATCAGCCCATCTCTGTCTGTCTCTCTTTGTGTGTGCATGTGTGTTACTCAGGAGGCGTTGAGCCAGAAGGCCTCTGACATCAACTTGGTGGATCTGGCGGGCTCGGAGCGTGCCGGATCTACAGGCGCCTCAGGAGATCGACTCAAGGAGGGAGCCAACATCAACAAGGTAAGCCACAGCATGTCGTGTGTACTGCTTTGCTTGGTTACCTGTGTGTGCAGTCCTTGTCTGCGTTGGGTAACGTGATTTCCGCTCTGGCCGACAAAGCCGCGGGCAAACTCAAGCCGGGCCAGGTGATTCCTTATCGTGACTCTGCGTTGACTCGTATCCTGCAAACAGCTCTCGGAGGCAACTCCAAGACAGCTATGGTAGACGGGAGGAACGGGGTCGGCCGATGACCGACCATGTCTCCTTCTTCGTCTTTCGGTGTGGTTCGGTGCAGATTGCCGCTCTGTCTCCGGCGAGCGTCAACTACGACGAGACCCTCTCCACACTCCGATACGCCGATCGTGTCAAACAAATCAAAAACGACGCACAGGTAGGTCACCCAATGCGCCCCGCCCAAGCCATGGCATCCATGTGGTTGCCCTCGGCTGTGTCTGCAGGTCAACGAGAATCCCATGGAGAAGCTCATCCGAGAGCTCAAGGAGGAGAACGAACGACTCAAAAAACTTGCAGGAGGTCTCACCTACCCATCCACACACATACGTAGTCGTCCTCCAAGCCATGGTCCTCTCGTCCGCTATTCTCAGGCGGTGTGCTGCCTGGTCCTGGTGGCGGCGAGCCTTCCGGTGACCCTGAGGAGATCGCTCGTATGAAGGAAGAGTTGGAGGCCAACAAGCGTGCGCTGGAGGAAATGTCCAAGTCGTGGTCACAGAAGGTGCAGGAGGCCAAGGCGCGAGACCTGGCCACCCAGGAGGCAGAGATCGATGCGGTCAGTCATTTGTCCTGCAGAGGGGAGAAGAGTTAGAGGTCGATTGACGTGGCTGCCTGACGTGTATCGGCCAGGTGTGTCCCATGCTCAAGAACCTCAACGAGGACCCACTGCTGTCGGGCAAAATCGTAGGATCGATGCCTACGTGATCGCCCGTCGTGCAGTAGCAGTAGCCAGCCTTCTGATCAATGTGTCTGTGTCTGTGTCTGTCGTGCGTTTGGTGCTAACAGTCGTGCAATTTGAAGGAGGGCACCAACGTACTGGGCAAGAAGGACAAGGAGAACCCCCCAGACATCATGCTCGGTCAGCCGTCCGTGTGTGCGACGGGCTCGTGCTTGCCCTTCCTCCTTCAAACATCTATCGATCGAGCGATCGACGGCTGCCTTCCTCGTTTGGGGCATATGTGTGTGCAGGTGGGTTGGGCATTTCCAAGTGCCATGCGACCATCACCTGCAAGAAGGAAAAGGAAGACGAGGATGACGACGAAGAGGTAACTTCGACGGACCGGTGGATGAATCCCTGCCTGCCTGCCTGCTCGCGTCCACTCCTCCTGTCAGACGTTTATCTGCCACATCACTGCCAGCGCCAAGACCCACGTCAACGGCAAACTGGTCGAGGCCGGACAGAGTGTCGAACTCTCTCACAAAGACAGAATCCTTTTCGGTCGGTGAGATGGAAGACGCACGCCAGGACACTCAGCCCACCTCTCTACGTCTCTCTGGGTGTCCGTCCGTCTGTATGTCTGTCTGTCTCTGTCAGGCAACCACAACCTGTTTGTGTATTTCGACCCAAGCGACGTGGACAAGTCGATGCCCGACTGGGAGGAGGCCATGAAGGAGGTCAACAAGAGCCTCATCGGCGCCATGGCGGGCGACGAGGAGGCCGACCTGTCCATGCGCGCCTTCCATGCCAAGCTCGAGGTGCAGCGAGAGGAGGCCGAGCGCAAGATAGAGGAGGAGAAGAAGGCCCTCGAGAAGCAGAAGAAGGAGTGGCAGAAACAGATCAAGGAGAAGGAAGAGAAACTCAAGTCAGAAGGGGTATGTGCGCGAGAGAGAGAGCAAAAGGGACACAGAGACAGACAGTGCGCGAGCGGGATGCTTCTCTCTCTTTCTCTCTCTCTCAGAACAAAGAGGAGGCCAAGAAGTTGAAGGAGCAGCTGGAGGTCAATCAGTCATACCGTAGATGCAGACTGCCGGCTGGTGTCATCAGACCTGCTCTGTGTGTCTTTCAGAAGGAGCGCGAGAAGCAGAACAAGGAGATTGAGAAGAAAAAGCGGGAGCTGGAGAAGAAGCTCGTCGAACTGGGCAGAGAACAGGCCAGAAGGACACGTCCACACACGTGTCTCGCTGTGGGACTGACTGTCTTGCGTGGCCGTGTCTGTCTGTCTGTCTGTCTGTCTGTGGGTCGACAGGATGAAGAGAAGCGCCAGGCCGAGGCAGAGATCCGCGCCAAGATGGTGCTGGAAGAGGTCCTCACCCGCACCATCATGCTCCTCGAGGAAGCTAACTGCATCGCTGGTCGGTTTTCCTGCTCCCCTGGTCGTGTTGTTCTCATACCTGGTGGCTCGATGTATGTCTGCAGATGAGATGGGCAAGGGAGTGTTCTTCTCGATCAAGCTCATCACGCGCGCCGACGCCATGGACGTCGCAAAGAAGAAGCTGCAGAGGGTAAATGGGTAGACGGTGCGGGTGAGGGGACGATGTGATGCGTCTCGTGCGTGCGTCCTGTGTGTGAGTGTGCTGCAGACAGCGATGCAGAACACGGAGATACAAATTCGCGTTGAGCGTTTCGACGAAGACATTGTGCAGTTCTGGCCACTCGATGTGTTTGAGGAGAAAATGTTTGAAATAAGAGAGGTCGGCGAACACACACGCATAATCGTGTGCCCCTCTTCTGAATCGTTGGCGGCTGTCCATGCGTCCGTGCATTCGGTGTGCAGCTGTACTCGACTTGGTCGATGTCTGACGACGAGACCCAGATTGGGATAGAGGGCGGCCAGGACCCATTCGCTTCCGACCCAGAGACACTGCACATGGTAAATGAGTCAAACGCACAGAGATGGACACGTGCATGTCTGTCTGTCGGTCTGTCTGTCTGTCTGTCGGTCTGTCTGCCTGTCTGTCTGTCTGTCTGTCTGTCTGTCTCCACAGCTGGGCCAAGCCTACCTGTATCTCGACCCCATTCGCAACCTGCTCGACATCGAGAAGGAGACCACACCCATATTCGACTATAAGTGAGTATGCATGGTCTGCTTCCTTGTGTGTCTTGGTTGTTTCTCGTCCACGTATCGCGTGCATGTGTGCCACAGGGGCAAGAAGGAGGGCGAGCTCATCGTGGCGCTCAAGATGGAGCTGCTCAAGGAGGACTGGACGCCCGCAGAAATCGAAAAGGAAGAGGTCAGAAATGTGTGACAGCAAGCCGTCACAGCGTCGACCTATCAACTTGTCTCTGTGTCTCTTGTTGCTCTGTCTCGTGTCGGGTAGAAGAAGAGCCAGGCGGTCTTCGGCACAGCGCGGACAGTCGCTGCACAAGACTTCGCAAACGTGAGATGACATGACAAGAGAATATTATTGTCACGCACGCACTTGTTCTCTGTCCGCTCATGTGCGCGTCAGAATCCACTGACAGACTACGACACTGTCGACGAGCTGCTGGGCCGCACACTAAAGCTTACTGTCGGGCTCGACAGCGCCAGAAACCTCAACGAGAAGTACTGCAGAAACCCACAAGTGGTCAGCCTGGCACACCACTCAACCATCCGTCCATCCATCCATCCATCCTATCAACACACTCCCTCAGGTGTACAAGTGGATTGATGGTGTGTCCGAGTACAAGGCGCAGGTGCCCGAACGGCAGTCGGTCATGGTCAAGACCGATCAGGACGACGAGGGGGAGGCACCTGCCATCAAGAAGCTCAAAGACGTCGTCTCACCCCAGCCTAAATTCTCATACGTCAAGGTGGGTAACCGACCATCCACATATATTCAGGTGCATGCCCATTCAGAATCTTTGGTTGGTTGATGCAGAATTTCTACGTGCCGCTGAATGAGGAGACCCTCCCCTGGTTCGACGGCGCTATCGTATTTGAGGTGCGTGTGTGCGTGTCTTGTCTTGGCGCAACTTCACACACACGCTCCTTCCTCCTTCTGTCAGGTATATGGCATGACGGTGGGCGAGCAAGCTGAACTCGAAAGGCGAGCCACTGACACACAGAGCAGAGCATCGTACCCCGTCCCACGCTTCAGCCAACGTTGTCTCGTTGTGTCGGTGTCTGTCGGTTTTGCAGGCAGCCGTCGGGCGAGTCTCAGTGGGCCGGGAAGGGACCCGGCAGAAGAAAGACCACTCTGAGGGTATGGACATGCGGAGGAGGGGACGAATGAATGGAATGGGATTCTTTGTGCTCTATCTTCTTGTGTTCTGTGTACGCAGGGTGGTCGCGATGACGAAGCCCTCCAGGTGGGCGTGGTGCGCCGGTGCCGGCCATGCAGCCTTCTGCGCCACTCACTGTCTTGTTTGCACTCTGTTGCACGTAAATTGTTCTTCACATGTTGCTTGCAGCAACAGTTGAATGAGAAGGAGGAGGAGTTGAATGAGAAGGAGAAAGCCGTGGGGGACCTGCAGAAGCAACTCGCCGACAAGGAACAGGTAGGTCACACACAGAGACACCAACCCACCCTTGGCTGCCGCGTCGTCCTCACGTACCTCTTTGAACCCTCCATCCGGCTGTGTCCATCCACTGTGTGTGCAGTTGCTGAAGCAGGTGGAGATGGAGCTGGCCAAGCAGGGGAAACAGCTCTACAATGAAGACGGATCCGTCGCATGCAGCATCATGTGATCGATACAAATCGGTGGATGGATGGACGGACGGACGGCATCAATGTGTCGTCGTTTGTCTCTCGCGAGATACACCCGCTTGCACGCGTGGCCGCCGTGGCGCTTCTCTCACCGTGATTGCATGCATCGATGTCCACCCATATACGTACGTGAATTGTCCGATTGCTCACCCTCTGCATGCTCCACGCTGTCATTTTTTCCATGCCTCCATGCACACACCATCAGCCAGCCAGCCAGCCAGCCAGCCAACCAGAGAGAGAGACACACATTGCTTGCTCCTTGCCAACGGCTTCCATTGCTGCCTCTTTTTGAAGTCGCGTGTACATGTGCGTGTGCATCGATCCACGTGTGTGTCTGCGTGTGTCTCTGTTGCACGCACGCAGTTGCTTTCAAGGGATGATTGGGGGAAGGAAGGTCAGGTATGGCGCGCATGTGACACCGTCGCTTGCTCGCTCCCTCCCTCTATATATGCAATGCGCTGCGAACGACGGCAACATACGAGCAGGCACATAACGTTGCACACACGCCACCCCAGCGGCCTGAAGGCGCCGCCTCCAGAAACAAGACATGCAGACAGGCTGCTGCGCGTGCCTTGCTGCTCTGATGCAAATGGTGGCTCACCATCGTCATAGCGAGGCCGTTCAGCCATGCACCGCTAGAGGCGATAGGGCTGAACTTGGTGCTTTGCTGCCTGACTGCAGGGTTCGGGCTTTAGGGTAAGGGAGATGATTTAGGGTAAGCTTGACGAACGACTTGGCGGAGGGGGAGGGAGGGAAAGACTTTCAACACCTTCCTCATCATCTTGCTCTGTCACATCTCCCTGCGGCCTCACATCTGCCACTGTTCATCTCAAAACAAGATGTCCGCCTCTACGTCCGCCTCTTTCATGCGCCTCTTCTCCATGTGCCTGCTGGCCTGCCTGCTGGTCCTCACGGCGACAACAGCCACCACTCCACCTGAAGAGCTGACCGCCACCACTGACTCCGGCATCGACGAGCCGCAGCTGCGTGGCACACAGAGGTGCTACTCGCTGTACGAGCGGTGCCGCAGAACGAATGACTGCTGCTCCAACAACTGCGTGGATGGCGAGTGCTGGCCGCGTGGCGAGCTGGCGCCCCGTGGACACTCGTGCCGTCACGGTAACGACTGCAAGACCGGCTACTGCCACAAACGACACCATTACGACAAAAAGGGCGTATGTAAGCGACAAAGATGAGCGACGGGGGGTTCGGGTCATGTGCTGTGCATGACGCTCACGTGCGTGCGTGGATGCATGTCTTTGTGTGCTGTGTGTGGTTTGTGCCTTGTGTGTGCAGGCCGTCCCAGGTGCCGCAAGGGCTACGCTGGGCCAAAGTGTGAGTACCTCTATGGCGCCATCAAGGTATGCACACCCACACGGACACACACATAGGAACGCGGCCAGACGCACATCTACTCTGTGGCCTTCTTTCTTTTTTTCTATCTATCTGTCTGTTCTGTGTGTGCGTGAAGATCGACCTGGGCCGCACCAAGCGCGGCGACTTCAGCCATGTGGACCGCTACACGAAGGCCGACCTCTACGTCAAGGCCAAGGCCTGGTACCTGGACGGCCGCCACAAGCAGGCCTCTGACACCGACACCATCGTCAAGAAGACCCGCGTCATTCGCGAAGACGACACGCCCGACTTCTCGCACGAGGACCTGTACTTCGCACCAAGGGCGTACACCAAGGTGAGGCTGGTGCTCAAGGACAAGGACAGGAAAACTGAAGACGACCGCATCGATGCCCACGTCATCGACCTGCACCGCTCCGACAAACACGACGACGACCACTTCCCCGAGGGCCGCTGTGACCTCGGGTATGAGGGCCATGTAGGGGGCCGGGTGCGCTGCTACTATACGTTTGTGCCATTTATGTGGCGCGGAGACTACTAGCTGGGCTCTGCAGGGAGGGGGGGAGGGAATGCATGAGCCAAGTATTTGGTTACAGTCTCACTGCTGCATGATTTCCTAGGGCTCTGCTCTGCTGTGCCCTGCCTCTGTTTAGTCGGTTTTCACACATGTAGCTATCGCTTCTTTGGCTAAAGTGCCGCCATGAGAGAGAGAGATTGATCTGTGCTTGAATGGGCGTTTATGTCAGTTTGTGTGGGTAGGGGAGCGGGGTGGGTGGGTGGGCTGCTGCTCAGTGACATGAGTCGTACATGCATGTGTTCGGTTTACTTTTCTTTTCATTGAAGCACCGACAGAGAAAGACAGACTGGCAAGAGGGAAATACTCAACGTGTCACACACACTGATAGACGAGTCTGCAACGACGCACCTTCACACATCAACGAACACAAACCGGCGATGGTTGTCCTTCTCAGCACATCAGCGAGAGCTCGAACACGCAAGACACCACCCGCACAGCCAGTACTAGGCATTCTGCAGCTGCAAACCGAGCAGACGGCGAAAACAAGACACACACTTCCCACCTCCCATGTAGCAAGCTATCCAGAGTACACCCTGCCGATGAAATGGCCTGCCTCAATCCTCGAATGGGTCTTCCGTAAAGTCGTCGTCGTCGTCGTCGTCGTCAATCCGATCATCGTCTGGTATGGTTGCGGGGGTCGGGAATGCCCATGACGCGATCGCTCGCAGCACGCACTCCGGGAAGATGTCCACCGAGAAAAGGGCGACGATCTGCAGGGCACGTGTGGCGCAAAAAATGGTCAGACGGGCGATGTTTGTCCATTGCTGGCATCGCGTCACCTGTCGCTGGACCCCTCTAGGTAGGTCGGTGAAGTCTGCCGGAGTGAAGTTCTCGCCCAGCACCTCTGATCGAGACCATGCACGCAACCCACATGGACATGGACACACACTCACGCGTGTGCTCCTTCCTCTCACCGGGAACGCGCTTGCCGAGCCAGAACCCAACGCCCCTGACGAGCACATGACACGCAACCACACACACAGGATGCATCTGACTATCCATAAAACCTCTTACCCGATGCATCCGTAGATACTATCGGTCGGCCCGCTCATCAGGTATCTTGGCACTACTCCATCCGCTTCACCGCCCTCCCACTCCGACACGTCATCACCCACACAACCACACCTAATTGCGCGACCGCTGCTGGTGGTGAACACCGCACCGCCGACGAAGCGATGGGCGGCGTAGTCTGCTTCATCAAAGACGACTCTCATCGACCTGATCCACTCGCCCGAACGGAAGTTGAGGCGCTCCGAACCTCTTCTCCAGGCCAGGGACCCGCCGGCTGTGATGGTCTCACGCTCCCCGTCGACGACAGACACGTACGTCGTGGACACCTGAAACATCAATGTCGTGCAGCATCAAAAACGCGCATTCAGATGATGGTTGGCTATTGCATGAGAGCCGCACCTTCGTCATGATGTCATATCCCAAGTCTCTGTCATCCTCCTCTTCGCCGCCCTCTTCCCAGAGCCGAATCGTCGCGAGGCGCCACTCGTTGACGTCCCTGTGTGGATGCCTCTGCGTCAGGACGGCGCGGTCATCGGCTGCGTCGTCCAATCTACACCCAAAAACGACGCGAGACGACATCAGGTCAAGACAAAGCGGTCAGCTTCGAAAGATCTTGCATTCGCGTCCTCCCGCCGACGAATGGATCTACGCGGCCATCCCGTCCCTTCTCCGGCCACCGATCTTGGACTCGCACTCGCGAGCTTGAACTTTCATCGTGCGAAAGCTGAAAAGATCTCCCCATGATCTTGGTGCAGGCCGCCCCCCTGCTAGCCCTGCTGCTTGCATGGGCTGCTGCTTTCACGCCCACGCCTCTGCTGCCCAACATGAGGATGCGAGCAGCAGGCAGCAGGAGGGCCGCTCGGAAGCCTCCACTGCAGCTGCACATGGAGGAGGTGGATCTGAGCCCATCAGGGGGCATGACGCTTGTGGCGGACGAAAGGCAGAGCGAGGCTACCACGGGTGACGGCTTTGCTGATGGTGAAGACGATAGTGAGGGTGACGACTCATCGGACTCCTTATCGATGGAGCATGTGGACACCATTGCTGCGGCGCAACAAGCGCTGCCTGTCGATGAGATATATCCCGTCAGCATTCAGGTGCGTGGCGTGAGCGGGACATACGGAGTGACTGACTCTAGCTGCACATGAGGGGATGATTGGTTGTCTGTCTGTCTGTCTGTCTGTCTGTCGTGCGTGTGTGCAGGACAGAGCCCGCCACATAGACAGCCTGGTGCGGGTCCACGGCAAGACACACACAGACACGGAAGAAACGACCGCACACCACTCCACTTTTGCTGTCCATCCATCCATCCATCCATCTGTGTGTGTGTGTGTGTGTATTGCAGGAGTCATACGAGGAGATGTACGCCCGGAGCATCGAGGACCCCCACGGCTTCTGGGCCGACATGGCCACACAGACTCTCACGTGGCAACAGCCCTTCACCAAAGTGCAGCACGGGTGGTGGGCGAGCCGGCCTGGCCTGAGATGAGCTAGCTGCAGTGTCGGCAGGCAGGGTGGGGTGTGTGTTTGATGCGATGCCCGCAGTGAGATGCACCCCGATGGACACGTCAGCTGGTTCCTCAACGGCAAACTCAATGTGAGTGAGCTTGTGGAATATATAATGGTGGCAGGCAGGCAGGCAGGCAGGCAGGCAGTCTGTGTGTGTGTGTCTGCAATTGGCTCCTGTAGGTCTGCGAGAACTGCGTGGATCGCTGGGCGGAGGAAACACCCGACCGGATCGCACTCATCTGGTCAGCCCAGCACACGACTCAACACACACATCCCTATGGGGCGTATTTGAGAGTGTGTGGATCCATCGTGGATGCATCACATCAACCAGGGAGGGCGACGATCCGTCTCACAGTAAGAGGATCACCTACAGGGACCTCCACACACAAGTCTGCAAGTTCGCCAATATGCTCAAACGACTTGGTACCCCCCCCCCCCGTCTCCACACACACACAAGGCCATCCACCCGTCCATCCACGCCTCCCTGTGAGTGTGTGCGCAGGTGTCCGGAAGCACGACACAGTGGGGATCTACATGCCGATGATTCCCGAGACCGTCTACGCCATGCTGGCCTGCGCCAGGCTGGGCGCCATACACAGTGTGGTCTTCGCGGGGTTCTCTTCGCATTCCCTGAGAGATCGACTCGACGACGCTCACTGCAAAGTGGTCAGCGAAGGAGGGGAGGGAGGCAGAGAGAAGGACGCGGGGAGCCAGATGACGCAAGCGTGTCTGGTCGTGTGTGTGTGTGTGCAGGTGATCACGGCAGACCAGGGCGTCCGTGGCGGCAAGGTGATTCCTCTGAAGAGCGTGATGGACGAGGCGCTCAAGGAGTGCCCTCTGGTGGAGAAGTGCATCGTCTTCAAGCACCAGGGTGGGGTGCGCACGCACATGAACACACACACACACACAGGGGGGATGGGGGTGCTCACACTTATCTGTCTTGGGCCTCTGGATGTGTGTGTGTATGTGTGTGTGTATGTGTGGTTCTGGTGAGTGCAGGTCACGACATCGACTGGACTGAGGGGCGTGACGTGTGAGGGCATGAAATGATGGTCAGTCGGTCAGTCAGTCAGTCAGTGGCTCAGCAATCCATCAACGCGGGCGTGTGCTGTCCATCCATCCATGTGCTGTGCGTGTGTGTGTGTGTGTGTGTGCGTGATGATACCATCATGGCCACCAGGAGGCAATGCGCCCCTACTGCCCTTTGGAGCCAATGGACAACGAAGACCTCCTCTTCATGGTCAGCCAGCCAGCCACACCGTCAGCCATCCACACGCAGGCGCACCTGTGCAGGTGAGGGATTGTGTGTGTGTGTGTGTGTGTGTGGCTCGTTCATCGTCAGCTGTACACTTCTGGGTCGACGGGCAAGCCGAAGGTACGACGCCCGGGTGTCTGTCACAAGACACGGGCGACACATGCACCCATTCCTCCCTCCCTCCCTCCCTCCCTCTGTCTGTTTGTCAGGGCATCGCCCACTCCAGTGCCGGCTACCTCCTCTACGCAGCCATGACACACAAATACGGTCAGCCAGCATCCTTGCCGCTCTGTGCTTGTCACCTTGATTTGTGTGTCATTCGGTGCATCCATTGATTCCATTCAGTGTTCGACTACCACCCGGGCGACGTGCACGCGTGTGTGGCCGACGTCGGCTGGATCACCGGCCACTCGTACGTCGTCTACGGGCCTCTCTGCAACGGCGCCACAACCGTGCTCTTCGAGTCGGTGCCAACCTACCCTGATCCGGCGCGATACTGGTAGGGTGTGCGTGTGTTTCTGTGGGACAATGGCCTGGTTTTCTGCCATCGTTGTCCATCCATCCATGCATCCGTGTGTGTGAGAGACAGGCACATGATTGAGAAGCACGGGATCAGCCAGTTCTACACGGCCCCCACGGCCATCCGGGCGCTGATGGTGCATGGCGACGAGTGGGTGTCCAAACACGACCTCTCCTCGCTCCGTGTGCTCGGCACTGTGGGGGAACCCATCAACCCGGAGGCATGGCGGTGGTAGGTACCGACAAATCGATGGATGGAGGGATGGATGGATGAGAGGCCTTGATTGACATGGGCGGGGCGTGTATGTGGGTCTCTCTGTTTATCGTTTTGTTTTCTGGGGGCATATGTTGTCGTGCAGGTACTATGAGGTGGTTGGGCGGAAGCGATGCGACATTGTCGACACATACTGGCAGACAGAGACCGGTCAGTCATTTGAACACTCAGGCCGCACCAACAGACAGACACATACACACATACACACAGATGCATTCACCATTTCCTCTCCCTCTCCCTCTCCCTCTCTCTCCGTCATCCACTCCTTCCCTCAGGTGGGCACCTGCTGACCCCCCTCCCCGGGGCCATCCGGTGCAAGCCCGGCAGCGCCACGCGGCCCTTCTTCGGGGTCGAGCCCGTCGTACTCGACAGCAAGACCGGCCAGCCACTGGAGGGCGACGACGTTTCCGGCGTCCTCTGCATCAAGAAACCATGGCCAGGTCCCTCCCCCCCCTCCCCACGGCAACACACCACACCCAGGTGTCTGTGTCTGTGTGTGTGTCTGTGTGTGTCTGTGTGTGTGTAGGGATGATGCGGACGGTGTATGGTGACCACGAGAGGCTGCTCAACGTCTACCTCCGGCCGTACAAGGGTTTCTACCACACGGGGGACGGCGCGGTCCGCGACAAAGACGGCTACTACTGGATCACCGGCCGAGTGGACGACACCATCAATGTCAGCGGACACCGCCTGGGCAGCGCCGAGATCGAGCACGCACTGGTGCAGCATCCCGGATGCGCTGAGGCGGCGGTGGTGGGCTTCCCGCACAGTGTCAAGGGCGCTGGGCTCTTCTGCTATGTCACCATGAACGTGCGTATGTACGCTGAGGGGAGGGAGGGAGAGCCTGATGTGGTGTGTTGGTCTGTGTGATGTGATGGTGTCGTGTGGTGTTGTGTTGTGTTGTGTTGTGTGTGTCAGAATGAGTATGAGGTCAACGAGGGGACGGTGAATGAGCTGCGGGACATTGTGCGCAAAGAGATCGGACCCATCGCCACGCCTGACCACATGTGCGCAAACTGACCTCCCCCCCTCCCTCTCCCTAAGGCACACTCTCTCTCTCCCTTCGCCCCTCTCTCTCTCTCTCTCTGTCTCTCTGTGTGTGTGTGTGTGTTGTGTGTCAGTTTGATCGTGCCAGCCCTGCCCAAGACCCGCAGCGGCAAGATCATGCGCCGGCTGCTGCGCAAGATCGCCTCCAACGACACGGGCTCCCTCGGGGACGTCTCGACCCTCGCGGACCAGCAGGTCGTGTCGGACCTCATCAATGCCGCGCAGAAGCTCTTCAACAAACGATAGATAGCAGCGAGAGAAAGAAAGGCGTGAAAAGACAGACCATATACCGCCACCCACACGGCTAAGTTGCATGTCTGTTTCCTGTCTCTCTCTGTGTCGGTGTGCGTGTCAGTCAGCTTTGTGTGTGCTGCTCCTTCGTGTCGTGCTGCTGAATGATACTTACACACGAATGGAATGTGCGGCTTCATGGGTGCGGCTTCATGTGTGTGCGTGTGTGCGTGTGTTCGTGTTGCGTGTGTAGGGCCAGCCGCTTATGTCTGAAATGGCATCAATGATGCGGCGGGGGGTTGGGAGGAGGGGGGTCCGGGGGGAGAGGGCTTTTGGTTTATCGCGAGTTTTCAATCCTCTCTCTCTAGTCCTTAAGCCGTATTTCTGCTCTCACACGGACACACACACATCACATTTTTGCTTCATACGCCCCTCGCGGCACACAGTAACACAGACCAATCCCCTCACTCGTGTGTCGTTCGTGTCGTTCATCGTGTCTCATATGGTGCTGTCTGTGTCGTGAAGGCCGTTCGTCCGTTTCATGTCGGTTTCATGTCGAAGGAGGAGACAAGAGAAGACCAGGGACGGAGGGAGGGAGGGAGGGAGGGAGGGGCGGCTTTTGGCCTGCTTGCTGCTTGCTCGTCGATGCAGCGTACACACACACGTCCATTTGAGGAGAGACATGTAATGCCGTCCAAGAGAAGCGCCCGGATGGTAGGTGGCTCACGTGCGCTCACTCGAAGGCACGTCGGCCACGCACATCGGTCAGTCCTGACTCCCTTAATTGGCCTCTCACGTACGACAGCATAGAGCGGAGGGCAGAGAGCGGAGCGAGGTTCACCAGGCAGGCTGCCTGGTCGGGTAGGAGAGATCATTTCTATGGCTGTAGGACATCGCTGTCATTCGTCGGTATGGTGCATGTGCCATGATGACATCTGGATGGATGGATGGATGAGTGTATCCGTGCGTCCCTGTGCACATGCACCCCCCTCCCCCCTCCCCTGTGCGTGTGGTGTCCGGTGTGTGGTGTGGTGTGGTGTCGCATAGTCGTGCTTTCTTTCTCTCTCACAACTCAGTGGCACGGCCTTTTCGCTCGTGTGGTGTCTGTCTGCCTGTCTGCCTGTTTGTGTGTGTGTTTGCGTGTCCTTCGTTCATGTGCCCAAAGAGAGCGGCGTTGCCTTGCCTTGCCTTGCCTGCACCTTTTACCTTTCGTCAATTCTGTTGCCACACATCATGTAATCCACTCACACACACACACACACACACAGACGCAGGCAGACAGACGTACGTGCGGGCCCTGACAATTTGGACAAACGCGTCATTCGAGCAAATGGGCGAATAGAGTGCTTTTTTCTTCCACCTTTTTCCGTCGTGTGGCAGCCAGCGGTTCCTTGCAAGCCCTGCCTACCAAAGCGACGGACATCGATGACACGTGCATGACACACACAACACAACACGCCCGTCCACAAGTTCTCGCAAAGGAGGGGGAGACACAGACAGACAGACAGACAGACATCACCCTCGCTGAGGACGCAATTTTGACTCTGCATGTTCGTGTGCGTGCGTGTATTCTCTACTTCCTACTATCTCCGGGCAGGCCCACTGCCTGCGATGGATGGATGGATGGATGGATTGCCTGATGGGTGGGAGGGTCGCCATTTTTTGAGGCGTCCATCTGCCCGGCCAGCCGGCCGGCTGACCCACCGAAGGACAGCGCGAGAGAAGGAGTCTGCGGGCCCACCCTCGAGGGGGGAGACAGCAGTTTTGTGGAGCCTCGCATGTTGTGGTGCTGCATGTGGACAGAGTGAGTGGCCTTTTCTACCTTTGTACGGTGTAATGTGATGCGTGTGTGTGCGTGGGTCGGCCACAAAGTGGGGGGCGGGCGGAAGATGGAATGTGCGGCCTCGTGTGTGCGGATGTGCGTGTGGAGGGGAGGGGCACGGCGCGTCTCAGAGAGACTTGGCTGCTGTGGGTGTGTGCGTGTCTGTGTGTGTGTTCCGGGAGGCAGGCGCCGAAAGGCCACCCACTTAATTCACCCTTTATAGCTGTGGTCAGGGGGAATTTTGCCAAAGTGTGCTGCTGCTTGGCTGGCACCAAAGCGATGGACACTGTGTGGGAGGGAGGGAGGGAGGGAGGGAGGAGGGTATATACGTAGCTTAGCTAGGCCGTGGTCCCTGCCGTTGGTTTGTCACTTGGCTGGCTGATAGCTGGATGGATGGGTGGGTGGATGGCCCGCCATATGCTCCACCTGCTCCATCCATCCATCCATCCATGGATCGACACAGTACACACACACTGAGAGCGCAAGGCGCGAGGGTACACGTGTCTTGTGATGGTTTGTCTGCTATTGGTGTGGGTGTGTATCGTGTGCGCGCGACGAACGCACCACCGGCGCCACATTCGTGCGACCGATTGATTCATCCGATGGATTCGGTCATTTGTTCGCTCCACCAATCCGTCCGTCCCTCTGCTGTGTCGTTTTTGACAGCAGCGAGGAGAGGAGGGAGGGGGGTTGAGCTGCCTCGCCGGTGGTCACTTGCCCTTTGTTTTTCTTGGGTGTGATGCCGAGACATATATATCCATGCGGTAAAGATTGTGTGGGTTGCGAGCAGCGCTAGCGACTGCTGTGTGCTGCTTGGACATGTTCGCCTTTGTTTGCCTTCAGATACTTGTTATTTACACTTACCGGCGTGTCCCTTTGTGTGATTTCTTGCTGCCCCTTCCCCCATTGCACTATGGGGCACACACACACACACACACAGCGGACAGACAATCGCACGGCCACACGCCATGAAGTAATCCACAGGCAGACAGAAGAGGGTTGCACTTCGTGTGCAGGAGGGGGCCTTGGCGAGCCGACGAAGGGCCGGACATGCCCCCCCAAACACGAAATGTGACCCCTTTGCAGACAGAGACAGAGACAGAGAGAGGGGAAGTCAGCTGCACATACATCGACCAGGCCAAGCCGCCACAAATCACAGCCATGAGCAAGTCAGACAGACAGCCAATCCACCCATATATATGTTCCCATGCCCTTAGCTATCAATGTGTGTGTGGATGGATGGATGGATGATCTCTCTCTCTCTCTCCCCCAGCAGGTAGGTGCCCTCCCCCCCTCCCTCTCTCTACCAGTCTGTTAGCTATACGTGTGAGTCTGTCCAGGCGTCTACTTGCCTAGCGGCCGGACGTATTCCGCCTGGATCTGCACACACACACACACACACATTTACCATCCAACAGGCACACAGAGAGCCGCACTCAATCGGCCTTTCCTAAAGCTTTGAGTACATTCACACACACACATGAAGGCCAGCCGCATGTGAGCCATCCACGAGCGGTGCTGTGTGTGGCGTAGATCTTTCAAAGCCTCTCCCACCATTGCTGTCGGGCGGGCCCTCGCAGTTCATGCCATACAGATCGCAGTCCGAATTCCGTCGAGCGGCGCCCACTGCGGCCGACATGGCCGCCGCGGCAATGAGGAGCGCATACGCCGTGGTCGCCATGCCCGTCATCGCCCGCACTCTCCGTCTGACGTGGTCAACCGACGGCCGGTTCTTCTTTCGCCGATCCGAACAACAAAGTCTTCCTGCAACGAATCGCAAGGGGATGGAATGTCCCGGGTCGCTGAATTTGTAGATCACTCTGAGCTTGCGGATCGAAAGTGCTTCCTGGCCAGTAGATCACATGGGAGTTGACACAGACAAGGGTTCTCTTCCAGATGTCACGAAACGTTACACACGTTCACACATTAGCGAAGTGGGCGACTGGTGGCCTCCCCGCCGATCAGAGACAAACTGAACGTTTGTTGGCAGCACAGATCTGGTTGAAGGCAGCGATGTGGCTGCCTGCTGTCCTCTTGACTCTCCCCCATGCCGTCGGCGCCGCTCGTCGGTCCCCTGCTGCTGCGGCACCTGGCAGTGTGTCCTTCGTGGCCCCTTCTATCATGCTGCGTGGCAAGACTACTGCCGTGGCCGAAGGGAAGCAGCTGCAGCGAGGACAGGCACCGCGCGGGATTGGCGTGAGGACGAGGCAGCCTACAGTCTTGCACTTCTCTGGCTGGGGGGAGCCGACGGCTGTCACATCCCTTATGAGGGTATGCACACTCTGTAGCGGAGACCGAATATGGATGAGTGTGGATGTGTCTGCGTGTGTGTGTTTTAGTTCAGCCTGGAGCTGTTGGTCATTTTCATTGCTGGAGGCGCCATTTTGGGCATCAGTGAGTCAGACAGTCATCCTTCGACGCCTGATGCATCTGTCTGTGTGTCTGTCTGTCTCAGTCTTGATGTTTTTGCACTCCTTGGTCTGGGTAGCCGTTTCCACTCAGGAGGCCATGTGGAGGCACCAGAAGAACGCAGAGATGGCCAGACAGGAAGCAGAGAAGGCCAGACAGAGGCGCGAAGAGGAAAGGGCCAAGGAACAGGAGAGAATGAGGCGACAGGCGGCCAAGGACCCCAAGATGGAATGGGACGACAGAATGAGAGAGAGGCAGCAAGGAAAAAACACCGGAGGGGTGTTTGGCTTCCTCAAACTGTAGGAGAGGACATTGGTACGTCGGGGTATGTCATATGTACTGACGCACAGGGCATGGTATGTATGTGTTTACGTGTATACGCCCTACAACACAAGACAAGACAAGATACAGAGCACAGACGAATCTACTCACAAAACGGGTAGACCGCTCAGCCATCGACTCTCCCTCCACTGATCGACGGCAGAGGACTCACTCACAACGCAATGCAATGGAGGATGTTCCCTCAGCCACTCGGACACAAGCAAGCAAGGGGCTATTCAGCTATCACACCCACACACACACACACACAGTGGTGTCAGTCTGCCTGCCTGCCTACCTCTTTCTCGTACCCAACACAGAAGAGAAGAGCCTACGTACCTCCGTATGCACGTGCAGGTAAGAGGGTTGTCGTCTCGTCTTCTCATCGCTGCTGTAGTGGTGCTGGTGCCTGGGGCTGCTGCAAGCAGTGGACCGTGACGTCGCTTTGCTTGCGGCTGGGTCGTCCTCTCCAAGAGCTCATCAGTTGTCCTTCTCCCGTCCAATTCCGCCATGAGGTGGGGTTGACGCGTCGCTCCAATGTGCGCCGACCTTGTTGTGTCCCTCCCTGTCCTCTCAGTGGCGATCGCCTCTAAGATTGGAGGTGTCGTGGCCGTTCTGCAGATCCGTTCGGACGTCAATCTTGATGGATGGTCAGCGCCAAACTCAGAGGAATATCAAGACCATTCTCGGGCGGTCCGGCGGTGCCTCTTCCAGCTCTTCAATGGCTCGTCTTTTCAGCCGCAGAGCAGGGATGTCGATGCAGCAGCGACCGGAGGATGCGCCGCTGCCGAGTTGCCGAGGCAGGCTATGCAAACGCCTCCTTGTTGTGCGCCGACCTTGTGTCCTCCCCGTCCTCTCAATCGCCGTTCTGCAAATCATCCATCTCTCCAGCTGCAACGGAGATGGGTGGTCCAGCAGAAGGAAGCTCAGCCCGCGCTCGCCTCCCCGAGGAGGTCTGCAAGCTCAGCTCGCAACGAGGGCGAGCCCTCGAGATCTGCAACTCTAAGAAGAAGCAGAAGAAGCAACGCATGCGTGTGAGGCGTCGCTGTGATCGGCCATGGCGCTTGGAGACTGTCGGCATCTCCCGGAGTGAGAGATGGCATATCGCCGGCCTCCCACCACCGATCTGACACGCATTTGCCAGGCATGCCTCTGTATTGCTTTAGCAGCCACATTCGCCGTCATTCTCAGCCAACATCCGGCGGCTTGCCAACAAACGAGTCACGGTGACCTGTCGTCCCACTCCACAGCAGTGCCGCCGGCCGTGTGCGGCAATGTCGGCGAGTGGGATGACTCCGAGTGCGACACGGTGGACAACGGCGTGTGTGTCGTGCAGCAGAGCCGCGTCAGAGCACAGCTCACCGTCGTGTTTGATGGCGACGTCATCCTGCAGAACGCCACGCTCAAGTGCGTCGAGACCTACGAGGCCTACCTGAGGACCAGCAGCACTCTCTGCGCGACGGGCAACGTGACTCTGTCACACTCGCTCGTCCATTGCGCGTCGGTCGACGTGTGGGCGGGCGGCTGGATTGTCATCGACAGGCTCAGTGAGGTGTCTGCCAACGGCACGTCGTCTTATTTCCGCAGGGGAGTGGGCACGAGGGGCGTGGTGAGAGGCGGCAGCTACGGGGGGCTGGGAGGCGCCAACACCGACTGTGGGCCGGATGCAGGTAAATCAATGGCTGGGTGGGCTGCACTGCACGTACATGCATTGCCATGCCATGCGCATGTGTGTTCATCCATCCATCCATCGATCTGTGTGTTCAGATTTCCCTCTCGACTACGCCTATGGCGACCCCTTTATGCCGACAGAGTTCGGCCACGCCGGCATGGCCAACGGCGCACGAGGCACAAACGGCGGCGGCAAGATCCACCTCAACGCCACCACGGGTATCCTTCTCGACGGCACCATATCATCAGGCGGCGCATTCTCACCCAAAGTCGACCGCCCGGCGGGATCCGGCGGCTCCATACTGATCCGGTCACCCACGCTCACCTTCACATCGCCCCTGCTGCCCGGCCGCGTGACGGCCACTGGGGGCGGGTGTGACGTACCCCTGACGCGCAAAGACGGCTCCGGTGGGCGCGACAAGGGCAAGCAGCTCGACTGTGCGAGTGGAGGGGGCGGGAGAATCTCCTTCCATGTCGGCACACCCCTCCCACCGCCGCCCGCCGTGCTGGCGTCTGGTGGCTGCGGCACGTCTGGCGACCCCAATACGCTGCCGTGCCGCTGCGGTGGGGCCGGCACCATCTACTCCGCCTACGCCCACAAGCTGTCCATCTGGAACCGACCTTACGTGACGCCATTCTTTCCCGTAATCATCCCGGGTGGCGGACAGGAGGAGACGGCCGAGAGGACGGAGCAGGGGCCCTCCCCGCCAGCCCCCTCTCAGTTCTTCCCCGAGCAGCCGACCCCTTTGGGCCTTCTGAACGACCCGCAACTCGCTGTCGAGCTGGACACTGCCGTGGCCATGCCAGCAGTGGAGCCCGCCGTTATGAACGTCTCATCGCTGTCTCTCTCTGCCGGCCTGACGGGCTCTGAGTTCCGCTCCCAGCAGCAGCTGACACTCTATGCGCTTGATCCGAATGGCGTGGGCGTCAAGCTGCGGCAGAACAGCCGGCTGCGTGTGGCCAACCTGCAGCTGTACGCCTCGCAGGTCAACGTGGGCGACAGCGCCACTCTCGAGTTCGGCAATGCCACCATATGTGCGTATGGCGACATGATGCTGCACGGGGCTCTCGAGCAGAGGGGCCAGGGGCAGCACAACCGGCTGATCGTCAATGCGTCCAATGTCGAGCTGGCGGGGGCCGTCGTGGGGTCCATGTTCGTCTTCAGCCAGCACCTGACCATCCTCAGCGGCAAGACCGTCCGGTCGTCCAACCAGGGCAAGTGCGACGCCTACAAGACAGAGACGACGGACTGGTGCGAGATGCTTCTGGGGCTCGAGTGGCCGCCGGACGTCACTGAGCTGCAATCTGGCATTCACAATGTGTCGTTCGATGTGGCCTTCGTGGCCAACGACACTTTGGACCTGCAGCCATTGGCCCAGGTCACGGCGCCGTCTGTGCTGCTGTGTGCCACCAACAATGCCAACATTGCCGGTGGGTGTGTGTGCGACAAGGGAGAGAGGGAGGGAGCGAGGTTGGTGAGTCCTCATTCCGGCTGGTGGTATGCCCGTCCGTGTGCGTATCATGTCATGCAGGTGTGTTGACTGCGTCGAGTGCCGGCTGTCCGCAGAATGAAGGTATCGGGAAGGGCACATCGGTGCCGAAGGGGCCGCACCACTCACCTAACAAGGTGAGTGGAGGGCATCTGCCCGGGAGGAACATTCAGGCACACCCTAGTGAGTGAGTGAATGCATCTCTCTGCGTCCCTCCCTCCCTGCCATGGCTTGGTAGGTGTGCGGCGGCGGTGGTGGCGGCCATGTGGGCAAGGGCGGCGACGGTGTGGACATGATGACCGGCGACCTCTGCTACGGCACAGGCGGGGAGTCCTACGACAAGTGGGGCATATGGGACCACTGGGTACCCACCACAAGCGCATCGGGCGGCGGGGGCGACACCGACGCCGCCGGCAGGGGCGGGGGCATCATCTGGATACGCAGCCAGCTCCTCAACGTCTCGGGCGAGATCTCAGCCAACGGTGGCGACGCCGAGCCCAACAACCCTGATGGCCCCAACCCTCCCCCCTACTCCCCCGCACCTCTCACCCCTCCCCCGCCACCCCCACGCAGCGGCGATTCGGGCGGCGGGCAGAAGAGATACGCCGATGACCTGGTCGACAGGTGGTTTGAATTCGACCGAGACGACGCGCACAGGCGGTCCAGCAAGGAGGGTGGGAAGAAGGGCAAGGACGTGGGTCTTGAGGGGGACGGCAGTGACAGTGGCAGGGGTGGCGACCAGCCGGTCGCTTACCGCGGGCTGGCTGAGGAGGGTGGGCCGTCCTCTGTCCCCGTCACGTTACCTGCCGCACCGTGTGGCGAGGGGCATCCACAGGCAACAGCAGCAGATGCTCCCACGGCCGCCCCAGCTCAGCAGCAGCAATGGCAGCAGCATCCCCCGCTTCCCAAGCCAAGACGCATCCGCAGCACAGCCAAGCTAGCAGGGCATCGCACTCGCGACTACCCCATACCCAAGTACGGCAGGACACTGCCAGAGTCCATTGCGCCGGCCAAGAGGGGGTGCGACAAGGCCACCGAGAAGAAGAAAACAGACAAGGAGAAGATGGCGGCCACCGTCGCGTCTGCCGTGGCCTCGTTCACCACGGTCATGGACGCCATCGAGAGCAGCGAGGAGGGCGAGGGGGAGCGGAAGGTCACGGTGCCGTCGGACACATCATCCGCCGTGATTGCGGCCGCTCTGCTGGTCACGTGGAGGCACCAGGAACACAATAAGGAGAAGAACAACTCGAGCCGCAGCAGCAGCAGCAGTGGCGGTGCTGGCGGGGAAGGCGGCAAAGGGGCGCTGTACCAGCTGAGCTCGATGATATCTGCGTGGATGGAGGGGGAGGAACCGGGGGCGCCCTCGTCGCCGTCATCCCCCTTTCTGTCGCGCCTGGCGGTTTTGTTCGACGAGCAGGCGCCGATGATCGACGTGCAGCGGACGGATGTCCCGCCATTCTTCCTCGACCAGGACGGCACCATCAGCCACTCAAACAGGACCCTCGTCACGCCCCCTCCCGACCTCTCACGACCACAGGACCACAATCGGACCAACACCACAAATGATAATGAGACGACAGGAGCGGCGCAAGGAACGTCCCTGATCGAGCTGGGCGCCACGTACACGACCACCGCTACCCATGACAACACCAGCGACATCACCACGAAGGCGGTCAGCAACAACGACACCCAGCCACTCACTCTCCGCCCCACAACTGCGCGCGGGGCTCCCTTGGTCGACGGCTCTGCGCCCTCCCCCTGGCTGACTGAGGTCGCAGACCTCTCTCAGATCGGTCAGGGGGGCGGTGCGGGCGGCTCCGTGGTGATCCAGGCATGTCATCTCGTGGGGTCAGGGCAGATCCTCGCGCAAGGTGGGAGGGGAGGGAGGTGCACCGGGGGGGGTGGGGGCGGCGGGGTGACGGCATTCCACTGGCTGACGCCCTGCCAGAACGGCACGGCACACTTCGAGGGCAAGGTGGGAGTGGACGGGGGGCTCCCCGACACATCAGCCATGTGCAACCAGACCAGCCCGGGGCAGATCGGCGAAGAAGGCGAGAAGATCCCTCTCCGGCCGTGCGCGCCGGGGTTCTTCGGTTGGGCCTGCTCGCCATGCCCCGTCGGCACTTACAACGAGGAGGGCGGCCTGGTGTGCCACAAGTGCAACAACAAGCCGACGCCCGAGGCCTACTACACTGAGGCCGGGTGGCCGTTGCCCGACTGCCCCTACCAGTGCCCAGAAGGGTTTGCCGACGTGTCGCAGAACCCCAAGTGCCTCACGCCCGTCGAGTACTTCTTCACCTTCTTCGGGGGCCTTCCCGGCATGATCAGCATCCTGGTGGCGGTGGTGCTGCTGGTGGTGTCGTCCATCGCCGTCAAGAAGCTGCAGAGGAAGAGGCGGCTGCACATGTCGATCGGCCAGGCCAACGCGCACCCCCTGATGCGCGTCGTGTTTGACGACCCCTTTCTCACGTCATTCTCCAGCGCGACGCCCGTCGACTCTGAGAACAGGCAGCAGCGGATGAGCCAGCCCATTATGGGGCTGGAAGACCTCCCCTTTCACGTGCAGCGCATCTACCTCCTCGGCAACAACAGCTACGACTCGCCCTGGGGGATGGACCCTGTCCCTCCACCCATTCTGGAGCCCCACGTGCTGCCCGACCGCTACGCGGCCTTCGCCGACCATGTCAACCGCATCGGCCGCTGGTACTGGTACCAGAAGGTGCTGCTGGCCACTCTGAAGGTGCTGTACCTTCCTCTGTCTTACCACGCCCGGCAGCGGGGCCGCAGGCGGCGCGCCAAGGCCATGCTGGGGTTCGTGTCGACGCTCGAGGGCCACCACCCCGACAAGATCTTCTGGAAGTCGATTCGGGCGCGTCAGCTGTCTTTCGGCCTCAAGTTCGGCAGCGACGCCTTCGCCACGCTCGGGTACATCGATATCCTCGACTTCGACAGGTCTTTGATGGACTGGACGTGCAAGCCCTCGCTGCCGATGGTCCTGCCTGCGGCGGGCGACGGCTCCTACACGGCCTCCTTCCACCTAGACCTCACCGACCCCCTTGTGTACTCTCTGTCCCAGTACCTGGGGCGGCCGACGTGGCATGCAGTGGTATCTTGCTTCAACCGAGTGGTGCGGCTGATGGAGGGCGGGGAGAAGCTGGAGCGGTCCATCCCGCTGCTTGCCCGCACCCTCTCGGCCGTCACCACCCAGTGTCTGCAGCAGAACAACATCCGGGCCCACGCGTGTGTGTTCGTGCTGCAGGGAATCAGCACCAAAGGCCGCCGGCTGATTGGCTTCGAGGAGGCGGCGTTCTCGGCAGAGGGAGGGGCAGGCGGCATTGACCCCCTCAGTCCAAGTGACGGGCCGACCCAGGCGACCACTGCAGGAGCAGCAGCCCTCGGTGGGCGCCACCTGGCCTCGCCGATCATCTTCGACTCGTTCGTGGGCCTCCAGGCCGGCGCCGGCCTCTCGCCCCAGATCTCGGCCTCCGACGGCCCCCCCACGCCCATCGGCGGCGCGCTCCTTCCCCCCCATGGCGTCAGCCGCGCGTCGTTCGGCCGGCAGCCGTCCTCAGTGACCGATGCGGAGAACGCCACACGCGCCACGCTTCACGTGTCGCTGGACTACATGATAGCCATGGTGCTGACCGAGGCCAAGGAGACCCAGGCGGCCGGGACGGTGGGCCGGCCGCCGCAGCCCGCCACGTCCTCGGACATTGTGCGAGTGCCGCTGTCGGTGAACCCGTCGGTGCGCGCCATCACCTCCCCGATCGACCCCCAGAGATTCGACCCCGCCTTTGTCGACTACCCCTCCACCTACCCCCCCTCCTTTGCCCTCGAGGGCGCGGCCCCCTTGCCCATCGGCACGAGTCAGTCGTTCATCGACCAGCCATCGGCCGGGCGCAACCGCGCCATCCACTCGCACAGACGCCTGTGGTCGAGGTCGCACTCCTTCACCAACCTGGACCTCCTCAACCTGCGCCAGCAGCCGTCAGGCGAGGACACGACGGCCGACAGCGACCCATCGGTCACACATCGGTCGATGACCGGCCCCCTGCCGAGCCTCACGGTCGAAGCGCCTGCCCGGCTGCGTGCCGGGCGTGCCGACAGCTTTGAGGCTGTCAAGGAAGAGCTGAGGGGCGAGGGAGGGGAGGGGGTGGGCAGGAGGAAGACACTGCCGCCGACAAGGTGAGCAAACCAACCAACCACACACACACGTAAGTCGCTGTTTGTTCGTTTTGTTTCAGGCCCGGTGATCAAGAGTCCCATTCCCCCGGCCCCACAACCAGGTCCCACCCCAGCTCCTCCCCCCTACTCCCCCGCCCCCCGGCAGCCGACAGGCCAAGAGCAGCATCCACACCCAAGCCGCTGCCTGCCTCTGACAGGATCGGCGAGAGGAAGCCCGGTGTGGGCAGGGAGGTTCACAGCGTCACGCCGACGTTGCTGCGGCGGACGGAGAGGAATAAGCCGCAAGGGGGCGGTGCGGGAGGCGGGGGAAGCGGTTTTTGGGGTGGGTGGTTCGAGTGCTTCACGAATGTGGTGCGGTTTCCCGGAGAGCTGATACTTAAGAACAGGGAGGCAAGCTTCAACAGGTGAGATAGATGAGGGAGGGGAGGAGAGGGGAGGAGAGGGGAGAGATGCTGTGTGGATGAGCGGATGGTTGCAGGATACTGACGTTGACGGTGGTTGTGTCGGTGCTCCTGTTGAACGCCATGACGGCCTTCATCCAGCTGTTCCAAGTCAGTCAGCCCCCCCCACCCCCCACTCACACACACACACACACAAGGAGTCGACTGACTGTGTGGGCCATGTTTGTTTGTCTGTCTGTTCTTCTCACTTAGTATTTTAACTTGTCCCCCACCCTCTTTGCTGCCGTTCTGTTTGTGCCCCCCCTCACCGAAGTCATGTCACTCGTAAGCGGATGATCCCCTCGCGACTCTCGGTCAACACCACCGCACACAGGGCGCACCTTTCTCTCTCTCTCTCTCTCTCTGTGTGTGTGTGTGTGTGTGTCTGTCTGTCTGGGTGTGTGTGTCTGTCTGGTGTGTGTGCAGGCCTTTGGGATTGTGTGGATTCTGTTTTCGGTGGAGGCGTGGGGCCGGACCTTTGTGGCATTTGTTTATCTGTCTTTCTTCAACACGGCCATCGGTCGGTGCGCGGAGCAGACCACAGACAGCCACGCACCGACACATCACATCCACTCACACGACACACGCAGACGAGCAGAAAAAAGCAGACAGAGGAAATAAGACGTACGTGTGTGTGGTGTGGTGTCACGTGCAGGTATGGTGTATCGCTTGGCGGTGAGCCAGCACTTCGTGATAGCGCTCTACATCCTCACCGAGTACGCCCTGGCCTACACTGTCAAAATGGTCCTCTGCCTCGCGAGTAATGAAACACACACACACACACACCACCCCTGCAGAGTCACACCAGCGCATTGACCCCCCCTCTGTCTGTCTGTCTGTATGTGTGTGGCTCCCCTGCTGCAGGCAACATGTATATTGCGCATCTCGAGCTGAAGGACAGTCTGATGGACGACGAGCCGCAGGAGGAGTACGTGCAGCACGTCCTGCAGGTAAGAACCAAGACACACACACACCACACCATGTTTGCTGCCGAAGGTCTATTTCCCCGCGTGTGTGTGCGTGTGTGTTAGGAGGAGGAGGACCGCATGGCGACGAGCGAGTCCCTGTGGCGCCACTCGGGCGAGGAGGACAACGGCGCACCATCTAGCAGAGTTCTCACACCCAGAGGCAGGCACCACACCACACAGGCCGACACCCAACACCCAACACACAGACCATACCATCCACATGACATGTGCCCTCCTTCCCTCCTCATCTCATGGCACATACAGGTGAGTCGTTTGTTTTCCCGACCAGCGAGGATGTCCCCGCCCATCCCGAGTCCTTCAGCAGCCATCCCCACCCCCACTACCACTCCTTCCTCCCCCCATCGTCACACCGCACCAAGACGCCGCAACGGCAGAGGGACAGAGACAGGGACAGGGAGAGGGAGAGGGAGAGGGAGAGGCTGCCGCCCATTATGAGCAGCCAGGCTCAGACGTACCCCTACAACAACGGTATCGCTGCTGCTGCTGCTGCTGCTGCTGCGGCCGGCAACAGCACCAGCACCAGCCTCAGCGGCTACCCATATGGGAGCAGGCAGACGGCGAGGCAATGAATACTATGGGAGAGAGAGATGGGGAGAGATCGAGATTGTGCAGGCCGCCCGGCCGGCCGGCTGGCTGGCTGATGTGCAGAAGTAGACTGACTAGGGAGAGAAGGGAGGCAAGGCACTATGTGCGCATATTCATCTGCAAGTGTGTGGGTGTGGACGGGCGGTACGGTGCGGTGTGGTGTGTACTTTGGTAGTTTGGGCGGGCACATACACATACATCAACACACACATACACACATGGATCTATCAGCTGATGCCATCACATCAGGGACTGCTTTAGTCGCTTGCTTTGGTTGATTGTTGTGTGCAGTCAGAGAGAGAGAGAGAGAGATCAGGCAGGGAGGCAGGCAGGCAGGCAGCGTCGGCTCTCATGGCGGGCATTCTGCGTGACGGCATGGCATGGACACTTGTGTCGTCCATCCGGCATCCGTGCTTGTGGTGGTGAGCAACAGCCTCCACTCGCAATAATGCAGACAGAGCGACACAGGTGTCCATGTCCTGCGCGCCTGCACTGTGCCCCTATTCTGATCACGCCATTGTCTGCAGTTCAGGCCATCCATCCATCCATGGCTGCGTCTCTGCATTCTCGCTCACCCCACTCTCGGCTGGCAGGGTTTTCTGCCGCGCCGGTCGGCTGGCTGGCTGGCCACGCATCCAGCCCCTTCCTTCCGAGCATCCATTCCGTCCATTCTTCCTCCATTTCTTCTTGGCATCCCTTACCTCCCTCGGTGTCTTTCTCGTCGCTTTGTCTGTGTCTGTGTCTGTGTCTGTGTCTGTCTCCTCCCTCCCCATCCCTATCCCTTGTTTGGGTGTCTGTCTGTCTGTCATCGTTTTCATCCCACCATGTATATCGTGTTGTGGATACACTAGTCGATGATGCTATGCTGGAATGCTATGCTGCATGATGCTTTCTTTCTTTCTCCCTCCCTCCCTCCCTCCTGGCCGCTGACTGCCCGACTGACTGACCGACGCTGTCGCTCTTGGTGTGTGTGTGTGTGTGTGTGGTATTGGCACGGATTGCGTGTAGAGAGACGTTCGCGAGGCAGTGGGTGGGGGACACCATCATGGCCTCCCGGCCGGCCAGGTGTGGTATGCATGGCATGAAACAATGTCCGGCTTTCTTGTCTTGTCATGTCATGTCATGTCATGTGTGATGATTAGTTCGTGTGCTGTCGTATGTGATGTCTTGCCTCCCGGGGGTTGGCGCACGGTTGTTTGGTTTGGTTTGTGTGTGTGTAGAGTATTGTGTTGGCACCCATATCATGCACCTCGCCACCCCACCCCCACCACGGATGGCCCGTTTTGCAAGCAGGAGCAGTGTCGCAGTCAGTGTCGGCCGTGCCGTGGGTGTCTGTCGTGCCTATACACACACACACACACACACACACGCCCGGACAGCGGAGGGTTTTGCGCTCGTCTCTCTCGTCTTTCCGTGCCCTCCCTCCCTGCCGCACCCACCGCACTTATGCACACACACACGATGGGAGAGGAAAACACATGGCTGGCATGCAGCAGGATGGGTGCATGCGGTGCGCATGAGAGTGTCGTTTGTTGTCAGATGATTCGTTGATTGATATTGCTATCGCCATTTGTACAGTAGAGTGAGTGGATTGCAGTCGGAGACGGACAGACGGACAGACGGACAGACGGACAGACAGACAGAGAGAGTGACAGACAGACAGGCAGGCGGACATGACACGCAGACAGACAGTCAGATGGATGAGCTATGAGCATGCGTGTCGTGTGCCGTATGTATTTATTTGTGGACTCCCAATTCATAGCGGAACCGACTGACCGACTGACTGACTGACTTCTTGGCTGCCACTAACTGTTCCTAATCGCCGTCCAGCAGGGTTTCTAGGGTCAAGGGTTGCGACCCACCACCGACATCACATCACGAGCGCTGAAAACCGCCTTGAAGTTCTGCAACAGCGACTTAATGCCTGAGCGTACCCGAGGAGGCACCTCTACCAGCTGCCTCGGTTTGTAGTCCTTGTGCACAACGAGAGGAACTGACAGGATCTCTGCAGCTAGCTTGATTTGACGTCAGTAGGGCAGCATGAGCGCCGTCGATGCTGCCCTGGCCGAACTCGGCGCCATGTGGCTCGGCGAGACCGCATTCCAGCAGTAAGCTTAAAAGCTTGGCAGGGTCGCAAGAGAAGGGCACAACATATCCTATAGAGAGCCGTGTGCTGCTTATGCGTGAATTGAATCAGTTGGTTGCGCAAGGAGTCGTGCCCCACTCTAACGGATACGCCGCTCTACGAGAAAATCGCACAGGGCTTTCAGGTACGGCCGCTGCACTCAGAAGGCGACACGAGAACACCGCAGTGATATAGCCTGCGATGCGTGTGCGTGCGGGGTATGGTGGCATCGATGTGGTGGTGTGTGTGTGTGTGTGGTGTGTGTGTGGTGTGTGTGTGTCAGGTGGGTGATGGGTTTGTGGAGGCGATGGACGCCAGTCTGGCCAAGTTCGACCACGCCGAGACTCTCCGCCTGCTACAGCTGTTCCAGAGCGCCGCTGCACAGGTTACCTACCATCCCACATTCGCAGACACAGACACAGACACACGCATAGCCCCGTTTCTTTCTCCATTGTTTTCTGGCGACCAGGTCCCTCCCCCTAACCATGCCGGCCATAAGCGTGAGTCGGTGGTCAACGGCAGCAGCAGCAAGCGACAGAGGACCGGTGGCGGCCGCGGACGACGGTCGGCCAGAGATATAGAGGATGAAGACGAGTACACGCCCGGGCAGCGCTTGGCTGCGTCGGCGGCAAGGGATGAGGGGAGCGGCCGACGGGGGAGGGGGAGGGGCCGGGGCCGGGGCCGGGGCCGGGCGGCCAAGGAGAAAAGCGCTGCTGCTAGTGGTGGCGGTTCTGGTGGTGGGAGGGGTCGTGGCAAGAGTGCCGTGGTCATGAAGGAGTTGGGGCTGGACCCGGCGGCCATCTGTGCGGCGGCGGCTGCTGCGGCACACCAGGCACTGAACCCTCCCAGCACCATGACGCCCAGAGAGGAGGGCAAACACGTGAGCGAGCGAGATAGAGAGAGAGACCGCCCGCACACACACCCAGCCACACACAGAACAGAACAAAACAACATAGATTTTTCTGTGTGTGTGTGTGTGTTGTGTGTATGTGTAGCTCATCGAGTGTTTGAAGGAGTACTGCCCCAAGAAGGCCAACGGCAGGCCGGCCCCCCTGGGCGTGCAGATCGTGCAGGACAAGGGCGTGCGCGTCCAGTTCAACCACGCAGGCGTGGGGGCCGTCTGGGGGCGCATCCGCAACTTTGTGCAGTTCAAGTCGGTCAAAAACGCCTTCAAGCAGGCATGCGAAGACCGCGAGCAGGTGTGTCAGGCACACCCACACACACCCACATGCCCCCCTCTCCCCGCAAAAAACCACTGCGCAGACCAAAGTGAATGTCGGTCGATGTATGCGGTTTGGTTTGGTCGATGGACGGATCAGTTTGTGCGTGACATCTGGGGCCCGAAGGGCGAGGCCGATCAGTTCCACCTCCTGCCCGGCTGGGAGTCGGTCGTCGACGAGTCGGCCCCGTCCACCGCCCTCGCTCCCGAGATCGCCCGGGCGGAGCGAGTGCTCGAAAAGCTCTCGCAGTGCCTCCCGCCCCAGTGCCCTCTCGGCATAGAGGTCGTCAAACGACCGCTGGTCGGCTTCAGGACACGGTGGGTGGGTGTGTGTGTGTGAAGAGCAGCAGAAAGGCGACAGGCCGGTCAGCCAGGCAGTGTAGGTGTGTGTCTGTGTGTGTGTGTGGATGGGCGTGTCGTGTAGGTTTGGCAGCACCGGTGCAGCAGGGCCGCAGGCGGTGTTTGTCAACCAGAACACCACCTTCACCGACGCCCTCAGCAAGGTCATCTTTGACCGCAATAAGTTGGCGAGCATTGCCGGGGTGCCTCTCCTCCAGAACTGCGAGCACATCCTCGTGGATGAGGGCGGCCGCGACAGGGGCGGGGCCGTGGGTCGTGCTGGCGACCATATCGCGCACAGGCACATCCATGGGCACGCCATGGGAATGCCGATAGGGGCGGGAGTGGGTGTGGGTGTGGGTGTGGGGGCCCACCCAGCAGCTGGTGCTGTGCGGCCCTATCAGGCGTCGATGGGGCTGGTCGACGGACCGGGCATCACGCCGCCACCACCAGGTCAGGACCAGGACAAGCCGACAGCCACTTGAAGATGCAGGCAGCCACCTGGGCCGGGCGGCATGTGTGTATGTTGTGGTTGTGTTGTCAGGTGCCGAAGAGGACCTCCACGCCACGATGGCCCCTCCCCCTCTCCCCCCGCAGCAGTCAGCGAGTTCCGATTCCCAGGCGCAGGGCCAGGCACCACCTGCTGCTGCTAGTGCTGGTGGATCTGCAGGCAAGAGTCTGATGCAGCACCTGGTGGTGCTGGGCGCGGTAGGGAGGCAGTAGCCACGGAGAAAGGCGTCGGTCAGGCTGTGGGGGCGTTCATGGCTACGGCGCCGTCCAACGAGGGCGGCGGATGAGTCTGTCCACGGCCACACCACGCACCAGACACCATGTTAGCCATGTCTAGAGAGAGGAGGAGGGGGGTGGTGACTACCTTATCGAGGACAGGTAGCTATAGCTAGCTGTACGGATGACTGACTCAATTCATCGGGGCGGCTTCACACCTCCGTCTGTGTTGTAGAGACACCCTGCTTAAGTTGATTCGTTCTCATTGGGTGTCAATAAATGAACACTATGAATGAATGAATGAATCAATGGAAACGGCACATGACATGCATCAAAGGGTGGCTGGCTGCACATTGTGAACATACACACAAACATGTGGTATGTTTGTGCCGGTGGTGTGGTGTCGGTGGTGCGGATGGAGTCTTGTGGACAGTGGGTGGGTGGGTGTGTGGGTGAGGGCCATGGCATGCTGTGAGGGGTCCGGTCCCTGTGCGCATGTCTGTATGCATTGACATCATCAAGGGGGGTGTCCATCAATCCATCCATCCGGTCCTTCGCACAGGTAGGCACACAGCACCACGGAGGGAGGGAGGGAGGGATGGTACCTCCTGACGATGAAAGACGACAGCCATGCCAACACACCACACCACACCACACCCACGCACAGTCCTCCCATCCCCCTCCCCACACACACTTCAATTGTCATGGAGAAAAAGAGGCTCTCAGCAGCCGAGCAATGAAGGAAACAGAGACAGGCAAAGACGTGGACGGCGGACCGCACGTTAATTAATGCAGCCAGCCAGCCAGCCAGCCATTTGCAGCGATATCTCTGTGTCTCTCTTCCTGTCTCGTTTGGCTGCTTGCTGACTCCCTCCCACCCCCAGACAGAGTAGCTACCGTCCGTCCGATGGCGTCACTCACCTTAGTGACATCGACCGACCGACCGACACCACCCATGCACTGTCAGGCAGGCAGACAGGCAGGCAGGTGTAGATGAATCGGCACACTCCAAACAACCATCCAACCGCCACCTATCCCTCACTTAAGCATGCCCACAGTCGCCCCGCCAGTCCCCACCACACCAGCCCAGCCCAGCCCCCGTACATCTGTCTCTTCAGTGCCACGCCGCCATCTGCTGTGCACTTCTGCCTGCCTCCCTGCCCCTCATTTCGCTCAGCGTGAAGCCATGCAGCGCCCCAAGTCGCCCCCTTGACGGCTGCCTTGTTCAGCAAGTGTGTGGTGTGTGTGATAATGTGTGTGATGTGTGGTGGGCTAGAGGCTCGCTTTGTGTGGTGTATGGTGCCATCCGCCATTTGAGCGGTCGTCTGTGCCACTGCGTGGGGCGCGCAAATGGCTGCACGGTGCTCACTGCTCCTGTTCACTCTGTTGTTGCTCCTCCTTCTCTTGCACTTGCGAGGTCTCAGTCGATTGTGGGTGGCTTGGGGGCAGGCGGATTGGCAGCAGACGGGCGACAGTAGCTTCGAGGGCTGACTTCGACAAGGTCCGGTGCGGGCGGTAGGTAGCGGTGCGGGGCGGAACGACTTGTGGGCTCAGATGATGATCTCGTGCTCGTCGATCTTGGCAGGGCCCGGGCCGATCTTGCAGCTAACGAGCGACTTGATGAGCTTCTGGATGGACACGATGCTAAAGCAGGAGCTGGTTTTGGCCTTGCTGACGGGCACGGCGATGTCGTCGATATCACCCGTGGGCATGTGGGGGGCGTCCGTGCTGATGGATGAGGTGGACGGGTAGGGGCTGCTCTTGGCCATGGGTTTGCCCTCGAGGATGTCCGACAACTCATACGCACCCATCTTGTGCAACTCGGGAACCTGTGAACAAACAAATGGACACCCATGAAGATACCGCCGTTGAGCGTGGATGTGGCGCTTTCATTGTCTTCTGGCTGACGATCTCACCTCCAGGCTGCAAAACACCCGTTTGGGTTCGCAGTGGTAGGGGTCTGACGTCATCTTGGAATCCCTGCGCGGCCAGTATCGGCGGGTGGCCGGGTCGAAGGTGACCTCCATCGGCGTATGCGCGACGGTGACCGAGCCCTCGTAGCAGTCGTCTTCCGTCACGAACGGTGTGTTGCCCTCAGACCTCTGCTCAGCCCAGAAATCATTGGCCATCTGCAGGCAACAACCAAACAAAAGAAAGGATGGATGGTATATATACAATCCATCATGCATCTCATGAATCTAGCCATTTTCCCCATATTCTCGCCTCGCGCAATGCCCACATGCATCCTCTCACATCCCTCTTGCGTTGGGATGCGTAGTCGAGGCTGTTCCAGTGGGAAACACCGCCAACAGGGTCCCGCTTGAAGGGCCACGGCAATGACAAGACTATCATATTATTGACGGCCATGCCGCCCCTCACAGACGACGCGCGGACGAGAGGATTCATCGCAACGGAGAGAAGAACCAAGATATCAACGACGCGGGACAATGGGACGGATGCATCCGAAATTTACGAACGATGAGATACCCCCCCATCCCCCCTCCCCCCGCTGCAATAAGGTTCCTGGTTGATTCCCAATGGGTGCAGGCAAATATGTGAAGGTAGATCTCTTGGATTACACCATGGCGCTGCTCGGTGAGCGATGGGGGGGCAACAACCATGGGGGAACAAACAGAGCGACATGGAAGCGCGGAGACCTTGTCATCTCGATTGTGTGAGCAGGTGTGGCGGTGGTGCTAACGTTCTACGCCGTAAACGGACACGCAAAAGACGAAGAAAAAGAATGAATGGATGGATGGATGTGTGTGTGTGTTGTCCCCTCTCTCCTTTGCTGTGGTGGACTGGGAGTAGCTGCTGATGTACGTTGATTTCTTCCGCCAGGTGTTCCCCGGGCAGAACGTCGAGTACACCTTCTCAACGGTCTACAAGGTGGCCAACTTCGCCACCGGCCTCATAGTGGTGTGCATCGGCAGCTCCATCCCCTACCCCGCCAAGATCGTCCCCGCACTCATCCTGCAGGCGGCCTCGCTGGCGTCGTTCGTCTTTCTAACGTCGGTTGATGCCGTGGCCATCGCCTGTGGGGTCGCCGGCACGGCGCACGCCTTCTCCCACGGCTCGATTGCCGGGCTGTGCGGGGCTTTGCCGGAGAGGTATATGCAGTCGTTTGTGGTGGGGATCGGGGTGAGCGGGCTGGTCGCGTCGATTTCCAAGATGCTCACAAAGATGGCCTTTGCCGACCACCGCACGGCGGCCTACGTCTGGACGGCCGAGCTCTTGTCCTTTTACCTTTTCACGCTGTGCCTCTACGTCTGCCAGGTCGACACGCATCCTGATGTGGTGCGAGTCAAGACGAAAGGGAGAGACGGCTCGACAGCCGACGACCAGCCTCTGATAATCAGCACGCACACGCGGATCGCACCACTTGAAGACGAGAAGCCGGCCTCTGCGCTGATGGCGCCCTTGGTGACGCTGGCACGAGTGTGGCCCTGGCTGATGGTCATGGTGGCGAATTGGCTGATAACGTTCCTCATATTTCCCGGCATCGCGAGCGAGCTGGAGTCGTCTGTGCGGTTCTTTCAATCGTCGGGCTGGTTCCACGTGCTGCTATTTTGGGATTTCCTCCTCTTTGACGTGGTGAGCAGCCAGGCAGCCACACAGACAAAGAGACAGGTGTGCAGAGACACATATCGTCTGTGTCTCTGCCTTCACTGGTGCAGTTGGGTCGATATCTGCCGAAGCTGCCGGGTTTTCGCGGCATATCTCTGGCGAATCTGTGTCTCCTGACGGTAGCGCGGTCAGTCTTCTTCCCGGCATTCCTACTGATAAGGGCTTACGACGGCAACCACTGGGGCTTCGACGCAGGTAGCCATCCATCCATCCACTCCAGCCATCCGTCCACTCACCGCCCCAGCCAAGTCCCCTTCTTTCTTCGTTGCGTCTCCTGTCTGTCTGCCTGCAGGTGCATTTTCGTGCATGCTGTTGATGGCCCTGACGCACGGCTACCCTGTCGCCGTGTGTGCCGTAGAGCCGCTGGCTCACGTGCCGTCACACCAAAAGGAGATGGCTGGGGCCTTCACCTTCTTAGCGTACGTCGGCGGCCAGTCGCTGGGGCTGTCGCTGGCTCTGACACTCAAGTCGCACTCGGTGATATTCTGGCAGCCGACAAGCCCGTTTGTGTGAGTACTTTAAGGCGGCCGGCAGCTCGTTTCTGTACCAATCAATGCATTGAGACACGGAAGGGCATCCACCAACCAAGTTGTTTGAATGCATGCTGCATGCTCTTACATATGCAGAGGCCGTGATCGGCGACCGTGCGGAAGGCCATCCCTGGTCTGCTTGGGTCGTATTTGTCCTTAGGATTGCTGAGTGAACGAGATTTTGTGGAGCCAGCTGGCCACGTTTCTTTGTTGTTCATGATCCATCTGTGTGCACTGAATCATAACGCATCTATCCTTCTGCAGGTACTGTGCGCGTCTTGCATGTCCTCACTCCATCCATCATGTGCGCAGCGCACACAACGCATCATCAATAAAGGCTGCTCGAAGCTTGGCTTGTCCTTCGCGTCACCTCATGTCCGTCGCCCATCCAATGATGCCCAGAATACCACCTGAGTGGGACACACACCGACACACCCATATGCAGGGGAGAGACATCATGATGCGTGTCTCTAGTCTCTGCCTGGCTGCTTGCCTGTGATGACGACCAGTGGTGCCGACAGTTTGTAGGCGTAGATGAGGGCAAAGCCGATCATGCCGATGCACACCGACGTGTGCACAAAGGGCGAGTTGTCCAGCGCCTGACCACCGCCCGTCCACACCCACTCACTCACTCACCATATACATGCCATTCGACTCACTCATTCACTCACTGACCTTGAAGCAAAGGGACGCACAAGCCGCGAAGACCAGCCCGGCGGCCGACGCATTGAGGCCGGGGAGCGCCCGGCGGTAGATGGACGCCTTCCTCAGTTGCTTCCAGAACGGCAGCAGACCGAATATCAGTATCACACCGGGAGAGAACAGACCGAGCCTTCAATCAATCGCATCAATATGGACAGGCCGAGTGACGATCAAAGAGGGAGGATCGGATACCATGGCCGCCCCATCGTACCAGCAGAGGAGTGCGCCAGGGAATTCGCCGACGAGCCACCCAAGGTAAGACGAGAAGTTGAAAAGAGGCCCGGGGAAGGACTGAGATATCGCCAGACCTGCCAGTCACAGGCACACAGAAAGAGACAGACAGACAGACAGACGACCATCCGGATGTGTGCAAGATGGAGGGAGGGAGGGAGAGAGGCATCTTGCTAACCGGCCAGGAATTCCTCCTCGCTGACCCACGAGCGTCCTCCCTCTCGGATGGTGGGCTCTACGACGGTGTCGCACACCGTCTGTGAACACACAGATATGAGACACCATCGATCGTATCGTATATATGCTGTGGTCGATGCGATGTGTCCGTCCGCTTATCGGATGCCCTCCCCACCTTTCCATCGATCGTTGAGCAGGACTCGGAACTCGTGCTCACCTCCCTGTGTGTCCCGGCCACACGACAAAACAAGACAAGACATTGCAGGAAGGCAGGCACTCGTCAGTCCGGCAATCCACTCATTAAGTATCGGTTGACGCGCTCCCTCACTCAAGTATGAGAGGCAGCACGACTTGGCCGCCGCCGAAGATCATCGACCCGGTGCGGTAAAACGACTCAAACCTCACCAGACACACACAGACACACACACACACACACAGAGATACAGATGGATGGATGGATGGGTAGTGGGAATATGAGTGTCATGCTGCAGTGCACACCAGAAGAGTGCTTTGGCGTCTTCGTAGTCGAGCTGGGACCGCCAGACCACCACAATCAGCAGCACCGACAGCCACGCAGCGATCAACGTCCCACCGAGCCACATAGGGATGCCCTGACCCACCTGCAGTGCACAGCGATGACACACACATCCCACATCCAGACAGACAGACACACGCACAGCACATGGCCACAGAATAGAGAGAGAGAGAGAGAGAGAGGGCTCTCTGCGCCCCGTGTGTCGAGGAGGCCTAGTACTTACTGTCGTCTCGTGGTCTTTGTCTTTGAGGGTGAGGTCTGTTTTCATGTAGGTGTGGAAGGCGATGGTGGTGAGGCCGCCGAAGACGATGAGCGTGGGGAAGATGTAGGGCTCGCCGTGGTAATACGACACCACCGCCGACAACACACCCAAAGCCTGCAGGCAGGCATTGCAACATTCGTGCATGAGACATGCACAGCTGCGGTGCTCGTGTCTGTTGTGTGTCTGTGTGTGTGTGTGTTTCTTGGACTGACTACATACGATTGTGACTTTGTCCTTCATGGTCTTCCTGCCCAGCCCCACGGCAGCCGCCCACACGAGAGCTATGCCTGTCGCACTCAGCCCTACACACACACATATCCAATTATATGCGCTTGGTTCTGAATTCGCCGCCAGCCAGCCAGCCAATGCCCCCGCACCTACCTCCATTGAGGCATCGGACGAAGATCGAGGGCCTCTCCAGAATCTCTGCCGCACCAACACCTGTGTGTCACGCATATACACACGCACACACACAGGTACGCAGAAGGGGTGACTGGTGCGTGCGAAAGTGTGTGTGTGTCTCATCCGTCGACCGACCGACCGACCTACCTGCGATGATCTGCAGGAAAAAGCCGGGGAAGAGGAAGAGACATCCAGAGAGAATGCCGCCCAGCAGCCCCTCTTGTGTGGTCCCGAGGGCAAATGCTATCTGCGTCGTCACACATCCATCCATCCATCCGCGCACTGGCCGTCCAGAGAGGCAGAGACACGCAGCCGTGCAGTGCACGAGTCAGTCAGTTGACCACCTGTGTGGAGGTTGGCCCGGGCAGGCACTGTCCGAGGGCGATCATCTCGGTGAAGACCTCCATCGACAGCCAACCACGCCTGCAGACATTGTTTAAACCAAGTGACTGACCACTGCACGCGCCGACGTCGACCAACCAATTGAAACTGACTGACCTCTCCACAAATTCCCTCTCAAACATGCCGAGGTGGGCAATGGGGCCGCCGAAAGCCACAAAGCCCAGCAGCCAAAAGCCGTGCAGAATGCGCATCCAGCCCGACGTGAAGCGCTTCGACGGCGGAGCGCGGGCCGAGGACCGCTGAGACTCCTGCAGAACATCCTTCACGAAGGGGTCATCCGACTCGTCGGGCACTTCCCCCTCTCTCTGGGCATGATCACGTTCATCTCCTTTGTCGCCCTTGCCCTTGCCGATATCGCCTTCATGCACCTCAGTGACACCGGGTCCCTCCTCTCTCTTCTGAATCACGTCGGAGAGCGGGGCGGGGGCGCCGTCCTGCACGGCCTCCAGTTCCGCATCGCGGCTCTCGTGCGATGGCCAGGCTGTGGTCATCACTTCCCACGATGCTGAGACTGCGGGCCTCTTCCGAGTCACCGCCCCCAAGACGCCAGCTCGCGCGAGGGAAGGAGAAAGGGAAAATGTCGTCATCCCACCGCGAGTGTGATGCAGCCGAGTCTTTGCGGCGGAAGGGCAACGAGCAGTTCGATGCGCTCGAGTACGAGGCGGCCATCGCGTGCTTCACCGAAGCCATCCAGATCATCGCCCGGGCCACGGGATCCGTACCCGTCCACTACCACAGCAACCGCTCAGCCGCATATCTCGCCAACGGTCAGCCGCACGAGGCGCTCTCCGACGCCGAGAAATGCATACGGATCAATCCAGGTAGGTACTTAATTGCTTGAGCGCCACAGAAAGACAGTCTGACACACAGACACACAAACCAAACACACACACACACACACACACACACAAACAGACAGACAGACAGACATGCATGCCTGTCGGCAGGTTGGAGCAGAGGCCATCTCCGCCGGGCGCGTGCAATGATGGCCCTCGAGAACTACTCGGAGGCCGAGCGGAGCATATGTGCGTGTCTGGAGCTGGAGCCCAACAACGCCCGGGCGCGGGAGACGCAAAAAGAGCTAGAGGACCGGTGGAAGCGGGAGAATCAGCGCCGGATCGAGGCAGATGAGGAGGCAGAGGCAGCCAGCCGGCTGGGCGAACCACTCGGGGAGGGGGAGGGTGTTGGTGTCGTGTCGGTGGTGAGTGTGGCTGCCGAGTGTCTGGACCGACTGAAGGATGCCTACAGAAGGGTGGTGCCGACCAGTACTAGTGGAGAGGAGGGGGAGGGGGAGAGGGCTCTGTGGCTGCTCACGCTCTATGACAGGCAAGTCAAGTCAGCCAACCAATGGAACCAACAGAGCACCCACCGTGTGCGCATCATATCAGCCTCTCTCTCTCTCTCTCTCTCTCTCTCCCTGTCTGCGCGTGTGTGTCAGCTATCTGCCCGAGAACTATGTCCGTGAGAAGGTGGAGCTGCCCCAGCCACTCCGCCCAAAGGCCCGCCAGGCCCTCGGTCTTATGCACGTCTTCAACGCCGAGTTCACATCTCGCTTCGAAGGCTTCGTGCAGCAGCACACCGACGTGTCGCTGGCCAAAGTGCAGCGGCTGATGGAGAAAGGCTGCAGGCGGCTGATGGGCAGCCGGCCGGACGGGGGGCAGATGGACTGCTGTCCGTGTGCCAACAGTAGTGCGGGGAATGGGTGTACTGAGATGGGCAGGTCTGAGTGCGGGTCGTGTAAGCTCGTCAGGTCAGTGAGGGGGCAGGGCAGGCAGCCATGAGCCAGCAGAGTGGGTGGACCAGATGATGTGTGTGTGTGTGTCTGTGTGTGTCTGGATGGATGGACGCAGGTATTGTTGCAAGGAGTGTCAGGTGAGCCATTGGCCGACGCACAAGAAGCTGTGCAAGGACCCTATGGGCTCGAAGGACTGGCTGCCCAGATCTGTCACCCACCCACACGAGCAATGGCTACCGTAAGTAACCACATATCCATACCCACACCCACACCCACACAGTCTCACAGAGCACTCACTCCCGGCCATCTGGCCGTGTGTGTCTTCCCTTTAATTGTTGCGTACGTTCAGCGTGCCCGACACGCCCAATATCCATGGCCACCAGGTGAACTGGGGCAACCTCCCGGCATACGACCTCCTCAACCTCCCAGACAACGAGCTCAAAGACACCGACGCACCAGCCGCACCAGCCACCATCCCCCCTCTCCACCTCTGCTTCGCGGCGAGCGGAGATCTGCGGCACGTCATTACTACTATTGCCAGGCTGCCAAGAGGTGACGGCTGTGGGCGGCTGGCGGTGCGTGTCCTGGTCAACGACTACATGCCGCTGGTGGTGGTGGGCAACCTGATGATACTGCGGGTGCTGTATACCTATGGGAGGGAGGGCATCGACCTGGCCATCGCACTGTGGTACTCGGCCGCCCTGACGCACGTCCAGGGACACATGGTATGGTGTGGTATGGTGGGTGAGTCGACAGACAGACAGACAGACAGACAGACAGATGGTGGGGGGGAGGGGTGTGCACACACCCGTCATGTCGTCGACGGTGTCTCTTGGTGGGTGTCTGTGTCTGTGTCGGTCAGTTGGAGAAACTCCTGCTTGACACCGACGAGACGGATGGTGAGTGGCCATACATGGCCGAGAGCGACAATCCCACCACCACCGGCAGCAGTGGCAGCAGCAGCAGCAGCAGCCGGCTGCTGACGCGCTTCGAGCCGGGAGAGCCGCGCTCCCTGATACGCGCATGCCTACAAGCCGTCATCAAAATGAGCAGAGACAAACCCGACATCAATGGTGAGGTGGGGGTGCGAATGAGTGAGTGCAGTGGCCGACCGAACAAACGTGTGTGTGTGTGGACGCGGCAGGCGTCTTGAAGCAGCGGCGGGAGTTCATGACTCAGCTTCGTGGGCACGTCGAGTACCAGATGGCCCGCGAGAATCGATACTTCCTCATGCCAGACCCCAGACAGAAGTAACCACACAAACAGACATACACACACACACACACACACAGAGAGAGAGAGAGAGAGAGGACCAGATGACAGCCTCCTCCCTCCCTCCCTCCCTCATTCACACAGGCTGCCTTTGGTCCGGTGGCGCACTGGCGGCCTGCTGCTGCCCATGGGGGCTCCCGAATCGCACTTCTGTCGCGTGAACCCGCTGCAATTTGACCGAGACCATGGGTGCATGATTGTCGAAAACGCCGAGCCGCTGGCGGGATGGGACACACCTGTGAGTCTCACAGTGCGTGAGCAGTGGCAGACGGCCGGCGTCAGTCATTTGATGGGATGTGTGTGATGTGGCTGCTCGGCTCTCTCATCGTCTGTCTCCCTCTGTGTGTGTGGGGGGGGGGGGGGGGGGGGGGGGGGG
>CDMY01001052.1:23653-51876 GCA_001179505.1 Vitrella brassicaformis | reverse complement strand
GGTGTAGGCTGTGATTGAGACAGGGAGACGGCATCACGTGCCGACGAATGACCTGCATGGGGCACTCTACTTTGCACTGAGGTGGGTGAGTACCCCCCTCCCTCCCTCCCTCCCTCCCTCATGTGTATGTGTGTGTGTGCAGGGACTTGCTCGAGTCGTTCGTGTCGTCCTTGGAGGCGCATGAAGTGGACATCTGCGTCACATGCAGAGGCGCAAGGGTCACACAGTCACCCATCCACACACACACAGACACACAGACATAGACAGACATGTCCGATCCGTTGCCTTGTGTCGTGTGTGTATGTGCAGGGCCTGCCCGACCTCATCAGCCAACTCAACACAAAAGGGCAGGCTCTCACGCACTTCTTCCCTGTCGACACACATCAGGACGGCACAGACAGCGGGGCTCTCCTCTTCGACCGTGTCGACGCCTCCATATTCGCCGCGGCACAGTACTTCGGTCAGCGACCGGCTCACACACACACACACACAGACACACGGTGGCGATCTCTCTTGGTTTCACGCAGGTTTCGAGAGCGTGTTGCCTTCCTGGGCGCCGCTGCTGAACTCCACCCGCAACGGGCACAGCTGCCTGCTGACGTCGTTGGTGACCTGGCACAGAGAGGACCGCTGCCCCCCGCCCCTCATGCAGCAGCAGAGACTCAGCAAGATGATCAGCATCGTAAACCAGCGCAGGCAGTGCAGTGCAGTGCAGGGCAGTGCGCAACCACAATGGTGTGTTGTCGGTCGGCATCTATGTGTCTGTGTGTGTGTCTGTCTGTCTAAAACGCGCAGATCAATGAGGAGAAGGGAAGAGGGTTCCTCCAGGAGCGAATCAACAAGACGGCCGCGGCCTCCCAGCAGCAGCAGCAGCAGCAGGGTGTGGGTGGTGCGATGCTCTCGCCGACCAACACGTACATTCTGGGCGCCACGGCGGACGCCTGCCCCGTCGAGCACACCATCGACTGGTCCTCCGAGTTCGAGCAGTACCTGGCGCGGCACGGAGCCGATGACGCCGGGCGAAAGGCGTCGCTCAAGAGAAGATCCGCCAATAAGGTGAGTGAACAAGTAGACAAACAAAACAATGCCGTCTTGCTGGCTGGATGAATGGGCGGACCTGTGTGTCTGTCTGCAGCTGGTGCCATTCCGCATCGGTGCGGCTGTGGGTGCGTCCATGCGGGCGGTGCCGTGGCGTGGGCGGTCGTCTGACGCCTTCATCAGCGGCCTCATCACCAAGAGGAGCGGGTACGAGGCGTTTGTGGAGTGGACTCGGGCAACACCCGAAGAGCTCAGCAGCAGCGCCACCGCCAAACACAACAAAAAACGGTCAAAGTGAGTGACGGCCGGCCGGCACACAGGCTGTCTAAGGGGGAAGACAGGCAGGGCAGGGCGGGGGAGGGGGGGCGGCTAAGTACTTGTACAGCTGAGAGAGATGGATTGAATGATGTGGTTATGGTATCGTGCGTGTTGTGTTGGGGTGTATGTATCCGTGTGCGCGTGCGTCTGGTGAAGACGTCCGTGCTGTTTGTTCTCTGGATGGATGGATGGACAGAGAATGCGACGGACGGATAGGCCTAGCTACGTAAGTATGCGAACATGCAACACGCACAGCCAGGCAGAGAGCTGTGTGATAGCTAGAGCTGTGCAAGGGCGACGTACCGCTATTGCGCACTAATTGTCGCCTGCTGCGGCGCACGACATGATGATCTTTCCTCCTCTCGAAGGTACATGTTTATCGACGGTCAGCCTCTGGGCTGTGGCCGCCTCACTCCTCACCGCAAGATGCACCGACGCATATGCATTCACCCTTTCCCTCCACCGATATCCATCGCCCCTGTCCTCTCCTTCCTCCCGAGTCCCTGCGAGAGAAGCAGCAGCGCGGCATCACAGGCACCACCACCACCACCACCGGAGCCTGCTGCGGATGAAGCTGAGCAGGGGCAACCCCATCCCATCAGCGCGCGTGAGGACGCTGCCACTCGACGCTGAGGTGAGAAGGGCGGGATGCTCATGATCGTGATGGTGTGCAGTGTATTGTATTGTATCCCTGGGCCATCTGGCGCTTCTGGTGCGTGCGTGTTGTACGTGCAGGTGATGATTGATGACATCTTTCGGGGGAAGAGGAGCGTCCTCTTTGCAGTGCCAGGTGGGATGCATTGCAGCATTGTGTGTGTCGCTTGGCGTGTGGGTGTGGACGGTGCGGTGCAACGGATCCACAGGTGCGTTCACGCCCACCTGTTCTGAGAAGCACCTTCCAGGCTTCTTGGAGAAGGTGGATGAGATCAAGTCATTTGGCGTGGACGTCGTGGCCTGCCTCGCTGTCAATGGTGCGTGAGGGAGGGAGGGCAACGGACGGGAGGACAGAAAAGTGGCTCGCTGGCTGGCTTGCTGTCTGGCTGGCTGGCTGGCTGTTTGTTTGCAGATCCATTCGTCCTCAAAGGTCTGTCGGTGTGCGGGGCACGCCACGCATTCGTGTGTGGGGTGCGGTCAATCCAGCCTGAATTGACCAACGCCCTCACTGTACTCCACTCCACACACATGAGGTTTCCTTCCTTTGTGTGTGTGTGCAGCATGGTCGAGCAACGCGGGCGTGGAGGGCCGCGTCATGATGATATCCGACGGAAACGCCGAGTTCACTCGGGTGCGTGTGAAGCGTAGCGTGGACGTGGGCCGCACGCATGAAGGAATGCATCATCGCATCTATGGTTACACCATTCATCATTCCGTCCACTCCACCAGGCGTCAGGGATGGAGCTCGACGCTTCCAGGGCGCTGATGGGCCTCAGGGCGAGAAGGTCGGTGGCGAGAACTAAGGCTCACACTGATTGATTGCCTTCTTTGTGCGATGGATGGATGGTTTGCTTGCATTGGGTGTTGGTTGGTTCAGGTTTGCCTGTGTAGTCAACAGTGACTTGGAGGTGGAGTGGCTGGGGGAGGGCGACAACAGCTTCGTCGACAGTGTGCTCGAGTACCTCAAGGCAAGCAAAGCCACACGCACCACCACACTCACGCACACACACACACACACACACGAGTGGCGGTGTGTGTGTGGTGCAGGATCCCTCAAAGGCTGACGCGCCCAAGACGACGAGGCGAGAGATCAACAAACCCATTAAAGAAGTCATTGAGTGAGTCAGTGAGTCAGCCGGCCAGTGAGATGTGAGATGGACAACAACACGGATTGGATGCTGGCTGGCTGGCTGCAGTGACATTGTGAGGGAGCATAAAGTTGTTCTCTTCATGAAGGTAACACCCAGCGACGGACGGACAGGACAGGCACACTCACTCGGTGCTTCATTCATTCCATCCGACTCGACTCCTCGGGGCTGCCCTGATCCGTACCTGCGTTTGTTTCTTCTTCTTCTTCATTCAGGGCACCCCGTCCACCCCGCAGTGTGGCTTCTCGGCGTCAGTGGTGGCCATCCTCAGAACACTCGGCCTCGAATTCGTCTCTGTAGACGTCCTCTCGTCCATGGCCATCAGAGAGGTCGACGGCGTTCCTCTGCACTGCACTGTCCACACACGCACATGCACACACACACACATGTGTCTGTCGTGTGCGTGTGCGTGTGCGTGTGCGTGTGCAGGGCATCAAGGAGTTCTCAGACTGGCCGACCATCCCGCAGTTGTATGTCAGTGGCGAGTTCGTTGGCGGTGCGGACATTGTGTCTGAGATGTTCGACAAGGGGGAGCTCCAGCAGCTCCTCATCAACCAGGGTCTCGTAGAAGCTGAGCCAGCAGAGACGGGATGAATCATACCATACCACCAGGTCGTTGGTTGCGGTCGGTTGGAATGAAAGATGTTGACCGAGAAAGAGGCGAACAGCCTCTGACAGACAGAGACCGACAAACACTTGTGATTGATTTACCATCGGTGTGTGTTGCATGTGTTGTGTCGTTTTTCGGAGTGACTGTGTAGCTAGGTGTGAACATGTGGCTTTCGGGACACTCGACACCATAGCTAAATAACACCGAAGTGTCTCGTGTCTCCACTTGGCCAGGAATCGGCAAAAAATATGCCGTCCATTGGCCGAAAGCGATCACTGGACGGCAATTCATATTCGTTAGCACCCTTTGATATCCGCCGTCACTCTCCTCCTTCTTGCCTGCTGGCCTCCCTGCTTCCCTACCATCCCTCTCTCTCCCGTCATCTCTGGGTCAACTGAACGTCGCCTGCAGCCCACAGCCCACCCCTCGAACGACCAAAATAAGATGATGGGTCCCCACCGCAACCCCGCTGCCGAGCGCCTGCGTGAGCTCCTCAACTCGCCCACCGGGGTCATCCAGGCGCCAGGCTGCTACGACGATCTCACCGCCAGGCTCGTTGAGCAGGAAGGTCCGCACTGGATTAATTGGATCAGGGAGAGATCAGCTGAGATCTGCACTGCATCCATCGTGCGTGTGTGCGGCTGTGTGTGGTGTGTCCATCAGGGTTCCCCTGCGCCTTCATGAGCGGGTTTTCGGTGTCTGGCGCGCGTGGATTCCCCGACACCCAGATGCTGGCCTACTCTGAGATGCTGGACAGCTGCCGGGCGATCACGGAGGCCGTCAAAAGCATCCCGCTCATCGCTGATGGTGACACCGGATACGGTAAGCTTTCACTGCACTGCAGGTAGCTGTGTGCACACACGACACACACCATGGGTCTGTGTGTGTGTGGGTCAAACAGGCAATGCGGTCAACGTCAAGAGGACGGTTCAGGGGTACGCCCGTGCGGGTGTGGCGTGCATCATGATAGAGGACCAAGTGGCGCCCAAGAAGTGCGGCCACCCCGCGGGCAAGGAGGTCATCCCGTTCGAAGACGCCTGCATGCGCGTCATGGCCGCCATTGACGCGCGGTACGGTGGGGTGCGCTCGGCCGGCTACACCACACCACAGCACAGCACATCCACTGCGTGTCGTTTCTCACCCGTTGTGTGCTTGGTGTGTCCTGGCAGGGATGAGGGCGCCGACATTTGCATTCTGGCCCGCACCGACGCGCGGGCTTCCCTCGGGTGGGTGAGATGAGAAGGAGATGAGAGAAGAGAGAGACCACAAATAGCCACACATCACCTCTGTCGTATGTATGGGTGTGTGTGAGTGCAGGCTTGATGAGGCCATCCGCCGCTGCCGGGCCTTCCACGCAATGGGTGCGGACATTGCCTTCCTCGAGGCACCCAGGACCGTCGAAGAGATGCGACGCTACTGCAGGTAAGGAAGGTACCCCTCCAATCCACTCATGCACTCATCCACCCACACCACACACACACATGAGACGCATGTGGTGTGTGTCCGTCCTCTCTCTCTCTCTCTGTGTGTGTGTGTGTGTGTGTCAGTGAGGTGGGAGGTCCGAAGATGGCGAATCTTATCGAGGGGGGCAGCACGCCGTTCCTGTCGGTGGACGAGCTGGAGGAGGTGGGGTACAAGCTGGTCATCTACTCGACGTCGCTCGTGTCGACCTCCATCAAGGCCGTCAGGGGCGTGCTCGGCGCACTCAAAAACGGCCACGACACCACGCCGCACATATCCTCCTTCTCGGGTGGGTGGGTGAGGGAGTGTCCATCCGTCAGCCCACCCATCCCTTGCCATCCCATCCATGTGTGTGAACTTGTGTGTGTCTTGTGACGATAGATCTCAAGGCTGTTGTCGGCTTCAACGAGTACAACGTCGAGGAGAGGAAGTACGCCGTGGCCAGCAAGCAGCAGCAGGAGCCGTCTGCTTCTAAGACGCCCACCGACTCCCGGACCAGCTGGCCCGAGTTCAAGCACTTCAGCGGAACCATTGCTCGTGTCGGCTCAATGGCCTCGACCATCGCCTCTGAGGGCAGCGTGCAGTTCGACTGACTGACTGACTTGGCCATTCCCACACACCCTCACACCCACACCCACACACAAGGGGGCGGATGGCTGGATGTGCGTGAGGAGGGAGGGGGAGAGGAGGGATGAAATACATAGCGCTACGGGCTCGCTTTTGGTCGATCGATGTGCACTTTGGTGTGCATGTGTGCGTGTGCTCGTGTGTGCGTGTTGCGTGTGTGCGTGTTGCGTGTGTGGGGCCAGCCGCTTATGTCTGAAATGGCATCAATGATGCGGCGGGGGGTTGGGAGGGGGCGGGGGTGTCGGGGGGAGAGGGCTTTTGGTTTATCGTGAGTTTTCACACATCACATTTTTGCTTCATACGCCCCTCGCGGCACACAGTAACATAGCACACCACACCCCGTCAGATAAGAAAGGACAATCCCCTCGTGTGTCATTCGTGTCGGTCATCGTGTCGTATATGGTGCTGTCTGTGTCGTGAAGGCCGTTCGTCCGTTTCATGTCGGTTTCATGTCGAAGGAGGAGAGGGAGGGGCGGCTTCTGGCCTGCCTGCCTGCCTGCCTGCCTGGTGGTGGATGCAGCGTACACACACACGTCCATTTGAGGAGAGACATGTAGTGCCGTCCGTCCAAGAGAAGCGGCCGGATGGTGGGTGGCTTACGTGCGCTCACTCGAAGGCACGTCAGCCACGCACATCGGTCAGTCCTGACTCCCTTAATTGGCTTCTCACATACGACGGTATAGAGCGGAGAGCGGAGGGCAGAGAGCGGAGCGAGGTTCACCAGGCAGGCTGCCTGGTCGGGTAGGAGAGATCATTTCTATGGCTGTAGGACATCGCTGTCATTCGTCGGTATGGTGCATGTGCCATGATGATATGTAGATGGATGGATGAGTGTATCCGTGCGTCCCTGTGCACATGCACCCCCCGCCCCCCCTCCCCTGTGCGTGTGGTGTCCGGTGTGTGGTGTGGTGTGGTGTCTCATAGTCGTACTTTTCTCTCTCTCTTACTCAGTGGCACGGCTTTTTCGCTCGTGTGGTGTCTGTCTGTCTGCCTGTACGTGTGTGTGTCTGCGTGCCATTCGTTCATGTGCCCAAAGAGAGCGGTCTTGCCTTGCCTTTCCTTGCCCTTTTTGCCTTTCGTCAATTCTTTTGCCACACATCATGTGCACACACACACACATACACACACACACACATACACACACACACACACATACCTATCCAGGTCACATCACCCGAATACGCGCCATTAGAGCAAATGGGCGAATAGAGTGTTTTCTTTCACTGCTCTCCGTCGTGCGGCAGCGCTTCCTTGGCCTGTAACCAAAACGACGGACATCGATGACACATGACATCACACACAACACGCCCGTCCACAAGGCCGACAGACAGACAGACAGACAGACAGAGAGACAGACAACACCCTCGCTGAGGACGCAATTTTGACTGTGCATGTTCGTGTGCGTGTATTCTCTACTTCCTATACGTTCTCCGGGCAGGCCCACTGCCTGCGATGGATGGATGGATTGCCTGATGGGTGGGAGGGTCGCCACTTCTTGAGGCGTCCATCTGCCCGGCCAGCCGGCCGGCTGACCCACCGAAGGACAGCGCGAGACAGAAGGAGTCTGAGGGCCCTCCCCAGAGAGGGGGAGAGAGCAGTTTTGAGGAGCCTCGCATGTTGTGGTGCTGCATGTGGACAGAGTGAGTGGCCTTTTCTACCTTTGTACGGTGTGATGTGATGCGTGTGTGTGCGTGGGTTGGCCACGAAGTGGAGGGCGGGCGGGAGATGGAATGTGCGGCCTCGTGTGTGCGGTGGTGGTGGAGGGGACGGGCACGGCGCGTCTCAGAGAGATTTGGCTGCAGGGCGTGTGTGCGTGTCTGTGTGAGTGTTCCGGGAGGCAGGCGCCGAAAGGCCACCCACTTAACTCACCCTTAATTGCTGTGGTCGGGGGGAATTTTGCCAAAGTGTGCTGCTGCTTGGCTGGCACCAAAGCGATGGAGAACTGTGTAGGAGGGAGGGAGGAAAGAAGGGAGGGACGACGGATGTGTACCGTAAGTATCGCCTAAAGCAATCAGTACAGCGCGTGATTGCTTTATCTTCTGCTTGTTTTCTGCGGGGTTTCTCGCCCGCCGTGAATGACTCACCCTCCATCACATTGACTCCTTTTTCCCCGCTCAAAACGACCCTGAACGACGGAAAACCATCCATTACTCATCACACGTGGGCCGAGGCTCTATCACACACGTGTCGAGGCTCTATCTGGTTGTGTCTGTGTGTGTACTCGTGTCTCGTCGGCAGTTCTGTTTCCTGTCTGGTATGTCGTATGTCGTTTGTAGCCTGTCCGTTTGGTAGCCAGCCTGGTCGCGTGTGTCCGTCGGCAGGCTGTCCTGTCTGTCTGTCTGCTGTGTGGCGTGCTCCGTTCCGCTTCGCTTCGTTTCGTTTCGTTCGTATCGTGTGTCGGGTGTGGTTGCCTATGTGGTGGGCTGGACGGACCACCGATAACTAAAGCAAGGCGGTATATGTAACGGTGTGGTGTATTTGGTCGTTCATTCGATCACGTGCGGTGTGTGGGCGATGCTGTCAATCGAGACGGCAGACAGGCAGGCAGCCTGTGAAAGTCGCATCGTATCATTGAGTGCGGCTTGATTGTGGAGAGAGGGAGGCGGGGCTGCCTGAGTGCGTTTGGGGTGGGTGGGGAGAGAGGTGTGTGTGTGTCTGTCGGCCTTCAGGGGTGTTGTGTGGACATGTACGTTGCGGACGATTGTGCGTGAACGAGGCCTGTGTGTGTGTGTGGGAGGGGAGGGAAGGACACGGAGACCGACTGACTGACTGACTGCAGCCCTTCACACCACTCTTCACACTGAGTGGATTTGTTTACCATTGAATTCATAAGATCCCTCTCAATCATTCTCTCCCGCACACACAATACACACACACACACAGGGCTTACGTATGAAGTCTACCGTGCAGCGTTCTGCACTGAGCATATCACATAGGGTCAAGCACCCACGTGCAACAGACGAAACAGAGACGCACACACGCACCCCCTCGCGCAGTCTTTCATTCTCCACTGAGAGCAGAGCCATTCCACAAGCACAAGCACCCACGCAGCGCTTCAGTGCCTTCGATCCCTTTGGACAAGAGCACACGGATCCACACCCCTGCACGTCTTCCCCACCACACGAGAAAATCGCCCGGCACTCCACACTCGACCACTCCACACACACAGCCACACATACACATAACACTCCCAAAGTAACGAAAAATTCGTCACGGCGCCAGGAGCCCCTTGGCCATCTTCTGCAGTGCCTCAATCGGACCAGACGGCTCATTGCTTTCGCTCTTACTGCTGCCTTGCTCCAGACGAGCCATGCGACCCATCATGGCCTCATTCGCCTTCATCAGCCCCTTGTTAGCCTTGGCCAGCTGATCAAGCCGCTTGGTCAAGCCGCCAGTCGTCTTGCGGAGGTCTTCCTTCTCGGTGATGAGGTCTTGAATGACGGCCATTTGTGTGTAGAGCAGCTGAGTGAGGTCGATGGTCATCTCCCCGTTCTTCTCCGCCTCACTTTCAGCATCATCATCGCCATCGTCGTCTGGCAGGAGCGTCCTGACGGCCATTGGGAACAATCTTTGGACCTCCTTGGCGGCCAGGCCAAGCCGAGCATCGCCGCCAGTCCGCACACGAAGCTGTCTGAAGGCCTCGTACGCCATCGACCGATTTCGATCGCCCCACTCAGCCATGGGTGTCGAGGGACGGTCGCTGTCGTTGCCTCGGACCTCGAATGAATGCGCAAAAGCGCGTCTCGTCACCGCTTGTGGGCAGTAGCATGTGTCGTCGGCCTGCAGGTCTGCTGTCGCGCCGATGTCACCTCTGCGAACCTCCCGTTCAGATGGCTGGCCTGTCCGTATGCCTGATGCACAAGCAAGCCACCATTGTCACAAGAACTCGTCGGTACATGGCCTGGAGCTTACTGTCGCCGATCACTTCTCCGTCGAAGTCCGAACCTATAATACATTCATGGCAACGCTGCTTGCAATACAGACACACGCCGTCAGCAATGACACCCGTACCAGAGCCAGCAATGACGTTGTTTCTTGCAATGACGTCGTCTTCGGCAATGACGTCGATACCAGCTCGGACACTCCGATCAGCCTCGACATCGGTTTCTGCCTTGACGTCGCCGTCGTTTTCAGTGAACTCGCTGGGATTACCCGCCTCAATGGTGCCTGCACGTTACATGCAGTCGTCATCTTAAGTGAAGTAATAGTGCATTGTGCGATGGAGCTCACCCTGGGCAATGATGTTCCTAGAAGATCGGACGTTGTCGCTTGCAACGACGGTGCCGTCCGACAAAACAGCGGTATTGGCCTTCACATACCTCTCCGCAGTGACGTCACCGGTGCCATCTTGGAAGAGTTCGGGATTGCCCGCGATGATGCCTTGCATGATTCAAACAATACGAACAACACAGTCATGCGTGTGCCTGCCACTGTACAGTATTGTGGAACTCACGCACGTTCGCAGCCGTCATCGTCCTGCCAAACATAGCCAAACAGCACACAAAACGACACGGATGGACGGATGTGGCGGGCAGCGTACCTCAAACTCATCGGCGTCGCAGTCAGCCGCGCATGGCGGGGCAGGTATGGCGAGGAAGACCACCGCGACGAAGGCCAGGCGAGAGAAGACCATTTTGTCCGGTTACGCTGAGTTGGTGGAGTCTCTTCACTTAGAGCGGTGCAGAAGAGAAGGACCGGCCGTCGCCAAGGCTTCGTACATCCAACGGCACAGGCAGGCCAGCGAAGGAGCATCTTGGCCGGCGGGCAGACGGCACCGAACATTCTCCCACAATGAGCACCCCACTCCCTGGACACGCAGCAGGCCTTTGCAAACTCATTTAACAAAATATCTGCGGTCTGAGCTCGCATTGCAAGCTTTGGGCCACTTAGGACATTGCGTGAAACTGCTTGCAAGCTTTGGAGATCTCCGCGGGAAGTTTCTCGAACTCAATGGCTGTGAATGGCGATGGGAGCGTGTGCCCAGTGTCGCTGGAATCTTTCTACGAGATCAACCACATCGCCTCACTCATCCATAGGCACGGCTTTCGCCGAACCGCGCTTCAGTTCCCTGACACGCTCCTCAGGGACGCACCTGCCGTCTGCTCGGCCCTTCAGCGACGCCTTCGCCAATGCGGCGCGTCTGAGTGTCTGGTGTTCGTGCTGGGCGACACTGCCTATGGGGCGTGCTCCGTGGACGAGGTGGCTGCACAGCACTATGGAGCAGGTAGGCAGGTTGGTGTATGAGGGTAGCAAGACGGCAATGGATGGATGGATGGATGGATGGATGCATGGATGGCTCTGTGTCTGTCTGCTTGTTCATTTGCTTGCTTGTTTGTTTGCTTGTCCATCAGACAGTATTGTGCACTACGGCCCGTCGTGTCAGTCGGTGACGGCTCACGGTCTGCCCGTGATGTGGGTGTTCGGGCGCGTACCAATCGACGCCGCACAGCTCATCAAACAGGTAGGCAGACGCGCACTGACCTGTGGCAGGGTCCTCCTGGTGGCATGGACGGGTGTGCCGTGCGTGTCCTGCATTCACACTCAGATGGACTCCAACGCTCTCTTCTCATCTCCCTGTCTTTTGATCTACGACGTGGCTTACCACCACGCCCTTAACGAGCTGCTCGATGCCATGCCCATCCCGCCACCGTCCCACACAGCCGACAGCAACGGCTCCACCATGGTCATCGATGCGAATGACTCGTCGACGCCTTTCGATGTGGCCGTGGCCGTCCCCAGGACGTCGCTGCATCTCGACCAAGAGGGCGAAGGCGATGCGAAGGAGGCGGATGGACAGAAGGACTCGATTGTTGTGCCTCTGCAAGGTCAGCGGCGAAGAGCTCGTTCTCGGGGGCGAGGGAGGCGCGAAGTGACGTGATTCTCTGTGTGTGTGTGGTGTGTGGTTCAGTTGCCAATCGTCGAGTGTGTGCTGTCCGAGTGAGAGATCGGCCATCAGACAGCGGCGAGGCGTCACCTGGGAGAAGGGACCTGCAGGTGAGCAGGGCGACAGGTCCACAATTCTGCTGACATATTCGAGCGGTTGTTCTCTCTCTATTGGCCCCTGCCAGCCTCTGTCTGTCCGCGTGGCCCCTGTTTCCCCCGATCACTCGCCTGAGAGCGCCTACCTTGATTCGCTCCCATGTTCTGACTCGGGGCAGCTGCAGCTTGTGTGTATAGGTACTCCTCTACGCGCACGCAATGGGAGTCACGGCACCATCGCAGCATTGTGTTCTTTACGGGCATCGCATGCCTGTATATGCGTATGTGCCCGTGATCAGCTGAGGATGACAGCCCCCTCCTGACGCGGATCCTCAAGCGGCATGGCAACACACACAAGGTAGGTACCCCGGCCATCCACCATCCCTCCCTCACACATGGCCTCCCATGTGTCCATGTGTGTCTGTGTCAGATATGGCAGTACTCGCCAGTCCGTGGCTCGTTATGTGAGGTGTCGTCCCAGTCAGGCCGGCTGCTGATGAGGCGGTACAGGGCGGTGGAGGCCGTCCGCACCGCTCGAGTGATCGGCCTGGTCTACGGCACAGTCGCACTGCAGCACCATAGGAAGCTTCATGACAGACTGAAGAGGCTCATTCGGTCAGTTTTGTTGGCACACACACGTGAGAAGAACGAAAAAGTGGTCTCATGGTGTGTGTGTGTGTGTGTGTGCATGTGTGTTGTGTGCTGTGTGTGTGTGGTGCATGACGCAGGTCGGCTGGTCGTCAGGTGTTGTCTCTGGTGGTCGGGAAGCTGAGTGTGGCCAAGCTGGGCAACTTCCCAGAGGTCGATGCATTCTGTCACATGGCCTCTCCGGAGGACCCACTCACAGAGGCACTCAGCAAGGACCTCCCTGCACCCGTATGCACCCCATATGAGCTCGAGGTGGCGCTGGGCGTCCGTGAATGGGACGGCCGGTACATGCTCGAGTTCGCTGAGCTGATCGACTCCCTTCCTTTCCCCGCCATCCCAAGCCGAACAGCCGACCACCATACAGTGGAGCACTCACTCATCGGCCGGGGCACCATCCGCGAGTTCCACACCTCTGCAAACGGCACTGTGCAGGGGGCGGGGGGCGGGGGGGAGGCCGCGGGCGAGCAGCTGATGGTCAAGGGGGAGGGCGTGCTAAGTGTGGGGCTCGCATCGGTGCTGGTGCCGTACACCTCGCGAAGCTTCAAAGTGAGTCAGCCACCGAGCGAAAAGAGCACACAGGGGGGTATGGACTCGTTGTGTGTGGTGCGTTTGCGTGTGTGTGAAGGGTGTGGAGCCATTGGAGGGTCTCGACGCGCCTCGTGCGGCGCTGGAGGGCCAGCGGGGCATCGCTGCGGGGTATGAGGATGAATTGCCCGCTGCCCCCCTACACACGAGGACATCCGATGACAGAGCTGGAGGTGGCGACAAGACAGCTCAGACGTGGAAAGTCGAGCTGTGACTGCCTGACGTTATGTGTATTGTGTCAGTTGTGGTGGTTGGTCGTTGGGTGACGTGTGTGTAATGTGTGTGTCGTCAGACGGCCGTCACTCGCCTCGCCTACCATTCGTTGATCGAGAGAGACAGACAGACAGACAGACATGTCAAGTGAGGGGATGAATACGTTCTGTTTCTTTCCGTGCGGTAGTGTAGAGCGTGTAGTGTGCAGATTTTCTGTGTGTTGCCCAAGGGTGTGTGTGCCGCTCCGCTTGCGGGACTTCGTTCGCCTTCAGATATTTACTTACACCTACCAGTGGTGTCCCTTTGTGTTGCTCTTGCGCACACACAGACGGCGGACAGACGGCGGACAGACGGCCATACGGCATAACACACCACATCATGTCAGCTAATCCACTCAGACAGACAGAAGAGGGTGGCACTTCGTGTGCGGGAGGGGGCCTTGGCGAGCCGACGAATGGCCGAAGATGCCCACCCCACACACGAAATGTGACCCCCTTGCAAACAGCAGGCAGAGAGAGAGGGAGACAAAGGAAGTCAGCTGCACATATATCGACCAGGCCAAGCCGCCACAAATCACAGCCATGAGCAAGTCAGGCAGACAGCCAATCCACCCATACATATGTTCCCATGCCCCTTAGCTATCAATGTGTGTGTGGATGGATGGACGATCTCTCTCTTTCTCTCTCCCCCAGCAGGTAGGTGCCCTGCCCCCCCTCCCTCTGTCTACCAGTCTGTTAGCTATCAGTGTGAGTCTGTCCAGGCGTCTACTTATATAGCGGCGCGACGTATTTCGCCTGGATCTGCACACACACACACACATCCAGCATCCAGCATCCAACAGGCACACAGTCAATCGGCCTTTCTTAAAGCTTTGAGTACTTTCTTCTCGCAGTACGGCCAGTTATCCTCGGGCTTGCCTTTGCTCCAGGGGCTGCCGTCCTGAGTGCCGTACTTGTAGCGGAGGGTGTCGGGCATGCAGAACAGCGACACAGTGCTGCCGGTGTCGTAGAGGCACTTGCCGTGAGAGCACTTAGCGCCGCTGCTCGCTTCCAGCACACAGATGCCGCCCTTGTTGCACAGCTTGTAGTCAGTGACGGTGCAGGGATCTCTGCCGAAGCCGGTCTTCGTGCAGACCTTGCAGGTCTCTGCACACACACAGACAGACAGACAGACACTTCAGTGGGATGTCAATCCATCCATCCATCTATCCATCCATCCATCCACACGTACCACCGGTTGTGGCCTTATTGACGAGCTGCTGCTGGATGGTGTGGACGGCTTTGAGGGCGTCAGCGGTCATCTTGCTGGACGCCTTGACCATGTTCTTGGCCTGCTGCATCTTCTGCTGCGCGAGTGAAAACATCCGCTGCTTGCTGGACACGCCATGCGTTGCTGACAGCTCTCCTGATCACACACAGGCACACCCACGCAGACCCCATCCATCCATCCCATTGCCCTGCACACCTTCCTCAGTGTCTTCCTCGGTATCATCGGTCTGCAGTTCGGAGATCTCCTCACTACGGCTCAGAAACGACTCACCTGCACACACACATTCACACACACACATGAAGGCCAGCCAAGCGTGAGCCATAGCCCCGAGCGGTGCTTTGTGTGGCATAGATCTCCAAAGATCTCCCACCTTTGGTGTCCGGCGGGCCCTCGCAGTTCATGCCATACAGATCGCAGTCCTCATTCCGTCGAGCGGCGCCCACTGCCGACATGGCCGCCGCGGCAATGAGGAGCGCACACGCCATGGTCGCCATGCCCCTCATCGCGCGCACTCTCCGTCTGACGTGGTTAACCGACGGCCGGTTCTTCTTCCGCCGATGCGAACAACAAAGTCTTCCGCAACGAATCGCAAGGGGATGGAATGGACTCGGCGTAGGGCTCCCGGGTCGCTGAATTGTTAGATCACTCTGATCTTGCGGATCGAAACTGCTTCCTGGCCACGTAAATCAACCAAATAAGGGAGGTGGCGCAGACAAGGGTCCTCTTCCATATGGGACGCACAGCGTTACACACGTTCACACATTAGCGAAGTGGGCGACTGGTGGCCTCCCCGCCGATCAGAGACAAAACTGAACGTTTGTTGGCAGCACAGATCTGGTTGAAGGCAGCGATCGATGTGGCTGCCTGCTGTCCTCTTGACTCTCCCCCATGCCGTCGGCGCCGCTCGCCGTTCCCCTGCTGCTGCGGCACCTGGCAGTGTGTCCTTCGTGGCCCCTTCTCTCATGCTGCGTGGCAAGACTACTGCCGTGGCCGAAGGGAAGCAGCTGCAGCGAGGACAGGCACCGCTCGGGATTGGCGTGAGGAGGGGGCAGCCTACAGTCTTGCACTTCTCTGGCTGGGGGGAGCCGACGGCTGTCACATCCCTTATGAGGGTATGCACACTCTATAGCGGAGACCGAATATGGATGAGTGTGGATGTGTCTGTGTGTGTGTGTTTCAGTTCACTTTGGAACTGTTGGTCACTGTTATTGCTGGAGGCGCCATTTTGGGCATCAGTGAGTCAGACAGTCATTCTTCGACGCCTGATGCATCTGTCTGTCTGCCTGTCTGTGTGTCTGTCTGTCTCAGTCTTAATGTTTTTGGTCGTCTTGGTCTGGGTAGCCGTTGAAATCTCGAAGGCCATGGAAAAGCACAGGGAGAACGCAGAGAAGGCCAGACAGAGGCGCGAAGAGGAAAGGGCCAAGGAACAGGAGAGAATGAGGCGAGAGGCGGCCAGCGACCCCAAGATGGAATGGGACGACAGACTGAGCGAGAGGCAGCCTCGGATGTAGCTGTACATATGTAGTGCTTCCGACGATGCAGATCTGCTTCGGCCACGCAGGACGGACTCTGCGGATACACACATGCATTTGAGTGTAGATGATCTCTCTAGCTGTCGTTTGATGCTCTTTTGTCGGTGTGTAGACCGACGCGTGCAAAGGGCCCAGCCCAGCCACACACACACACACACACACATCCAATTGATCCATGCTCAGCCCACCCCGCACAGCACGTTCACGCCCGAAGTATCCACACACATATGTGCACACCAAATGCGCCCGCCGCGTCCCTCACTTACTCCAAAGATCAAAAAACGCCTACACACCCTCCCGCCAACCCCCCCGCACACACACACACACACACACCCAAACGCAGTCAGTACTGAGGCAGCTGAGGGCCCTACTAGAAACCATTCATCTCATTCACTCACTCACTCAGTCGCACACCCACACACCCAGCCACCCACCCACCAGATTCTCACGCGTCGCATCACAACAATATGGTCAGCTACCAGGTAGCTACCTACCAGCAATAAGGTCGCCTGTCTGACCTCTCACTCACTCTACGACCTCCGCTGCCTCAGCCTGCCGGCTGCCAGCTGCAGGCTTGGAAAAGAGGAACGAGTAGACCTCTCTCCCGTCCTCCAGGTGAAACGACCCCTGGAAATGCGTCTTGTTCACTGCACGGCACGGAACACACACACAACGGAACGGAATCAAAAACCGTTCCGTTCCGTTCCGTCTCAATCGGCCGGCCGCCTTGACTGGACGGACCATCTGACTGATTTACGTGGTGCTCTGGAGCTGACCTGAGTGTGCGGTGTAGCCGAAGTGCGATAGGTGGGCGTACTTGAGCCCCTCGTAGAAGCGGTTGGCCATGTGGTGCACCCGGGCGCCGGCCCCGCTGCCGATGTAGTGAATGCCGTCCCTAACGATGTGCTGCAATATGTGGTCGTGGCCGTTGAAATACACGTCTACGCCGCCTGCAGACAGACACATGGCATGGCGCACACGGCCGTTCTGTGGCTGGCCTGGCTGCCCCTCTGTGTGTCCGCCCCTCCCTCCCTCCCTCCCTCCCTCCCTCAGCCTCACTTACCCTCTTTCAGGACCGGAACGAGCCTCTCGATGAGTGTGGGGTTGTCGCCATGCTCAAACAGGGAGGAGCTGTAGATGGTGAAGTGGCCTATCACAATCTGCCACACACAGAGAGACCCAGCAGTATGCTCTCACCTCCCCTCACTCGCATCCTCCCTGTGCTGTGCGTGTGTGCGTTGTTCTTTCCATCCAGATCACCCACCTTCCAGTCAGCATCGGATTTCCTCAGCTCATCTCTAAGCCACTGCAGCATCCGCCCGTCAAGACCGCCATCGTCTCGCCCCTCCCCTGCCGCCGCCACACTCGTCGCGTTGCCGATATTGCCGACAGGTCCAGCTAGTGGGGTCGGTGGTGGTGGTTTCTCGTCCAGTCTACTGAGGGCCCGATACTTGCCCTCGTCGATCGTCCCTGCGTCATACTCATCCTCAAGCCGCCTGCAAAGGTAGACAGACAGCCAGACAGACAGGCAGGCAGGCAGGCAGGCAAAGAGGTGTGTGTGTGTGTGGTGTCACCCGTCGTCTGCCATTCGTCGCTCGCTGACCGTTTGTTTTTGAGGTAGACTTTGAGCCGCCCCGGATGCGCGTCGTCGGGCGGCCCCTCCCTCTCAAAGTAGGTGAACGAGTCCCCCCCGCACAGCAGCCAGGTGTCCACACTCGCTACCAACACACGCAGACCACCCTGACCGACACAACACAACACAACACAACACAAGGCGTCCACAAGCTTACAAGCCACCGTGTGTGTGTGCATGTGTGTGTGTGTGTGCCCGAACCGGTCCGTGCAGCGTGTAAGTGAAGTTGAGCGCAGGAAAGTGCCACCGCGGGCTCCTGTGGGTGTACTGCAGCTCGGCGTCGATGCTCTCGACCCCGCCATACCAGTCATGATTGCCGGTGCAGGTGATCCAGGGCACCTGCAGGGACGGCGCGGTGAAGGTCTGCTCGAATTTGTCGGTGAATTGCGGGTCATCCACCCCGCTCACACTGCAGCAAACACATGGACGGAAAGAGGTGACACACGGACACAGACAGGGGGAGATGGTGATGGTGGGATGAAAGGGCCGGGCCCTTCCTTCTTCGCCGACCCACCCGTCCTCGTAGAAGAGATCTCCCAGGCTGAGCACCGCTTTGGCGTCCATCCGCTGCGCCCAGTCGCCCATGCTATCTGCAGCCAGCACATGCATAGAAGGAACAATCACTCATGTAGTCAGCCGTTCGCCGGCTCATCAGCACCTCACTCACCTGCCACTTTTTTCGCCTCCACATCGCCCCAGTCGCCCACAGTCAAGAAGCCGACACTGTTCGGGAGGGGACCGATGGGCTGCAGGGAAGATGCGCTACAGCATCCAACAGCACAGACGACCACCAGGAGGACCAACAGCACCATCTCTGCAGAAGCCAAGCTCCCGATGGCTTGCAATCTGCCAGCTCCCTCCGTCCAGCACAGCCACCAACTGGACTTCGCAGAGGAAGTTGAACACGTTCGTTTCACGCTCCCGCACGCCGAAGTCGAGAATTCGCGACGATGTGCTCGCCCCTGTGTCCCGCGGGTTCTGGTGCCTCCCGTCGCATCCCCACCACACACGCATAGGATGGAAGATCCCTCTCCCCAGTCCACCACCACGAGCACCGCCCCCGAGTCGTCGCCATCCCATGAGGAGGCGGTGAGCATCGACAAGCACCTGGATGCGGGTGTGGATGCGGTGAGGAGGCACAAGCCGTGGCGATACTACGGGGCTGTAGTCGACAAGACCTCTCAGAAGACCACCTTCAGGTAGGGAAGGAGCACAGAGAGACAGGCCTGTCTGCCTGCCCGGCGCCTCTTTGGGTCTGTGTGCGTGTGGATGGTGCGTGCTTGATGCCCTGGCTGTGGAATGCACATGCCCACGTGTGTGTGTGTGTGTGCTTGTAGGGTGTATGCGCCCGAGGCCACTTGTGTGCTGCTCCTCCGTGCGGGCAATGGCTGGGGAGAGCGGGAGGAGCGGCTGGAGAGAGGGGAGGACGGCACCTGGACCATCACCATCGATGAGGACCTCACCGGTACCTCCCCCTCCCCCCTCCCCCTCAGCGACCTTCATGTGTGTGTGGCGTGTCTGTCTGTGGAATGGTGTGTGGTGGGTGCGGTGTGTTGCGTTGCAGGTAGCGAGTACAAGTACCGAGTGCAGAACCACCACGACTACCTGCCCCACCCGGGTTACGACATGTGGCGGCTCGACCCCTTCACCTTCGACTGTGTGGGCGAGGGCAGAGTGTGGAACGCCGTCGTCACCGACCACCTCAAATTCAAATGGACACACAAACACCACACCAAGTGAGTGACAAGACCCCCCCACCCACCCACCCACCCACCCACACACACAGAGAGAGAGGCACAGAGGGAGGGAGGGAGGCATCTGTCTGTCTGCCTGTGTGTGTGGGGGGTTGTGGTCGGTATCGCCCAGGGGTCGCGAGCCGATGTCGATATACGAGTTGCACCTGGGAGGGTTCTGTCCCTTTGGCAACTACCGCGACATAGCGACCAAGATCGTGCAGCACTGCGGGTGGCTGGGCTTCACACACGTGCAGATCATGCCGCCCTTCCAGACGCCACTCTACGAGTCGTGGGGATACCTGGTGGGTCCAGCCAGCCAGGCAGATAGGCACGTGTGCCTTGATGTGTGTGTGTTGATGTGGTGTGGTGTGGTGTAGGTGTCGCTGCCGTACTGCATGTATCATCGCTACGGCACCCTGGACGACTTCAAGTGGCTCGTCAACCACCTGCACGAACACGACATAGGCGTGAGTGAACCACACACCCACACACAGAGACACACACATGCACACCAACCTCTCTTTCTCTCTCTCTGTGTGTGTGTGTGTGTGTGTGTCTGTGCGTGTGGATGATACCAACACCCCACCGACCCTCTCAGGTGATAGTGGACGTGCCGCTGGGTTTCACCATCAAGGACTGGGACACGGGCATCGCCATGTTCGACGGCACCGACGTCTACCACCACCACCACCTCTCGCTCAAGGGGTGGAACGACCAGTGGAACACTCGAGTCTACAACCACGACAGCCAATACGGTCAGTTCCCCGGCAGGCACACACACAAAGACACAGAGAAGAGAGAGAGAGAAATGCGTGTGTGATGTGATGGGTTTGTTGGTCCCCTCATGCAGTGCGCGACTACCTGATTGGCATCCTGGCGTATATGCACGAGGAGTGCGGTGTGGACGGGGTGCGCATCGACGCCGTCGCAGCACAGGTCTACCAAGACTACGACAGAGGTCGGTGCGGGGCGGTGTGCACACCAATCACAACACAACACACCAACCAATCACAACACAACACACCAACCACACGCACCTGCCTCTGCCTGCCCCCATCTCTCCCTCCCCCTCTCCCTCTCCCTCTCTGTCTGTCTGTCTGTCTGTCTGTGTGTGTGCATCTACGTGAATATTTAGGTCTCAAGTCGTGGCGCAAGAATGACTGGGGCTCGTTCACCGAAGAGGACTGGCGGCTGATCAACGGGCTGGGCGGCGACAAGCACATGGGCGCCTACTACCTGTCAGAGGCTGTCGACCTGCCCGCACTCAAGTTCCTCAGAGAACTGCACCAGAGGTGAGTGAGGGCAGGTGTGTGACCGACCGGGTGATAGTGATAGGTATGTGATCTGTGTATGTGTGTATGCGTGTGTAGGCTGCTGGAGCGATACCCTTCGTTCTTCACGATAGCTGAGGAGAGCAGGCGGGTCTTCCCGAAGCTGGCGTGCCCCATCGAAGAAGGCGAGCATCCCCTTCACGCGCAGAGGGGCTCTTCTCTGACTGACCTGTTGCGTGTCTGTCTGTCTGTCTGTCTGCTCTCTCTCTCTGTGTGTGTGTGGTGTACTGTCTGCAGGCGGATTGGGTTTCACCTACGCGCAGGATCTCGCCGAGATGCACCGGATGCGCCGATACCTCCACAAAGTATTCATGCCCACCGCCCTGCCCTCATCAATGCCATCACGTGTGCATGTGTGGGTGTGTGGATGGGTCAGTTCACCGAGCACCGCAAGGTGGAGGAGATCGAGGGCGTCCTGCTGAGCTCCCGGCCCGAGAAGATGATCTCGCCCATCACCACACACGACGAGGCCGCCAATGGTCAGCAAAGCATGGCTTATGGAGGGTTTTGAGGGGGGACAGAGAGTGCGTGCATTCATTTGATTTGGTGTGCTGTGGTCTGGCGGGTGCAGGCAAGCTTCGCATCTTCAGCGAGATGGGCAACCACCTGCAGCTGATCGGGCTGGCAGCATTCATGTACTTCAGACCTGGTAGGTAGGGTACTCATTGCCACCGCACCGACCACACCCACCTGCAGCCACACTGCTCGCAAATCTGCCGTGGCCTCTCTCTCTCTCTCTCTCTCTCTCTCAGGTGTCCCGATGGTCTTCATGGTGAGAGACGGCCCCCACCCTACCGAGAGAGAGAGAGAGAGAGAGAGACAGGGATCCTCGTTGATGGGATGCCCGCCCTGTGTGTGCCATGACGTCATGATGCGTTTCGTTGTGTCTGTCAGGGTGACGAGTTTGGTGAGGAGGGCAGCTTCACCGTGGGCAGCGGCGACCGGCCCGTCGGGCTCGACTGGTCCAAGACCGGCCCCCACGCCCAGATGCACCAGCAGATGCTCATCGCCAACTTCCACGACCTCAACGCCATACTCACCAAGGAACCCGCCTTTCGTACGCAGTTGCCACTCTCTCTCGTCAGCCAGCCAGCCAGCCAGCCAGCCCACTGGTTGTCTGTCTGGTGCGGTGTGGTGTGGTGTGGTGTGGTTGGGTGGCCAGGTCGCCAGGATAGCAGTAGTTTGGACCGGAACGGCTCGCACAACCAGTTCAAGTGGATCTCGTTCGTCCGGTGAGTGCAGGACAGTGAACTCCAGCCACCCAGCCACCCACCCACCCACCCACCCACCTGTATGTGGTGTGGTTTGTGTTGGTGCAGGTGGGGCAGCGATGAGCACTCCTGGACTTCCGGCAGCGAGCTGGACCACAAGGACGACCTGGTCTTCGTCCGCAACGAGAACCACGGACACGTTCCGGCCAACATCTACGTTCCGTCCGAAGGAGAGGTCAGCCTCTGCCACCCACCCACACAAACCTCCCACCCAGAGCGGCGCATTCTCATGCTCACGTGTGTGTGTGTGTGTGTCTGTGTGTGCCAGTGGCGCGTCATCTACAACTCCATCGACGAGCGCTACATCGGCAAGCACGACTACAACCAGCACGACCCCTACTGGACGGCCCATTCCCAGGGCCGCTTCCTCTACCTCTGGCTGGCCCCATTCCAGAACATCGCCCTCAAGCGCGTCACCCCCACACCCACACACAAGGGGGACGCCCACACGCACCAGCTAGAGGACCGCTCGGGCGAGTGCGGCCCCATCGCCACACCGCCCACAGTGGCCGAGGGGCTGGCGAGTGGTGGACGTGGTGCGGCGTCGACGGAGATGGACTACGGCCGGCTGTCGGCCCTGAGCGAGTCCGACGAGACCGTTAGAACCGAGGGCTAGATAGATGGATGGATAGATAGATGCGCACATAGAGCACACACACATACACATACACACACCCACAGGGGGAAAGGCGGCTGCTTATGCTTTTCGTTGGCTTGCTTGTTTTAGTGGGGCATGGTGGCAACTTTCTCTGTCCTGCTGCTGCTGTTGGATTGGATGGGCGGTAGACAACGCGGCCAGGCCATATCTGCCGTTCTTCAGATGGGCTGGCTGTGTGTGCGTGTGTCTGCGTGTGGGTGGTTTGGGGTGGGTGCTGCCTGTGTGTGTGCGGTAAGTGGTCTGCATGGCATGGACGGCTGAATGATATTTGTGTTGTACACCTGTGTGTGTGTGTCTGGGTGTGACACGTGGTGTGTGTGGGTGCGTTTGTCTCCCTTGCTGATCTGTGGACGGCTGTCTGTCTGTCTGTCTGTCTGGCTGCCGTGATGGGTGTCTCCCTGTGAATGTGTGAAATGAGGTAGGGTAGGTTGGTAGGGCGGATGAGTGTACAGCGGCTAGATAGACAGCTGTGTGTGTGTGTGTGTATCGGGAAATTGATACGAACATCACACATACACGCACACACACATAGACGACATCTCATCACACCGCCTGACGTGACGTGCCGTGACGTGCCGTGTTTTTTTGCGTGGAATGTGCAACGTGCAACGATGATCTCTGTCTGACTGGATTGAGTGAGTGATCCCTCGGATCGATGGCAGTCACCGACCTACCTGTCTGTCTGTCTGTCTAGCTATCCCGCATCGTCCGTCCGTCCGCCTGTCCGAGGTTTTTCGTGTGTCGTCTGTATGCGTGTATGTGTCGCGTATGCTATACGTCGCAGTATATATGTCATCCGTCCGTTTAAGAGCGTTTTAAGACCCACAATCAATCGTCCGTCCCATCGTCGTCGACCGACCAATTCGCGGCGTGAGTGCACCCTGCATGCCGATGTCCGTCCGCCTGTTTGTCTGCCCGTCTGGATGAGTGTGTGTGCCGCCATATACGTGTGTGTGCCTATGTGTGTACGTCGTTACGTGTGTATGTGTGTGTGTGTGGGAGTGGGAGTGAATGCCTTTACACGCGCGTTGATAGACGCGCGGAAAGAGGGAGAGACCAACAACACAACAATGAATCGATCAAGTATTGACACTACTGTGTCGCAGGCCAGCCACACATGGATGGATGGATGGATGTAAGTAGGGACCTGAGTGAGGGAGAGCACCTGACCAGACCAGAGAGAGAGAGGGTGGAGGGGGCTCACCAGACACCACAACCGGCAGCCAGCAAAGGTAGGTAGGTAGTCAGGGAGGGAGGGATGGGGCATGGAGGTTGGATGGAGGGAGGGTGGGGTGGTAGGGGCCTGCGACAGACAGCTGAGTTACTATTCTTCCTTCATTCATTTCGCCTTGCTTGTTTCGTTTGCGCGCGTCCATACTGATGTGATTTATGTGATGTTGTGCTCATGATGTTTCTCGCATGTCATGTGTGACCGATGCATCCCTCAACCCACCCATACCATACGCACCACGTCATGCACTGCACGCCATTCACTCACCAAGCCAGCGACAGGTCTGCTCGCCGACCACAGACGCCCCTCTCCCGCTTCGTGTGCTGTGTCTGGCTTGGCTGGCGTGTGTCGTCATGTCGTATGCACTTGCATGCCCCCGAGGTCACTGCCTCCCCATTGCTGTCCGTCTGTCTGTGTGTCTGTCTGGTTTTCTCTCCCCCTCCTCCCCCTCTCGCTCGCCCCCGGTGGCTCTGTGTGTGTGTGTTCTGATGATGCTGTGTGGGGGCTGCGTGTGGATTTGACATGGTGTTGGTGCTGTCATGGTGTGCTGGGTGCTGTGTGTGTGTTGTGTGATGTGTGTGCAGTAAGTGGGTGTGCTGGCGCGGCAGCACAGGTAAAGTAGAACCTGTGGGTGTATGCCGTCGCCTGGCCCAATTAATACAACACACCTACATCACGCCCCTCACGCCCGCCCCTTGGTTGATGGATGCTGATTGATGTGTCGAGTGACTGATTGGGTGAGTGAGTGAGTGGCTGATGACGGGCTGGCTGACAGGCCGGGCTGCTGCTGCTTTTGGTGGGGGTTGTGTTTTGCCGAGGTGGGGCTGGCTGTTTGTGTGTCGAGTGGGCATGTTTGTTTGTTTGCAGGCAGGCACACACACAATGCGGCGCCGTTTTTTGTGCGCTGGTTTACTTGCCGACCACTCTCCTCTCCTCCTCCTCCTCTCTCCCTGGCTTCAGCAGTTTTGCTCACGTGCCCACGTACTTGTGCCCGTGTCTGCAGTCATGTGTAATGCCGATTTTGCTCCAGTGACTAGCTAGCTCTCTCTACCGAACGACCAACAATGTGCGTGCATCGCCTGCAAGTGTGACTGTGGGTGGGCAAATGGATGGATGGATGGATGAATGATGTCGACCACCCATGTTGCCAGTGAGGGAAGGGAGGGAGGGGAGGGAGGGAAAGAGACACATGGAGAAAAACCTGACAGAAGTGACTGCCGGCAGACAAGTAGGGAGGGCGGGGGGTGGGGAGAGGGACTTGCCGATTGTTGCTGTTTTTTCTTCTTGGCGATGCGATGCCTTCACGTGCGTCCCGGTTATCATGAATTCTTGTCCTCATCGGCACGGTAAGGCAAGGCGCACTATCCACGCGTCTCGTCCTGCGGTGGCGGTGGCGGTGACGACTGTGATTCATTACCGGACACGTGAGTGACACCACGCCAGTAGCCGGCCATTGCTGTTGTCAGAGGTAGGGACATTTGGCACGTTTGGCATGAGGGAGGGTGGGTGATAGTGCTTCGGAGGCAGAGCCGTGTTAGGGGGAAGGGGATGCAACTTGTCGGCATCGTTGCCAGTGCCCGTGAACGCGCACTACATGAATGGATGTGTGTCGAACGTCTGCCCCTCTCGCTCTCCCCCATAATGCTCCCCAGCGGAGTGCATGTCAGTGAATGGCGAGAAAAAGTGAGTCAGAGAAAAGTGGCCCAAAAGTGATTCTTTCCGTACCACCTACCCTATACACACCAGAAATGCAAGCAGAAACACCACAGTGGCTTTACTTGGACACGCACAGCCAGCCAGCCCAGATACCCACGAAACGCAGCCATTGTATCACATCGTCTGCTCTACATGGACCCTCTACCTACCTTATTATATACACACACGTACATCAATCAATCTGTGAGCCCGCAATCGACTCAAGCCAAGGCGCTATAAATCACGACACAAAAGTATGGCGAATGGTACATGTGGTCGACAGCCAACCAAGAGGGAGAGAAGGAAAGGCAGGTGAACCCGCCCCGCCCACACGCGAGACGACACACACACACCCAGGACATGAAAGCAGACTCCTTCCTTATTCACACACAACACAACACGACACGCACACACGCATGCGGCACGAGCGGACGGAAGCATTGATAGGTCAGTCAGTCATTATGTACATACATACGTACATCCTGTCTTCCCTCGCTCCCCCCTTTATGCATATCCACAGAGCCATCCATCATCAGAACCTCGTGATAACCGCCGGCTGCCTGTCCTGCCCACCACCAAATGAAGAAGGCGCCGTCGTGTCTGATCTGCCATCGATCGTCGGCTCTCGGTCGGGCTCTGTCGGCGCCACAGTCAGTGCTGTGTGGGCAGGGGATGGGGCCTCGGTGCGAGTCATGCCGGGATGAGGGATGGGCACGGGCTGCGTCATCGGGTCGGCCGTGGCGAGCCGAATGGTCATGGTGTTGCTCACGCCCGTGTTTGCTGTGTAGCGGCCGGAGATGGACCGATACTGGGCGTCGAATGAGCCGGTCACGTCGACAGCGAGGTTTCTCCACCGAGACTTCTCGCTCCAGGACACCTTGCCTGTGGTCGTGTTGTAGACGCCGTTGACGGTGAAGTCGCCGTCGGCATCATTGCCAGTGCCCGTGACAGTGCCGTCCACACCGAATGTCAGCTTGTAAGTGGTGGTAAAGCTGACGCCTCTTTCCATGTAGCTGCCCAACCTGACGCACCCACATCACACACACACACACACAGCAGGACATATACAAGCGTACACCAACCGAAGGAGCCGATGTAGCTGCCCACCAGGTGCCAGACTGAGGGGGCGTCTTGGTGACGGTGGGCTTGATGCGGTCATTGCGGTTGCTGGCCAGCCGCTGTTGCTGCTGTATGTTGCCCCCCTCCACACACCCTTTGATGCAGCACCCGACACACCACCCGATGCAGCAGAGAATGGGGATGCCGAACAAACAGCTGACTGCAGACATAACACACAACACGCGGATTCATCACAAGTTCGCTGTGCCATGCGCTTACTGTGATGCGACAGGCCACATGCTTACAAACGATAGTGTGGGTGGTAGTCCATGGTTTGCCTTCACCACTCCCGCCACCTCCGCTAGAGTGAACAGCGACGAAGCCACCTCCCCCTCCGCCACCGCCAGAGAACCCTCCTCCGCCACCACCGAACCCGCCGCCGCCACCCTTCAAGTTACGCCGGTTGAGATTGCCTTCTCCTGCCGTGGCCGATGAGATGATGGAAGCGGCGATAACGACGGAGATCAGAGGACGGCAATGCATCATGGCTTGCGAAGAGAGAGAGAGAGAGGAGAGAGAGATGCGAGCTGTGAGCAGATGTGGTGCCGCTTGTCCCGGATCCTCCCTTTCGATATGCTCTTTGTGTGAGGATGGAATGGAAAGAAGAGAAGAATGGGCAAAGTCGCTCGCAAGATCTGAGACAAAACGGGTCCAAGCTCGCTGAAAGACTCCGTGAAACCGCTCGACCGCATGAGACAAAACAGGTCAAGCTTGCGCCGAACACTCCTTTGGTGAATGCGTGGATCTCTGCCACGTGTGCGAATCCAGCCAAGAACCTACAATTGAGGACATCAGCAAGCACAGATCCGCACTTCGTCCGCATTTTGACACCCAATTGCTATCGGTCACTGCGACATATGTGAACATGCAGCGGCAGTCGGACAGAGTCAGCAAGAGAACATGCGGCAGGTCGGACAGAGATCAGAGCAAGTCATGACACGGTATCACAATGATCACATGTACGTATTGCATCTCACGGGCTTTGTCGCAGGAAGCCCCACTTGCATTGCGGTTGACAGAGCAATGCAAGAGCACGCCGCCGCAATGGCAGTGGTCCGTGTGGTTCTTGTCATCACTTAAAGCCTTAAGTCCAGCAGAAGTGACACACAGGGACAGCTGTTGGCCGCCAATTAATTGCAAAGCCCCGTGGCCGGGGCAGTGAGTGCATCCACCCAGTAGAAGTGCATGGGAAGCCAGGCCCTCCGTCTGGTCACCATGGACAATGCTCACCGGCTGCAGCAGCTCCATGTCCTGCACCGACAAACACCCAGAAAAGGAGCACGTGCAGGACATACATGTACAGTCTCGTGGGGCAAAGTCCCGCAAAGAAACCCACCCAACGAAGTGCATGGGAAGCCTCCGTCTGGTGGCTGTGGACAATGCTCACCGGCTGCAGCAGCTCCATGCCCTGCACCGATCGCCCGGCCCCCGTCTCGCCCCCAATCCCCGGCGATCTTTCCCTTCCCC